>VZRE01008834.1:131010-226018 GCA_013396775.1 Cephalopterus ornatus
AGCTGCACCAGGGGAGGTTTAGGTTGGATATTAGGAAGAAATTCTTTACAGAGAGGGTAATCAGGCGTTGGAATGGGCTGCCCAGGGAAGTGGTGGAATCTCCGTCCCTGGAGATATTTAAGAAGAGACTGGATGTGGCACTTAGTGCCATAGTCTAGTAAATGTGGTGGTAGTGGATCAAGGGTTGGACTTAATGATCTCAGAGGTCCCTTCCAACCCATCTGATTCTATGATCTGTCAGATACACTTTCATGAATAGATTTAGTCTCCTTTTTTTTTTGTCATGGAAATGAAAGTACATGATCCTGTGATAGTTTTATAACAACATTACTTTTTATTTGATTATTTAGTGCTCTCTAGTAACAGTAATTTTTTTCAGCATGCTGGATGTTGCAGTCTGATTTCCCTGGACTTCCACTTAGAGGCTGTTACTGCTTGCAGTGATGACTCACCAAATGCACACACTGGAGTTATTTGCTCAAACAGGAATCCAGGGTATTTCTCTATCTTTTATGGAATTATTCTTTAGTTAAACCTTATTAATGGCTTTTAAATTAAAGTACAGCTACCACATAATTTCAAACACATCTCATATATGCTGTTGCTTCTGGACATTATGTAATATAAATAGTTTGATTTGGAATACTAAGGGGTTGTTTTGTTGGTTTTTTTGTTTGTTTGGGTTTTTTTGGGGTGCTTTTTTTGGTGTCTTTTTTTTTTTAAGGTTACAAACATTAAAATTTCCATTGTAATTAATCTAAGAAGCTAATTAGGGGCATTGCCTGATATACTTATTGCACTTTCTTCTGCACCAGAAGGTGGTTGCAAAATTTTTATGCCACTGTTTATATTTTGCACCCAATTCTGCTCTCCCTTTTCAACCATTATATCTCCAGCAATATGCACAAATGTGACAGCAGAGACTGTATGGGTCATTTGGAGTTTGTTATCTGCTGCTTCTTCACTGATAGATTTTTAGGCAATTTAACTGGATGATAAATGGGAAATAGTGAGGGAGCTCTGAGAAGAAAACACCTCCTGTCAATGGTAAAAGTGTAGGGGACATGTTGCAAGGGAACTCCACGCAAATGTGAGATATAAGGTAATGCCTAAAAGGCAGAATAAAGGGCTAAAAAAGACATGATGTGGTACACATACACCTAATGAGAAGAGATCAAGGATGATGGCTTAAGCAACATGCAGGCAGCCAGAGGGTAGATGAGGACAGGACTGGCTGGAAGGAGCTTTTGGCAGGCTTTGGGCTGCCATACTGACCCCTTGCACCTTTGACCCAGCTCTCTAGCCAGCTCTTCCTGAAAACAGGGAGAACGAAGTCTGAGTGCTTTCTAGGACAGTGTTATAAGGCCATAAATGATAAGGAGAGTTTTGAACTAAGTTAAAGTATAGTTCTAAATTTGTGGTGAGGAGACTGATCCCTTGTCTCCCATCCCCAGGAACTTCCACACAATTATTTTTGCTAGGTGCACTTCTTCGTTGTTCATGGTACATTGCCCAAATCAGAGGTGCATCAAAAGCAAACCATCTGATACAACATAAATGCTTAATATTGAACAGCATCCAGCATACCTCAAAGAACTAGACTGAACATCAAGTCAATAGCTTTTAGTTTAATGTACCATGCAAATCCACTTAGGGGAAAAATATTAAAGAAAGATTGAAGCAGTTCCATCACCTCACCTCCTTTGCTCCTCAAGGAAAAAAAAGTGTTCTTTGAGGGACCTTTGTTCTTTGAGGAACTTCTGAAGTTTGGATTTTTCCAAACAAAGAAATCATCATAGAAGGGTTAAGAGCGTTCAGAGAATTATCAGTAAACTCTTTTCAGGCAATTTAAGCACAAGAACACAGCCTCGATAATTAAGACCTGTCAGACTTACAAGTGACTGAAAATTGTAATAAGAAGCCTTACACAAATAAATATAGGATTTGCTACCAATGACATAGATCATAATTATTAGCTTCCATTATAGGATCTAAGTGGTTCCTAAGTGTGTTTGATATGTGTTTGTGGAAGTGCAACTTGAAGTCACTGGGGGCTTTTGTAGCTTCAGGTGACTCTGAAAGAGTGGAAGTATTCAGTCAGCAGATGGTGGAGCACAGCTCTGCCACATCCACAGTCATGACTTCTTCAGGAGTTGCTATGAAGTACCCTTCAGCTAGAGAAGTGACCCACATGGCAGGTAAAATATTTTGCTTACGATAAAAAGGGATGAGATACTGACAATATCAATAACGTGATATGAAAAAATTAATTACGATACTTTCTATTTACTGAGCCTTTGTTTATTTTCTATGTCCTGTCCCAAAATCATATCTCTTTGGAAATATTGCAAAATTCAGGCTTATGATGGCAGATTGCTAAGGTAACAGTTTGCTATTTCATCGAAGAGCTCTCTCCCCAGTCTCATTTCAGTATTCTTAATGTATCAGTACTTATATTATGAAAGCTTTCTGCAGATTTGCTCTGGAAAAGGGTATGAACTTAGTAAATTCGAAAAGACATATAGAAAAGGAGTATTATTTTTCTAGGTAGGTTAAGAACAAGTATGAACATTTGTCAGTTAGAGAAATTTGGGGGGAAAAACACTAAAAATAATACTGTCTCTGCACTTCTTTAGCTTGCCAGGATGATAAAATATTTCAAATTAAACTGCGAAAGGTATGCAGGCCTTCCCCTTCCATAACAAAGTGAAAACAATGTTTATAGTAATTTATTTATAGTCAGCTATTTCTGTTATTTTGACATGAATGGAAGGAAATTGTCTTGGATGTTTTGTGCTTTTTTTTTTTGTGTTTACTTCTGTTTATTTCAGATCCCTGCAAAGTTGAAAAATATTCCCTCCACTCAATCTCTAATCAGCTTTCAGAATAATTCATACTAGCAAATTCTGATGCTGAACCTACTACCTTATTTCAAAGACCTGAAATATATACTGAAAAGAAAAATAATCACATGATTAAATAATTGTTCATCAATGCCTTCAGCATAAACCTTGTTCCACACTGTAATCATCCTTGTGTTTCCAGCATCCTTGGAAAGGACTACTGTTTGAAGTATGTATGCACTGGGCTGTTTTAAGGAGCTGTAGGAAATGTGAAGTGAAAGTTCAGAAGTCAAAGAGATCTGATTACTACCAGTCCCCAAGAAAGATGGCTTGAGACAAAGTCTGTGTTCTTCTTAAAAACATCAGAATTGTAATTGCTTTCATTTCCCCAGCTCAGTAGGTAGCATTTGATCTATGATAAAACTTCTAGTTATTATTTACCATGCTGATAAATCCAAATTGCTTGGACTTAATTCTATATAAATTTGGTATCTTTACATACTTGAGTGGAAAATCTATAAGGGGATGTTTATAATCTGTAAGCAGCACCTAATTATCAACTAAAGTTCTTGTCAAGATAATCACCAGGAGGCTATCAAACTGTTATGATGTTCTTTAGAAATATAAATAAATCAGAGAAAATAGCTACAAACAAAAGCAACTATGTTGTGCTTTGTCAGTATTATTTGGGCACCAAACATAATCATGTTTATTTTCAAGACAAAGACTGGGGAGAAAACCAAAACCAAACAGAAGCAAAAAAAAAGGATAAAAGGCACACTGAGTGTGCTACATCAAGTTAGTGCTCTGTTTAGTCTGACATCTTGACCCCAACAGGAGAGAAGCCAGTGGAAATGTTATATGAATAATTTAGGGGATCTATTATTCATAAGAAAGATTTTCTGGAAGTACTTCTGTATGAAACATTGCCCAACAGAAGATAGAACTGGTGAATTTTAGAGTTATGCCTAGGGAAGTTTAGATGAAGATGCAAAGATACAGTGAGAGAGAGGGAGTTACACACAGGAAACTTGAGATTTTCTGTCCCTCTTGCCTAACTCAGGGCTCCCTGATGAAGAATACTATGCCTCAGTGAGTGTGACTGGATGAAATGGAGGAAGAGGTTGACTCCAAGAGAAAAAACGAAGCTGAGGACCAGTGTGCTCCACAAGGAAACAAGAAGGAAGGAAAGAGTGACAAAGGAGAAGCATCCATTGCAAGCACTGATGAAGGAGGCAGGAGGGAGACTCGCCGGGGTGGTGAGGCAGAACAGCAGGTTGTGTCTGTAGGCAGCTCTGCAGGTTGCTGCAGATGAGATGGGTGATTTGTATAATTTCTGATTATTTGCCTAGGTATATCTTAAAAATGATGCCTGGCAGACTAGAGTTGTGAAGCAGAAAATTGAGTCATTTCCTGGCCACAAGGACAGGAGCAGTGAGTATGCCACTTTCCGCAATCACAGATGACGGCAGCTGCAGCACCCACTCAGAAAAATTCCTCATTTTCCCAGCCTGCTCAGTTGGAAACACACTCATGCAGTGCTGAAGGAGCCGGCTCCCCCTGCAGATGAATTGTGTTTTTTGGGGTGAAAGGAAGAGTCGTCTTTCCAGTACAGAAGAATACTCCACAGTATCAGGACTCCCAGGGAAAAAGGAATTATCTGGGTCCTTCCTTGCCCTTGAGAATATTTGATCTTCTCCCTTCTTCAGCTTTCTAAGGGAAAAATATCTCAATATCTGGGAGCTGGGCAGGCTAATTCACTTTGGAAAGAGCTGGCAGTAGATAGTGATGCTGATTCAGACTTCAAAGAAAATGGTGCAATCTGGAAAAAAGTTGAGGGGGGGAAAAAGCAGTTCAGTTCAACTTCGAAGGTTGGTATGATTAATGACATTATTTGGCTGGCTCTCTGTCAGGATGTTTCCTTCTTGTTATACTTGCTGCATGGAGAAAAAAAACCACAAGAGGTATAGAAAAATTGGAAAAGGGGTATTTTGCAAAGTGAAAACGATTTCCCAAAGGTGATTCAAGCCTCTAATTATCAGATACAACAAGAAATCCTCCACTACTTGCTCCTCCCTTCAGCCCTCATAACATGTAAAAAACCCCCAAATAAGTACTCTTCACATCATAGTAAGTGGGCTGTAAAACATCACTACAACATATTCTGTGGAAAAGTACTCTGAAGTACGCACACCATTATTTAACCAGGAAAACAGTAAGGGGGGGTATATAAAGGCAGAGTTGTAGTTAATTCATTCCTTACATTTGTTGTGATGCATTCTGCTTCAGGGCATGGAGAGGGCAGGTGCATTATAACCTCAGCATTTCCGAGGTGTCGTCCTGTGAAGTCTTAATTCCCTGCATCACTTGAGAGGGTTTTTTGAGGATGCATTTAAAGCTGTCTCTCTCCTGTTCTCTTGTCTCCTCTGAGCAGGGGAAGATATTTTCCTATCAATATTGGTTTCATCAAAACTGAGCTGCTAGTCTTGCTTTTGTGCAGATGAGCGTACATGGCTGGTAGCTGTGAACACTCTTCTGACATCCCTAATGTCTGTCTTTGTACTTTATTGCCTCTCCAGCCTGACAGGTGGCATCTCTACCAATATGATGAGCAGTGTGAGTGCAGGATTTGTGTGAGCTAATCAAAAAAGGTTTTTTTATCTTCACTTATGCTGTTAACTGTTCTGTTCTTCCTGTAAGCAAGTTGTGGTTTGTTTTGTTTTTGGTTTTGTGTTTTTTTTTGTTTGTTTGTTTGGTTGGTTGGTTTGGTTTGGTTTTTTTCTTATCCTTTTCTTACTCTTATTATCTTGAAAGAAAGTGACATCTGTTAAATCCATTCTCCCTTTTTAATTATATCTTTAAGAAACAGAACAAAGTTGTAGTGGCCAATCTATGTGGACACTAAACATCATGAAGGTCACTGCACTAGAGGGCTTGTAATCTAAATCTAAGCTGCCAAACAGTGACAACAGCAGTCTTACTATCTATAGGAATCAGCTTGCAATCTAGTCCCAAGTGCCTTATGTCACTGTAAAAACGCTAAGAGGCATTTCTGAACCATTTTAAGGATACCTAAAAGATAATCTTGCTTCAAAAGTGGTTAATATATAACGGCATTCCATTTATGTTTTTTCTTCTTTATTTATTGATATATAGTAAAAAGAAATGACCTCAGTAGAGGCATAGCTATTTTTTTCCCTGTAATGTTGGGGGGTTTTTGTTGGTTTTTTCCTCCTGTTATTCTGTGGCTTAGCCAGGCATGCTGTAGTAATGGGAAATGCTTTGCAGGTATCCAGGATTGTTATTGGTACCAGCTCATGTCTCTTTCTATGAGACTCTGGTGTCCTAATGAGGCAAGAAACATCTTTTGCTGTGATTCTGTCTCTCTCTGGTGTACTAGATGTGGGGTACCTTTGGTACAATTCTTGGCATTTTCTAGAAGACTAGTGAGATTAATAAACCAATCAAAAAAACTCAATAATAGTAGGATTAAGAAAGGATTAATTCTGCTCAAAACCAAGAATTGATCAACACTACTTTTTTAAAATTTATTTTTATTGTTTTATCCCTTACATGTTTGCATTAGAGCAGGGAGTTAAACTGCACTGCCATACTTCACCTTTATATCCTTTTATACTCCAATTCTTTAAGGTAGAAAAGCATGAAGAATTTATTTTTTCTGGTTTAAGGCACCAGAAATGAAGTGGTGACAGAGAAGATGCTCATTAACATTTACACTGTTTTTGAAAATTCCTAATTGCAACAGGACATCTCTGGGTTAGATTATCTCCCCCTGGCTTCCCTTGGGCCCTTTCTGTGCCTAATTATTTCTCATAAAGAATCCATATTGTAACAGAAATCTCTCTTCATATATTCCCACAGGAAAAACAAAACAAAACACTTCACAGCTCTCTGGAAATGTGGCTGTGTGCAATGCAGTACCTTCATGGTTTCACCTGAATGCAAACTTCCCCTTGGTCATACTGCCCTGCCTTGGGAGCCCACCTGGCGACCAGCCCCACCTTTTGGAGCTGACTGGCAAGTCATTGGCTCTGCTCACACAGCCAGGTAAGCCTCTGGGAAGAGCTGAAAGTGATCACAATAAGCAGTGTTGTTTGAGTAGCTGGAGTAGCTGGTTTGTTTTCCTCACAAGAAGGTATCAGAAACCTCTTTACGGAGATTAAAACAAAGCCTCTCTCTCAAAGAGGTCTTAAAGTTTTGAAGCAGTGCATAAGAAAGGATAAACATCTTCTTGTTCCTTGATTTCAAAGCCCAACCAAATTATGCATATGACAGAGCAAGCAATTTTCACTGTGCTCCTGGATGTGCTCTGGTTGCTCTTCAGTCTTGCAGAGAAATGCATACAAATGCTCTCAGCCTACTCTTGAGAAGTTCCTGTATTAATAACACAGAAAAGCTGCCTCTTTTACAGGCAGTCAGGTTCATGCAATCCCTCTCAATTTTCCTGACTTACAAAAAAATCAGAAAGAAAAATGAAAAAACCAAAACAGAATTAAGCACACCCATAAAAAGCCTTCTTTTCAGGTCATAACTTGTCCTGGAGTTATTTTCTCTCACCTAGACTTCTGAAAGGATGCAGTTTTTTTTTAATCTGTAATTCTTGTTTTGACACTGTTTCCAGTTGTTAGACCAATCACATTGCTGTCAATTCCTACTTCTCCGCCAGGGAGAGCAGCAAAGTTAATCTCACACTCTCGTTACCAATATGGTTTCCCAGCTCAGATGTCTATTTGCATGGTGGCTAATACCCTGCTGATGGACTGTGGCCACAAGAAGTCCAAAGTTGCGCCTTGCCACACTGCTTCTCTCAGGAGGTATGAGTCTGTGGCAGAAGGCTGGGTGATATCTGGGAATATGCTCCATGCTTTCCACCTTAGTGTTGCAGCTCAGATGAACTGCGCTCTTTTGAAACATTTACGAGGCTCTGGTTCAGATTTTACACCACTTCAAGAGTACATGAACTGGATGTCTTTCAGATGAAACTGAGATGGAAGACGTCCTCCAGAAAATCACATCCAGAAGATGATCCAGCTGATAACAGACATCATGGAGCTACTGAGGTGAGGCAAGAGACACTCTGAAGTAACATCCCCCTGTCCCCATACTGACTCTGACTTGGATGGGGTTAACTTTCTTCATAGCAGACCCTATGGTGTTTTTGGATTTGTGCCTTACCCACTGTTGATAACACATCAGTGGCTATTGCTGAATGGCTGCTGAACACCAGGTCAAGGCTTACTGTTTTCACTCTGTCCTTCCAGAAAATAGCCTAGGGCAAGAGGGTGGGAGAAGAAAGCCATAACAGCTCACCTGAACTGGTCAAAAGGATATTCTTAACCATATAACATCATGCTCAGGAATAAAAGCTGGGGTAGTGGAAGAAGAAAGGGGGCATTCAGCTTCCACAGTAGCCACTGCTTAGAGACTGACTGGGCGTTGGTCCGCCAGTGGGAGGTGGTGAGTGATTGCTTTTGCACCACTTTGTTTTTAGTTTTCTTTTCTCTCTTCATCTTTTTAGCTGGCTAGTCCTGACCCAGAAGCTTGATTGCTTTTGCTCTTCCTATTCTCCCCAGTGTCCCACTGAGAATAGGAATTGGACAAACAGCTGTGTGGGTGTTTGGCTGCTGGCTGGAGTCAACCCTCCATTCCCTGCCCCCACATGCTTATGGAGTGGGAAGGGGATCCTCTGCACCAGTAGCTACTGCTAATGCACTTCTTTTTTGCTGGGTATCCTACTGCTGTAGACATAAACAAAATCTTGTCTCACTGCTAGAATTTGGCTCTCTGAACCTGAAGATTAATCTCAGAAGGACATGAATAACATTGAGGAGTAAGGGGGATACCAAACATACCACTTGTAGAGCACTCCAAGGTCTGTGTATTCCTTGCAGTATTAAATATAAATGTTCACCTAAAGTTTAAGGAAAAAGGTAATGACCAATAATTTTTCCTGATGGAGCTTTCTCCAAATAAGAGATAGAGGACTGACTCCCACTGAAGTTCCAGAGTCTGTGAAATGAGTCCTGTAGGATTGCCAGCACCTACTCCATGTCAGTCAGGAACAAGTATGAGCTACCTGTTCTGATCTTAAAGCAATGTGTGTTTACTAACAGAAACCGTTTGTGTCTAGCTATTGAAACATGAAGCCAAATACTCAGGAAACATCTCTCAGAAAAACAGAAAAGAATACAAAGCGGATAGCTCTCACTCAGGTTGTCTTAGTGCTCTGTTTGAGGAGACTTATGTAATAATGTGATGATGATGCTACACGAAACTATGTGTAAGATAAAAGGTATGCAAATCACGAAAAATTATTGCATCTGATTTTCTTGTCTTCAAATGAAGCATAAATACAATTTGAATTTAATAAAAAAAGAAAAAAAGCCTGAAAGCATCTATATAGCATCTATATTAAGAATACTGTAGATATATACCTGTTATATTCATGAAATCCCAGAACTGTACTCAGACTCTCCCAATAATTTCATGCAGGGGAGGCTTTTCTTATCTGCAAGCAAAAGCCAGGATAAAACCACCCACCTCTGTAAATTGCTCAGACAGATTTAGTTTTTAATTTCTGATCTGTCACGTTAGATACCGTCGTTTATGTTTCATCTGATACAGTCACCCTGGAGGCCCAGCTGATGCTCAGTAATGAAACATTCAGTTTGTAGCCTGAGGGTCAGCACAGATTTCACTTCTTTTCCAGCTCTCACCATTCATATCACAGTGACAGCTTCGAGTGTGCACTAAGAGGGTAAATTTGTCCCCCTTCCACCTTACTTGGTAAATCAAGCAAGACTCAAATCCTAGGCAAGATCACAGAGACCTGATGGTTGGGAGGGAAGTAACAAGAGATAAGGATAGAGAGTAGAAGTTCGGTTTTCCTATTTTTTTGTCTTGTTCATCATAAATGTAGTGCACAAATTATTTCTTTTGACTCTGTGTCAGCTTTTTATATTTTATTGAGCTTTCTCTTTTTTTTGCGTTTTTTTTCTCATATGAGAAAAAACATCCCCAATTCTTTCAGTTTTTGTAGATGATTTTTAAATTCTCTCTGCTCTTATGACTCTGACATTCCAAAGAAGAGGAAACCTCCCAGTCATCCCTCTGCTCCTGTTATGTGCCTGCACCTAACCTGAGGAACAGCAATGCAGAGCTGCTTGACAGTATACTGGTGCATAACAATACTGCAGGAAGGTGATAGTATAAATGTGGCTGCTGCTGTAGGAGTAGTGTCTTCTGAGTGATTTGATTAATTTGATAATATTAATTAACAAATTATTGGTGCCTTTTTTGGCTGAAATATGTAAAGCAAAAGTACAGTGTATGATGTGAGAATACACTTTAATAAGTGCATTTCCCAGATTTGCACTAAAATGTCAGAGACAGAAGCTGAACCTCTATATTATTTCCTTATTCTTTCAGGGGCAAAGAGAACTGTTAATATAGAGCTATTAACACTAATAATATATAAAGAGATTAAGAGATTTGATGATGCATGCTGAAACAATGCAGAGAATTATTAGAGTAATAATGTGAGTACATGACTCTGCAGTTAACTGTCCTCCATTCCTTACTTTGCCTGTGTATTCACCCTGCGTGTCATGAAGGGAGCTCTCAGGGAAGAAGCTGCTTTTCTGCTGCTGTTCACAGAGCATCTAGTGTAATGAAAGAGTTACTGATCTCTGTTTGATAACCTAAGTACCACCGCAGGTAAAGTAAAAAACAGCAGTAGCTCTGTTGAATGGATTTCCATTTCCTTTCTTATGACAGAATGACACACTGTGTATGATATTGTTGAAAATGTCAGTGCTGAAAGAATGATAATGAGTAAAATAGAGCTGGATGAAGACACAAAAAAGATGGCAACTGACAAATTTGTGAGTTTAGATATCAGTGAAAGAACAAAAATTTAAATATTATCTTAATTTTTATTAATTAACAGTGCAAATCCTATTATACTGCTATGTCATAATAAGAATGTACTATTTATTATATAAATATTACCAGATATTCTTAGAATACCATTCCATTTTCAAGTTTTGAAAAAATCTCATTGTAACAAAGAGAAGTCTTTAGAGAAAAAGTCTTGCATTTAGTAGATATTTCTTTTACATATTTAGAAATATTAGGATAGGAGCAGCTCCTTTAGATGGCTATGGGCTGATAATTTTTGGGAAGTTTCAGGGAAAATTTGCTATAAATTTCCCATGAATAAGAACTACTGTATTTTACTTTCCCTTTTTACCATAATGAAAGAATTTAACAAGGCAGCAGAAAACCATGACAAATCTTAAGAGTTGGAACATGGCAGATCTTCTGAAATGCTGCTCCTGTCCTCTGGTGTTGCAGAAAACTGTGTTGCAGAGTCCACCTGTGAAATCATGCTCATTACCTGGCCACTATTGTTCTTCTTAGCTCTGTATGTTGAACACATTGTTTGTGTTCAGCCTAAATAAATATATGGGCATATACTTGTTCTTCTGTTCACATTGTTCATGTTCCTCCCCACATTTGTTTCTGTCTTAATTAATCTTTCCTTGGCAATGGTAACCAGAACTTAGATTACATCTCATTATGAGCTCTATGGCACTATTCATCATTCCCTGTCTGCGCTGGAAATGTTTTCCCAGCATACCTTCTGATTTAATTTATCCCATTCATTGCCACATCCCACTAGTGCTCGTACACATCCCTGATCAACAGATGCACAGTTTCTTTCCCCTCACCATTGCTCTTAACTGACAAATTCTCTCTTCATGACATTGAGTCCCAAGGTTCAAATCCTATATTTTATGTTATTATTTAATTATTGAGCCATTGTCACTCTAAGTATTCTAGTTCAATTCTCCTCAAATGATATCCCAGTCTAAACCTCTATATCAAGAACAAAGCGTTTCCCAATTTTATGTTATCCATTTGTTTCACTAGCATTTTCTGCTAATGCCAATAATGATGCAGCTGTCTCTTCCAAGATGCATCTTGAGGAAATCCACTGATAAACTGGCTTCAGCTCCGCAGTTAGCACAATGTGTTGTATCTGTCTCAGTAAGTTTCACAACTGTTTCAACTTCTAAAGTAAACTCCACCTTTCCTAGTCAAGCATTCAATATTCTTTCGGTTACCATATCAAATACTTCATCTAAGCTCAATGACGAGTCTATAACAGCATTTATTTTATTAAAGGTTAAACTGGCACAAGTGAATGTTTTCAGGCTCATCATACCTTCTTTCTTTTTCCATTTACATTACAGATTTCACATTTCCTCCAAATCCTCGCTTATCATTGAGATAAGACTAATGGACTGTAGTTTTGCAGATGGTTTTGTTACAGAAATATAAGTACAATTTTTTCAATTTTCCCATTCATTTGGCTCTCCCTGCCTCAGTTTTGTTTGTAATCTTTTGCATGAATTGACAGGCTGTATTCTAGAAATTATTTCAGAGTTTTGGAAGGAGGTTTAGCTAAACTAAGAGAATACACTTTGAGTACTAGCATCCATTCCATTATTTATGCAATCTTCAATAATATGTACTTGGCTATCTTATTGCACCTAATGTGTGCAAGTGTGCTTTTCGCACTTTTTCTTAGATAAGAGATATTTTGTGGTGTGGCTTTTTTTTTTTTTTTTGGTGTGTGTGCTTACGTGGTTTTGTTTTTGAAAAATTTTTTTAAATGAAGGATTTTTTTCAGCACTGTACCTAAGCTGGTCTTATCCAGTGTATGAGTTGAGTGTAAGGTAAAACGTATGCAGGTACCTTCCCCAAGAATGCCAAGACAGTGGAAAGGGTTCAAAAAGGGTTTATTTTGGAGGCAAAGACGTTAAAACTTACAACTTCTTGGCACCCCAGGCAGTCCCAGGCCTCAGAGAGAAAAAGACAAATCTCCTGTTTGCTCCTGGGCTTTATTATCCCTGGCTCCCCTGACTCTCCCTGGGTCCCAGTGGCCCTGTAGCATTTCTCTCAACTGTTATCTGTTATCTCTCTGCTCTCAAATATCAGAGAGAGAGGCTGAGAACTCTTGCTGTGCAGGATGGGCAGAAAGCATTGAAACTGCCTTAGAGAAAGAGTTACCTTTCAGGCAGAAAGCCTTCCTAAGGGAAAACTGTCTCCTCATAACAAAATCTTCCAGAAAAAAGGGTATTCTATCCTCACAATGAGGATGTGCAACACTGCTCTGTTATACAACTCTTCTCAGTTCACTGTTCATAACACAGAGCGTGTTAGTTGGATGACTCCCCCCACGCAGGAGTAGGCCTCATCTCTCATCAAAATGATGAATGAACCAAGGTGATGTTCCTGTACTTAAAATAACAAAGCTACCTTCCATTCGAGCCACATTCTGAATAGTAACTCACTTACTTCTAAATTTCTGTTTCTAACTGCTTGTCTAAAATTGTTTCCTTAATTTTCTTTGCAGGAACTAATTAAAATGGATTTTTTTTTTGCAATTATTCACTTTCTCCTTGCACTTGCTGGCTTTTAAGATAGAACTTTCTCTGCTGACTAGTAATTTTAGAGCCAGAACTCCCTCATTAAATACTACACAGGCTGAAAGGACTTTATAGTTCTCATGTAACAGCATGAAAACAGGGGGGAGAACCCTCATATGAGAAATAGAGGTCTCCATGGAAATGAGGTCATGGAAACGGCATGAAAAATAATTCACTGGAGTCAGGAGGCTGCTTATACTCCTCAGATGTATCTCATGACAAATGACAAGTGCCACAAGTGTTGTAAGAGTGAGCTGCAGTATTAGTACATCTGTGGGAATACCCTCTTTTCATGAAGCAAACAAAACAAATAGTCAGCCTCTTGCCAAGGCAGTCTAGAATTACATGAATCACCTCCACAGCTGACTTCACAGCATGAACCAGAAGACGACATAAACTGTGACACAGAGAATACCAGTAAGCTAGAAACTAGATAATGATAGATACAGTTATTCTTGAAAAGATCAGTGACATGAGGGCACCTTTTCTCCTAGAAAAGATACCATTAACAAAACTTGATAAAAGTAAAAAAAAAAAAAATCCAGATTTTTTTGTTAGTTTAAATGAACTATGCCATTATAAATATGTCAATTCTTTGTGAACCATAATCAGATTTAAGAACACTACTGTTGTGTACATTCTGGTGTAAATGTGGTATATCTAAGCATTAGTCTAGGACATTCAGCCTTTGTGTTAGGATTTTCTGGCTTTATTCAATCTTCTGAGAAATAGGAGGGATACTGGAGAGGAACTGAGTCTGGCAAAGCATCATGTATATCTATAGCATAGTGCACAAGGTGATGCACTGAGGTCTATTTCTTAAGGGATGCAAGATGTTCTACATTACAGGATACTGTATATGAATTGTCTTTTGGGAGACACACACACACAAAAGTAAGAATGAGAAATAAAACATATGGCATAATTGGAAAGTTAGAGCTATGTCTCAATTTGGGTATCCTCTGAGAAAAACATGTCACTATTTTGTATATTATCCTGATTTTGAGAAGAACTTCAACCCCTTGATGTACAGCTAATTGATTGCTGGATGTGGGTATATAAATGAAACATATTTTAAGTAGTCACCAGAAAAATGCTCCTTATGGCAGCACTGCAAATTATTCTTCATCTATATGTCTATAGTTAAATTATTGTAAAGGCTGTACAGTGACAGCTCTGTGGGACTTAAAAATATTTTTAAAATCCTCCTCAAACTAGTCTCTGTTTCTGCTAAGAGTGCAGAGACAAAGGCTTAACTCTCATTTAGGTGGGAGAGTTCCCCACCTTCACAAGAAGGTGGTCAAAGTGCCCTTGAGAGATTTCTGTTTCTGGCTTGAACATCCTTGCTTACAGTTCGGCAACTAGCATTTAGTCCACGAATTTTCACTGTCAGTCTTTTGGAACTGTGTAACTTGTTTTCACTATGTCTCCACTAGTGCTTGATGAGCTTTTTCTCCCACTTATCTCATACCAATGATATCCTCCAGGCAGTACCATACCATGGATTTGGCATTTGTGGTCTAGCATCTGTTCATGCCTTACTAAACAGACCCTCATTTAACTGCTTCCTTGGACCAAATCAGCCATTCATTTTTTTCTTAACTCTTCCCTCTCTGGCTCTTCTTCTTCCTCAGTCCTTGAGATATAGAGAACAGGCTGAGCTACAGCAGAAAGTACAGATCTCCCAGAACCACAACCTGTGTTCTCTGAGAGAAGAAAATTTTTCAGGTCAGTGCGGAAAAACTCACTCACCTAAAATGGCCAAGACCTATATTCTTGTAATGCTGCCATGGGTACAATTCTCATTTTGACAGATATAAAACCTATTTAAATGGTTTTCATGAATTAAGAGAAAAATTTTCTTTTTACTATACCTAGAGTAACACTTTCATTTTTTTCTACAGAATAAAGGGAAAATGGCTCTCTGCAACATCTTTCCTGAAGACCAGACATACATTGCTGGAGATCTGGGAAGCAGATGACACACACTAGCATCAGTCAGGATTTACAGACAGCTGCTCCTGTGACAGTTGTCTCTTTCATGACTTATTGCAGCCTCTTCTAAGGCTGCTTTCTATTATTCTGTGCAAAGGTTCCTGGTGCAGAGGTGTTGCCTACATTGCAAGAAATATTTGTAACTTGTAAGGCAGATGGATGTACTGATTTCTACACAAGGAGATAATTAAAAGTGCTCTCTCCTGCCCCAGATGAAGCAAGGTTTAGCATTTGTTATCTAAAATCAGAATTTTATGATAACCAATTCTTATTTAAATAATTTACCTATTTTCTGTGCATATGCTATATAGTATTTTTAAAATAACCTTGCAAAAATACATAAACAATATTGATGAGACGTCATTTTTAGAAGGTACCAGTTTTACAGGTGGGAACACTTAGCAGCTCTGACTGAGAGAACTTGTTTTCTAAATCATATGAAGAGGCAAATATATCCATCCCCACCATCATAGATGGGATGAAAGAATGAGATTTTATAGAAGAAAAAAAACCAGGAAGAAATTTATCTGTGTTATTTGTGCAGTAGATGTTAATGACATTCTGGGTTTAAAAAGATGAAACCAAGAAATCAGTTTGTACATTTTTTAAAGGCTAATCCTTTATTTTTATGAATTGGGGTTGCTAGGATATTTGATATGCTACAACTGTTTGACTAAATCGATTTCTTCTCATCGTGTTAATCTGGGATCAGCATAATTTTTCAGTAAAAACTTGATAGAAAAAAAGTTACTTTGACACTGGTGTAAGATCAAAATACTATGTCTTTTGTGCAAAAGCAGACCAATAGGACTTGTGAGGAAATTCTTTGTCTGTAAAAAGCAGATGCAGCACCAAAGCTCCAGTCCCAAATGTCTTCTTCATAAATGAGTCATTTAGCCAAGAAAGAACTCCTGCCTGCCATACTTCCAGCTAAATAAAGTGCTTAGTTCAAAATTGATTAAATGCACAACGTTGTGTATCCTGTGACATACAGGAAATCAGATTAATGTAGCATAATGGGTTTTTATGCCTTCAAATCTTCCAGATTAGGTTGAAGAGTGAAGCCAGGACCAATGGCCCTCGATTGTTCTACTGATTGCGAAGCACCACTGGTTGGGCCATCTCCCCAACTCTCCCCCCCATTAACGGCACTCACAGAGTCTTTCCAGCTCATAAACTGGGATCAGTGAGGCAAAATCACTGCATCGGGAGAGAAATTCTTGCCAGTCCCTGTGTCACTCCGGCCAGAGGAAGCATGCCAGAACCAGCTGTTTTCTCAGGGAGAGGGAGACAACAGCTGGCCTGAGACAGCACTGCCTGAGAAGACAAAGGTGGGCAAGAGGAGGTGGGAACCTCCCAGCACCCCTGTTGCTGCCAGGATGGGGATTCTCCTGGAGATCCACATGACTAATCTCTGCAGGGCTTTTCCTGCAGTAGAGATCTCTCTTTTCATCCTATCCATATATCTGTAATAAATCTCTCTGAACAGCCTGCAGCATAACTGCCTGCTATATCCCCTACAATAACTGCTATGAAACATTTCTGCTGCCATAGAGCAATAAAGCTTCGATGGGGCACAGGACAAGGGGGATCAGTAATTCCTGTAATACTTTAATCAAACACCTACATTTTCAGAGCTGTCCAGGGCTGTAACTGTGCAGATTCATGTGCCTGAACTTTTAGAGAAAAAGAGTTGCCAAATTGCTTTGCAATTCTAGGTACATCTGAGATACATGGATCTCCAGGTTGTGTTTTGTCATGGATTTATTTAAACAATTAAATACCTATCAGTAGGCTAACAATTAATAAATTTTATAACAACCATTAAGGTCTCCTGGTGTCCTAGCAATCCACAATCAATATTTCCACATGATCAATTGATAAACAGTATCACTCCTATTACATATAAAAGATAAATGGCATATAGAAAACCAGGATATGACCCTTTTCAGACAGTAAGTTATCTTCACCTACAGAGCTAGGTGACCCCCATGAAGAGACTTTCTCAGGTGATGTTGAGTTATTGAGTACAGACAAAAGGAAAATCACACTGCCAGAACTGAGGTGTTCTCATGGTACTGCTCATTTGGTGTTATTCTAAGCAGGGAGATTTGTTGTATCCTTGATAATTCTCTATCTGCATTGAGCAGGCACCTGGATTTTAGGCTTTGACCTTGGTAGGTCTGGTCATCAAGGGCAACCGGACATATGTGTCCCTCACAAAATGCTTATCTTACCACTTTCTCATTCCTTTCTGCTTCAGATGTCAGGTGGGGTATCAGAGCCCCAGGGCAAGGCTTTAGCTGGGACACAATAAGCTCTGGATTCAGACACAAAGACAAGCTTGGGTGACAGTGAAACATACATAGAGACTACACCCCTTTTCATCTCAGATCCATGCTTTCCTCTTGGAAAAACCCCAGTTACGATGAATTTCTTAGACCACCATGAGACTTGTGCTTTTGATAAGGAGAGATTTGGCCTAGCAGCTGCTTCAGGTCACTTCTGCAAGCTTTCCCCTCACAGTGATACTCTCTGTAGTGCTATAGAAACCTCACTCCAGTAGGATAAATATACGCCATTTGATTCTGCACATCCAGCTCCTAATAAATAGTTTGCACATATTCATTTTTAAGCCTGACTGAACATGCTGATTTTAAAAATGAGATTAGATTTAAATTAGTATTCTGCACAATAAACTATTTTAAAAGGCTTTAAATTATGAATATTTATATTGCTAATAATTTGTGGTGCTACTAGTATTTTTCTTTAATGGTTAATTATCACAACTAATGTGTTTAAATTATTCCAGGAATATTTCCATTATTTTTTCTGTAAATATTCATTCCTGCACTTGCACCTTCTAATTTAATGCTCAGGCTGAAGCAAAACATGATTAGAGTCTTTTAAAGGAAAAAAAAAACCTTGAAAGCCAACATTCTGTCTCCCCAAGCACTAGCTTGTGGTATTTTTTTTTTTATTTTAATCAGCTTAACACTAAATGATACTGAGGTTTTTCACCCTGTAAGTAGATTTTGGTATGGGTCATGCATTCAAAGATCTGCTGGCAGATAACAAAAAGAGCCAGACTGTGTGCTAGAAAATTCCATAAGGCATTAAAAAAGAAGCAATGTTTTCCACAAGCTGCTTCCTAGCATCTCTTCCAGCTACAAGGACATTACTGGACACCTACCATTGCTACCACTAGGGATTTGCTCTTAGTTCATTTTGTTAAAGATAGAGCATGAGCTTAAAATACAAAAAATCCTAAAAAGAAAGAAAGAAAGAAAGAAAGAAAGAAAGAAGAAAGAAACAAAGAAAGAAGAATAGTCCTCCCATTTGAACACTCTTATTTCTAAATAAAAATACTTTCAAACTTCTCTTTCTGATCAGATCAAATCTCATTGAAACTGATGGTGCAACCACTATTTTCAAAGTATATATAAGACAATTACAGCAGTCAAATTACCATCTTCCTTCCATGGCCTTTCCACCTGTGAGTGAGATCTCAGTTTTAGATAAGCATTTTAGGTCAAATGAGGGCATAATATTCAACAAATTATAGGAAGATATCATCATATCTCATCATAACTAAAGTGGAAGAATGTCACATCAATCAGTTCCAAGTTATGGTACAGGAAAATGAATAGAAATGAATGTGTGAAGTAAGATGGCAGCAAAAAACCCCTTCTGTCAAAACCAGAGTCCTGTGGGATATTTAACATTCATAAAATGCAGACCAGACTTCATATGTCAAGGACACAAAAATATATCTCATGGTAGAACCTTCCAAAACCTCATTATATAGTGGTATAGAGTGCTAGCAGTTTATACATCAAAACACGTAAGAGAAAAAAGAAAAAGAAGAGATTTTTTCTGTAGTCCTTGTAATCTGCTTGCTTGTCTTAGTCTGGACACTGTCTTACCAGTGATTCTCAGTCTTCACCACTGAAGACTTGTTCTGGGCTGGCATCCCAATATAGGTTGTTGGAGAAAGACCAGAAAGCTGCTTTGGGAGAGAAGCAGTGAGCAGGAAAGGTTTGCCACATCTATTAACCTTATTGGCAACTACCTAAATATGGAAAAAAACTAATTCTGTGATGTCACGTGTGTTACTGTGACATGTCCAGAAAACTTGCCTCATGAAAAAAAATAAAAGAAAAAGAAAAGAAAGGAGGAATTTTGAGAAGTGATTTGGGAAATAGAGCCAGTGTGCTGTTTATAGGAAGGAATAAAGCATTTTGTAAAGAATGTAAGTGGTTTCCATTGTGGTAAGGGAGATCCTAATCAGACATTTAGGAAAACATTCCAGTTGTAAAAACAGAGATGAGCAGCAGAGTAGGCTGCCTGAGGATGTCTTTAAAATATAACTGATCTTACTTTTAAGCAGAAGGCTGAGTTACCTGTCTCATGAGGTGTGTTTAAAATACAGGGTTTGGGTATGCATCGCCAGCTGTGCCTGACCCCTGGTGCTGCCAAAATGCCATGCAGTTGAGGGTAGGGAAGTTGAGGTCTCCATATCTCTGCTTGATATGGGTAGGATATTTTCAATGCACTCTGGCATTGAAAATACTAGTCACGATCCTTTGTTTTCACTTTGCTTTCTGTAAACTTCTAGTACTAAAAGGCCAAACCACAAATTAATTTTCAAGGATTTCAAAGGAGAATTGACTAGAAGGAAAGCAATAAAAAATTAATAGTTCAAATCAACAATAATGTTGGATCATTTCTAACAAACCTAATGATCCTTAGCTAGATATTCATCAGGATATTTAAACTTAATTTCAAAGTGGCCTGAAATATATCTGAGTCTTAATCTCCAGTGAAGATTTCAGTGCGATATTAATATCCTGAGGGGAAAATGAGGTACTCGCACATAGAACCATGTGGAAAAGATTTTCCCCACTCCGATAAAGTTGTCAAGATTAAAAAAGAATAAACTCTATCCCACACTGGGATAAAGGTCTAAAAGCATTTCGTAAGAAAAAAATGAAAGACAGAGAGACTGATTCTTATATCTTCTTATATCAGCCGAGACCAAAGCTCACTGCAGGGTCTTGCACATCACAGAGAAGCACACAGGCGTAAGGGTTTGACTGAGTTGGCCTGCCCTTCCCAGGCTCTCCTTTATACAGAGGAAAAGTGTTTGCGTACAACCAAGTAACATGGGGAATCAAAGTTCAAACCTGTTTGAACCAGAAGACCAAAGACTTGAACCTTGTTCTACCGTGCCTCAGATGAATGTTTCTTCCATTGGGCTCTTGTGGGTTCGGGGTTGAGCTGGATGCCCACCCCTGCACTCATCATTGTTTCCTTCCTCTCATCTTCCCCACATGTGCCTAGCTTTTATCTACTCTGTCGTCCTGGAACTGGTGCCTACATGCTGCAGCAGGTTTTATTTATAATAAGATCACTTTTCTTATGGGAAAAAAACACCCCAATACCTACCTGTATTTACATGCTAGCAATGTGATAACTTTAGCTGTTCAGATATATTTTAATTGATGGACAGATAGCCCCTCAGTGTGCGATACACACACACACACTCTGCATGCCTTCTGCTGTTACAGCACAGTGACGGCTGCTAGGTAGATCTAGTTCAAAGTCATCTCATCAATCACCTTAAAAGCCATGAAAACTAATTTCTAAACTAAAATATTTTCAATTCATCTTTCATGGGTCATAAAGATACTTTGAGTTGAAATTTCTTGTTGCCTGTTTCTTACCTCCCACCCCTGCAATCATGGCACTTGTCACTCAGAGAGAGAAAGCAGCAGAGTGCTACATTTGCACAAAGTTATTTGGGATTTTTTTTCAAGATAGCTCTCATTAAGCAGTCAATGGAAGAGACACAGATGAAACCATAGCAAAACAATTTGAAAATTCAGTCCTGTGTGTGAATTTAGCCATGTAAATAAAAAGACTGAGGAAATAAAGGTTGAAAAAGCAATAGGAGGAGACAAAGTTAAAAAATTATGTTTTGTTTTCAGTTTTGTATGTATCTTAATAAGCAGTGCATGTCTTACAATAAGAAGATTTTCTAACTGACCTATCTTTAGGGACTTCAGACCTATCAGCATCTTCACAATATACTGTAGAAAACACTGTCTTTTGTCTTGTATAACTATAAAAAGCTTCAAAATATTTAGAAATGAATGTTTTGCGAAAGAAGGATAATCTTTTAATGCTGAAAGCTCAGCTAAAACTATTCAGAGACTATGCATTCTGTTAATTTTCTTAGCTAATGAAATAAAAAAAAAAAACAAAAAGAAGAAAAGTCTGATTGCTGATAGCCCCAGTGTATAAAAGTGACACATTCAAGTTTTTAGCCTCTGGAGGGTTAGATCTGGGTCAAAACTTTACAGCTCTACAAGATGGGACTGTTTTTAGAGAAAGTACTAATGTTTTCACATTATCCTTGAGTTTTACGTGGCACATAAATATCGGAAAAGAGTTTTTTGATTTGTCAGTATTACAAGGTATTTCGGGAGGAGGTCTTTTCATGCCTTACCATTTTGTTATTCTCACTGCTTGGACTAAATTTTTGTTTTCATTTCTCTTACACCGTGGTACATCAGTGCACTCCAACTTCTCAACAATTCAGAACAAACAGTATCTGTTTCATAAGTAAGGAGAATGGCATATGCTTGATAACATGAAGTTTGATAACCTCTCAGTAAGGAACAAAACCCAAACTACAGTCAGATAATCCTGGTGACATAAAAGTCTAAACTACAGAATTTTAAAACTGACTTATTTTTGTAGAATGATGTTATTTTATAAAAAAAAATTTCATAAGTAGAATAACTCAAATATGCTTGAAAATTACAAACAGAAAAAATTATAACTACACACTGATTTCTCTTTGCATTGTATGTATCACCCTCTGGGAGGCTGAAAGTAGCTATGCTCTGCTCTAAGGCATATACATTTAATTCAGAGATTATCATGTTCTTCATAGATAAACGCAATCCCCTGCAGATGCAATTATTTCAACTAATAGTTCAACTGAGCAGCCTGTGCTGATTCCCAGCATTGACCTCTCCTTTGTCTGGTAGAAAATCTCGCTTCTTTCTTCACAGACAGAACTATAGCAATTTTTCACATGGATCAATATTTAATTTTTGGTTTCAGGTTTACTATGCCTTTCTTTTTTTCCCCCCCCCCTCCATAGGTTGAACCGAACAGCAAGAAGCAAGGAAAATCAGGAAGACACGATCTATAAGATTTCAGCTGAACATTGGTGGTATACTACAGTTTTAGAATATTTTCTTTCTTTTTTCTTGCAATTATTTACTTTTGCAGTTGGAAAATATGAGGCTGAACATGACTCTAAAGAATTATTGGGCAAAATGCATGTGGTACGAGTGTATGTTATTAGTGGCAATGATGCTGCTAAAATGTTAAGTTTGTTAAGTTTCCTCATAGCACTCTGTAAATTATGTTGCCTATCAAAAAAGAGCAATTTTAGAAATTATCTTTCTTGGATTCCTTTAAAGAAATAAAACCTGCTGCCCAGCATAACCTAGAAAATCCTTTATTATGATGTGGAGACCGAGGAGAAATGTAACATAATGTAACATAACGTAACATAACATAAATTTGGGACATTCATACTTAAAAGAAAAATAGTACAAAAAGAAAACTCTAAAAAGACAACAGAAAGCATTTATTTCTGAAGATATTTCTAATCTGTCCTATATTAGCTTAACATTTATATTCCCCATTAACTTTTAAAACTATATTCTGTGATTTAATTTTGGTTTAGATTTTTAAGAACGTCAGATTTCATCATATTTGTGTGCATTTGCTCTCTTGCACAGTGGAAATAAAAAGAAACATATTCATAACTACTTTGGATATATTAAACAGTACAACTCATACAGTGCATAGCACTTGACATTGAAAAAAAATCCTGTGAGTTACCTGATATACCCCAGTGTGATACAAGCACTTTGGTAAAACTAGAAGTCTAATCCACTAATGAGACTATATATTTTATTCTGAGATAAATATCAATACATCTTGCTGTTCAAGAGACAGCTCAGCTCATAGGGTGTCCCCACCAACAACTCCCCTAAGATCCAGCATGAATTACTAAGCTCCAAGTGCTCCTGGCTGCCCTTGAGGGAGCTCTGCTCTGTGGACACCTGCAAACTGAGCTGAAGTTCCCCAACACCGTGTGAAATGCCCCCTGCAAGATGAGAGCAAGGTGCTGTGGGAGGCTGGCAGCAAACACACCAGGCTCTGGAATCCTTGATGCACCCACGGCTGTGGTGCGAGGACACCAAATACTTGGCAACAGGGTGGGAAGGATCAAGAGGAGGGATTCGGAAAAGCTTTAAGGCAACATCTCTTTGGATATCTGGGTGTTTGTTCTCTTTGATCACCTGTGGTGTAAGCCAAACTGGATCTGTCTGATCTGAAGGTTTTCTGTTGAATTAGATTGCACAGGCAGTGACTACAGGGACTGACTGACATCAGGCAGTGTGAGCCCTGTTTTGGAAGGTACATGAGCTTAATTCACTTTTTACTTCTGCTTGCTTTGAGAAAATAAAGTTTGTAGCAGCTTTCAAACAAGCAAGCTATTCACATACGCAGTGGTTTCTTTCAGGGTATGTCCCTTTGCTCTCCAGCAGCACCTGAGGTGTCTCGACCCTGCAGGAAGCTTAATCAACTCTTCCCAACCCAAGGGCACCTCTTCCTTAGGTGGCCACACTGAGCCCCTTTCGAAACTCATTTCTTCCAGAGACAAGAAGTTTTTAACATTCTCGAGCAGCACATTTTACTTCATCACTGCCTCTTTTTAACCCAGGGAGAAGCATAATGCTGTTGACAGGGCACAAAGTAGGGTCTAGCTACCTAAATTGAGCTACGTGCCTCTGCTTTGTGGTAGTGCAATCAGTGCCATATACAGTATATCATGCATTCTCTATTGGTTATCATCTTTTATCACACATGTTTTAGCTTGCTAATTACCCTATCCATGTGTTACACATGCTCCTAAAGCTCCAATTAGTAGCAGCACCTGTTCAGTTCCTGCCATGTATTTTTTAATATTATGTTTGGACATTCTGAGGGGGGATTGTGTGGTGGGATAGGGTGCGGGTTTATTTCCAGACTAAGACATATTTGGGGTTTACTTGTGTCCAGGTTTGTGTTATGTTAAGAAAATTTCTGGGCAATGAAAATCAATGGAGAAATTCAATTCATCATAAAAGAGGCATCCAGAGAGAAATTCAGTTGCCTAAACAAAGGTGTCTGTTTCTATTTAAGCTGCCCTAACATGGAACCATGAGCCCCAGAAGCACTTCCAACTGAGTTTTGATCATTAGTAGATGAAGCCCTGGTGTCCTCGCTATAGCTCAGCAGAGTTGTACCCCTGATAAGTGTACAATTTATATAGCTGGATTATCAGAACAACTGGTGTCTTTTGACTGATGGGTCTGCTGTACTGCATCACGCTACTTGCCTTGGCTGGAGAAAGAGCTGGCAGTATGACACCAGAGCTGAAGGTGCTTCAGATCCTTCTGGTTGAGATTGTGAGATCAGGCAGCATTCCTCAGGGTGTGGATAAGAACGCTCGGCACCTGTGTTGGAAGAGCTGAGTCTTGCTGTTGGTGGACATCATCTGTGGGACTGTTTTCCAGCTCTGTTGCCTGGCACTTTACAGACTATACTGTGGACTCACACATAAACCTTTTAAGTTCAGAATCTCAGCTGTGAACCAAATTCCTCCTATTCAAACTCTCTCCTTTATGCAACAGCACCTGAGTCTTATGTGGAAGTTTGCTAGGCCTTGATGGGTCACAATGCCATGCTCCTGAGTGTACTTCTATTTTAATTTCAGCCAAAATCTCAGTTATCTGAACTGCTCCTGTATGTGGATTACTTGGCTTAGGCCTTCATATAATTGCTTCAGACTGTGAGAATAATGTATTTACCATTTTCTTCACTTACTAGAAAAATCTCTCAGTGTCCTAAATAAGGACTGAAAAGTAAGAAGAAAGCCAAAAAAATTTATTCTTTTCAGCTTTTATATTAGTAGGTGTATTTTTTTTAGTGTGTGTGTGTTTTATTTTTTTATTTTAGTTTATTTTTATTTTTATTTTTTATACTATGTCTCCTGGTAAAATTGTTTATATTCTTTATATCAAAACTTCTCATACTTATCACATTCTTTAGAGGTTGATGATATTTACTGGGCTGGCAGAGCAGAATGCCTAAATATCATGACAAGATGTTCCCAACTCTGTTCCTGACTAAAAAAGTAAAAATAGAAAAAAAAGTATTTCATTTGGTTTTCATATTCCCCTTTGACTAAGAGGCAGATTTTGAATGGCACCCTGCATGTTGGAGTATCATATTTCTGTGCAGTTTAATTATGTGGTTTCAATTTGTTTTCTCTCCCTCTCCAAAGGCAAGTGCATTATTGTGTGTTGTTACATAATATGCAGCCATGTGCAAAAGCAGCAGACACACCTTTGGCAAGTGCCTGCGAAAGTCTCCAAGGTTTTCACCCGTGTTTTCACAGATGTCCTCTTAGAACTCGTCTAATCCCCCACATCAAGGTTTTATAGATTACTTGCACTCACTGGGACTGGTGTAGTAGAGAGCCAAGTATGCAAAGACTGCCAGCTGGCCAGAATATTTGATAAATGTGAGAACAAAAAAAATCGCACTCATAGCAGTGAAGTGATCTATTCCTGGAACACCAGCTGGATTGCTGTAATAAGCTATTAAACCAGTGTAGTAAAATGAAACCCAGATTCACTACATAGATTATATAGCAGATCTATTTCCTTCTACAGTGAGGTTACATTTTTTTAGATTTCAGATTATTGGCCACTTGCAATGATTAGACAAACTTACAACAGATTGACCTTTTCATTCACAAGTTTTGAACCAGAATGACCCAAATTAAAGTTGTATAGCACTGTGCCTTGGCACCCTTAAATATCTGCTTCCATGTCAAATGACCCTGGCAGTCCTATTTTACTAAGAAACTGTATCCCAGACCCATAATTGACATAAGTGGTTACAAAAGATCATCTGAGAAAAAAAAAATCTCAAAGGCACACTAATTTATGGCAATATTTCTTCTTGCAATAAAGAAGCAATTGAATGTCTGAAAAGAGATGAGAATTGTTCTTTATGCCTGTGTTTAATAGCACCATCTTGTGATCCATGCCAAAAAAATCAAAAGCGAATCTTTCAACTGGAAGCTGTGCTCTCTGAAAACTCAGTCTTTTCATTTGTGATTCTAATTTAGCTTGGGACTGATATATGACAATAAACTAAACATTCAGGTATAGAGAGTTTAGTAACTGAAATATTGGACTTAGAACTGGCCAGGTTGAGATGCCTAATTTTTGTTGCCGTTATCTTTCTTGCTGCAAACGAAGGAAGAAAAGCACCAGAGGTCCTAGTCCTCCTATCATATGAGAAGAACCAAATGCTTTCCTAGTTAGACATACTATTTCTTCTCATAAAATAATATCCCAGGAATCACAACTGAGCAGTATCACCACCAGTAAAAGAATACTGGACTGTTAGCTCTTGCTTGTAGTTTTACACAATGAGAACTTTGACATTTTCTTCCTCTAGGGACCGAGGAACCATAGGAGTGACAAACAGAAGAACACCATCGGGTCCATTGGTTATTGCGGCAGTCTAAACTCCAGATGAAGTAGGGGAAGAATAGACATCTGAAGGTAATAACAGAAAACAAAAACTACATTGGGCTGACAAAGCACTACTTCTCCAACCAAGAAGTGAGTAACACAACAAGGGTCAGTTGCTATTTAGGAATATGTACTCACATGTCTCAGGTGAGACAACCTGTAGAAGATTTTGGGTGTGGTTACAGGTAATCAGTGTCACCAGCAGAAAAAGCAAGCAGGAAAGAGATGATTTCCTTACTACACCTGATTACTTCTCGAAGTATGGGGAATAGAAACAGGCCAGTGGCCAGCAGAATTTTCCTTTAAGGTTGGATATAGCCTGGGGTTATCCATCTGGTGCCTTTGCTTCCCAATGCTGTCAGCCTTTAAGGCTGTCATAGCCAGTATTTCATATATGACCCTTATCCTGGCAATTGAGAGAATTCTAGTTTAGTTCAAGGGATTGGAGAATGCTCAATATTTTCCAAAAACCAGCTGGTAAAAGCTATAAGATCTAAAGAACACCTCTCCAGCTTTCATCTCTCGTGAGATTTTGGTGAGACTAATTAGAGATAAGAAAGGTTGAATTTTGAGTCAAATTTCTCTGCTTGACATTTCAAAGATAGTAGATATTTGAAATACTATCAGGGTTTCATTTATTGTGTTCTCTAGTTCTCTCAGTGAGTGATATGTGAGACCTTTATTAACAGACACAGAAACTAGCTATCATTTTAGGTGTGGCCAGCCACAGGTCCTATGTGCCATGGATCTGCTACAGAGTTCGCATAAGCCTTGCTAAGCCTTCTCAGCTGCAGTGGCAAGAAAAGAATTTATTTTTTGTTAAAAAAATGCTGATTTTTCTGACTTGGTAAATTAAAGCCATCCATCTGCTACAGCTGCCTATATCATAAATCAAAAGCATTATTTATATGTATTAACCTGGGGACTTTAGCAGCCAGGGGAGAGAGCTTTGTAGAGATGGCATTTGTTGCTTTAGAAGCCCTCCCTCTCATTGAAACAGGCTATGTTTAGCACAGTTTAACAAGATTTCAGATTTTCCTGATGCAAAGAGATTTGCAGTGGGTGGGGAGGTTTGTAAAAGCTATCTCATTATGAATATCTGAAGAGAAGAAAGCCTGGTAGTCCATATCTTTCCCTTTGTTGCAAGACTGCAATTAAATTGCCAGGTGCTTCTTTTATTTCTTTTTTCTTTGTTGTTGAGGTGCTCGCTGCAATTGCAACCACTGAACATATTTTCCTGCCCTGGCCTTCAGAGCAGACAGCCTCTGTTTTGTCAGTATTTGCAAATGACTGCTTGAGTGTTTACAAATGTTTTTGAAAATAAGGTGTTGTACCAAACTAGGTTATTGCATCACCAGCATTAGTGTGTGTATTAGTAAGGTTAGTGGTTCAAATATTTAAGACAAATGTTAATATATGGCAATTTTTTTTTTCTAGCTACCCCTCATTCCCACAGATGGTTTAAGTCCTGAGGTTATTAAATTAGGTTTTAGTAAACTTATCTGTGGATAAATAGATACATAAAACATGAAAACAGCAAATCAAATCCCATCAGAACAGAAACACAAATTTCTGATGCCCTAGGTGATGATTATTTGTACCACGAGGGCAGCGTGGCATTCTTCATGGCACTCAACAGACACTACTGAGATGAACAAAGGTAACAAAAAGGTAAATAATGCTCACAAATATGTTTAGAACTTATTGACAGCTACTGTGGCTTATTGGTGCTTGGCATCCTTTTTGGTTTTGATCTGACATGGCCTGAGCTAGCTCAAGTCCCAAACCACTGCTGCCATGGGTTAGCTCTGGGTCTATGCTAACAAGCTCTGCCTTTTAACTGTGCAGATCCTAACCTCAGGATCTCTGCACTTTTGGCTTATTATAAATTGTGGGTAAGTTTTAAAAGTTGTGAAAACTTTGGGAGCAGTTGAAACAGATGTAAAAGTTGGTAGCGAAGTATAGGAGCAGTCATGCAAAGTGAGGCTTATGACAGCAAAATCCACAAAGCTCAAATAATAATTTGTGGCACATCTTGAAGAATGAAAAGAGAAAGATCTTACAAATAGGCAGAGGCATGTGATACCTTCTAACAAGTTGCAAAAATTCAATCCAGATAATTGACTTAACCTAAAGGTTACCAATATGCGGATTAAATTCTGTTTTTGTCATTTTTCAAGGCTTATGAGTTTAAAAACCAAGTTGGCCAGCATTACTTGGCATGTTTTAAATTCCTTGGCTGATTTAAGATCAGCAGAACTAGCTATTTTCCTTTCTTGGATATGTTCCCTTCAGGGAAAACTCTATTTTTTCTGGATTTTTTTCTTTTTTTGTTTGAAACAGAGGTCTGCAAAAAGTCTGTCTGAAGAGTTAGTGAATATGTTTCAGTGTACAAGTGTCTCAAGGTAATCTTACGTACTCATCAGACTGGCATCAGTGCCTGGCAGTGGCTTATGGCACATATGGCAGTTCATTTTACAGCTCCTAGATTCCTATGGGCAAATTGAAGTTGTATTAATTTTACGACAACGTGTAAAACTACCACAGTATTTCACTATTTTGTTTGAATATGTAGAGTAGAAAAATCAGTCACCTTCATAAAGAATCTTAAAATGTGTAATTTCATATTTTTACAGCCATTCCTACCCTGAAACAGAGAAAGCCCTGCAAACTGAGAGTTATCTCTATTAGCAGAAGTTAATTGCCCATAGAGGTTATCATAAACCTGTGTTTGAATCTAGACAGAAACATGAAGAAAGAAAAATAGAAGTCAACAAGAAAATGCCATAAAACCCTTGAGACAGAAATTGTTTGACAGACATTTGGGAATATACATTTAAAATTTACTTGATCTGACCTATTTACTGTGTGCTTCTACTATTATTACCAGTTGATTACTGCAATTATTCACTGAAAAACAGATTCATTAACTATGTTCCATAGATAAAATCATGCCAAGATTATTTTCTAATCACTGATCATTGTTTTTAGACTTGCAGGGTGGAGATGAATACATTAAATATCAGTATGCTATGTTTATCAGTCTATACTTATCACTTATCCTTTCAGCTCAGTGTCACATTATAAGATTAAATCACCCTCTGTCACAAGCCTAGAAAAGTGGAAATATGCAAAACAGTTCAGCAGGATAGGGACAACTGAATATTTTCTGGTTAGGATTGGATAGCTGTTAAAATACTTAAGCCACAGGGCTACACAAAGAGACTTTAATAGCAGTGTTTGGAAAGAGGCTGAAAGTTGGGCTTTCCTTATACAGAACTACCCCCAGCTTGAGGGCTGGAAAAAGTGGATCTGTGTCTTCCGTAACACTGCTGCTGGCAGCAACCCAATTAGAAAAGCATGAGATACCTTGTTCCCTGTCTGCTAATACAAGCACTCATACAGAGCACAATTAATGCAGGTCTGCACTTTCTGACTATGTAGCTTTTTTTTCACTTTGTTGCTGGAACTGATGGGGAGCAAAGCCAATATCATTCATTAACAAACGGTGTGTATAAATAGTTTCTGTAGAAGGGAATTACCTGTCCTAAGAATGAAAGAATTAAGAAAGCAGACATCCTAGAAGCTCTTGCTCTTCTGAGAAATAGTATCCTTATTTTTCAAAATGCTGAAAATAAAGTCTTACGAAATTCATTCCACAACACATAGAGGACAGCTGAGATGCCTTTATATGGTTATATTCTTAGGACCCATTTGACCAAAATTTGGGATATTACAGGCTAGTTCAGAAAGAAGTGGCATTGGAGCAGCATGTTCCTGACAATCTTCTGTTTAATTTAGAGGAATTTATGATGTCCTTCCATTTCACAGGAAAAAATCAAGCTTCAAGCAACATTTCCAGCTGCAAATCTGTAACTGACATCATGAGCTAAAAATCTGACTCCCAAGGCTCCTTCCATTGTGTCGCACTGGTGTTGGGTTGAGTTTTCTTTTCAGTCATGTTTCCTGTATTTTCAAACATCCTTTCTCAGATCTTAGCCAAAAAAAACCCCAAAAAACCCCCAACACACACAAAACCCAACAAAACCTACGCTTCTGCACAGAGAGTATTTAAATTGCTGAGCAATGTTACATGCACATATAGGAAGGTGGGGAGGAAGCAAAAGGAAAAGGAGCAGAAATATGCATTTAGCAGCCTTAGAAAGTTTTCCTAAATGACAGACAGCAGTTAAGGTCCGTCTCAGAGAAGCTCAAAACAAACCAGATAAATTCTCTATTTCCACAGAGCACCAGATGGCTGGAGCTGTTCCACAGCGTCCGTGGTCCAAGTCATCTCTCTTGTAGGAGACAAATGAGTTGAGGTGGTACCAATGAAAGCTGCTTCACAGAATATCTTCCCCTGCGTTATTGTCTTCACCATTTGGTAATTGACTGGCAGTTCTGCCAAAGCATAAGCACATGATGCTGGAGTAGGCATGAACTGTAGTCTGCCTGAAGCCCATTTGTGCTATTCTCTTTCTTTACAAGGTTTCAATCCCAAATTACCCTTATAGAAGCCTGTCTATTTCCCTTGCTCAGTTAGTTCATTGTTCAGGGTTATAATTTAGAAGCAAATGTCATGTTTTTGTGACAGTACAGGTGAAAGGGACGTCTCTGTATTGACTGAAAGTCCATCTAAAGAAGCACCATAAACAGTGATGGACATTTAATCAATTGTTTACATTCAAAGAATATATTCTGCTTACCAAAGAAAGTGGGAAAAGCCTCTCAGCACAGCTTTTCCTTATTCCAAGATGAAATTACTCTAGTGATTAAGAGAAGCTGCTATTAAATTCTGTGCAGTTGACAGAATTAAAGTGAAGATAGGAGTCAGTGAAGGATTGAGTTCAGAGCACAGTTTATACAGATTGATTGTATATGACAGGTGAATACCTTAGTGTAATAAGGAGCAGCTTTGAACTTACTAGGAATTTAAGTGATTCTCACTCGCAGCTTGTCATCTGTGTGTGTGTATATGCACAGGACTGTAAGTAGGCATCCTAGATTACTGTAGCCTTTACAAATGCATGTAGAAATGCTAAAAGTCCAGTCAGGCTCATTGTGCCTGAAGCATACAAAAACCTTAAAGTAAATGCTTTCTTCATCGCATGAGCTTTGATATACAGTGTCCAGAGGAAGTGGCAGGGGGAATGTGATGGCCCAATGTGGGACAGCTTTCTCAGATATTTTAATGATTATGTGCTTATCTCTAGGGATAAATTTTCACTTCATAAACCAAATAGTATGTATCCTGACCTCCAATAGGATGTAGGTTAGAGAAATAGCCACTAGACAGAGATTGTAAATGTTACCACAAGAATCACTCAGTCTATAACACAGATGATGGTTTTGGAATTAATCAATAGTGAAAATGCAAAGAAAATTAAAAATCCAGTCTAGAGATAATAAATACTGTTGCTGCTGCTGAGTTTTCAGAAAAACTGGGAAATCACTTTTGCTTTCACAGTTAAAAATAGAACAGATGAATAAAGTTCTGACAATTCCCAGAGGAGGGAATAATGTCACCCCTTAATCTTCTCTTTAAAATGATTAAATAAAATGTTATGGTTTTTTTTTTCCTCTGTGGTGTGTTTCCCAGTTGCGTTTCTCCTCTGAAAACCCCCTTCACTGGTTTAGTTGCCTTTTAGAACAGTGGGTATCATGATTGGATGCATCACTTCAGTAGGAATACCAGCATCAACTGGTATGCATTACGAAGAAAGCATGCTGGGTAACTATGATGGAAATAAGACAGACTACAGAATCTATATGATGCATGTATGGGAAATAAACAACATAAATTAAAGAAGATGTACTAGTTTTGCTAATTTTTGCACTTGCAACATCCAACACAAACTCCTGTTGATAAATCCATATTATGATGTCACCTCTGGTAAATTCTGCATATGATATATATGTCCAGGGTTGTGCTACATATGTGATGTTTTCCTTTTCTATATTCCCACAGAACACACACAGGAACAGAAATTACAGTACAGATACAAAAAAGGCAGCAATGGGAAGGAGTGTCTTTGCTTATATTGTTGTCTTAGTACTGGGATGGTAAACAAAAACCTGAACTTGAGAAGCACATAAATGTTGTGAACTTGGTTAGGAGAAAAGGATCTCTGAAAAGTTCATATCGTCCGTCTTACATTATCTATAATTTAATTTGTATGTTGAATTGCTTGACTGGTTTCTAACAAAGCCTTTTTAAAATGTCAAAGGCAGCTGATTCTCTGAGAGTCCAATGCAATACATTTTTGTTTAACACACACAGAGCATTTTAATAACTTATGGAGTGTACCTGTTAGTCACATTTTAAATTTATGTAAATCCTTTCAATTCTTGCCATGTTTCTTTTTTTAAATCAGTTAAAGAATAAAATTTGGCATTTGAAACAAGCTATTATAATGAACAGGGCAGAAAATTCAGCTCTTGAAATATAATGATATTTTTATCCTTCATTTTTTCTTTTGTAATTTCATGGAAATATAAAATTTTATAATAAATGACCTTACTGGTGCAGTTTCTTCTATTGGAGTGTAGATGAAATTCACAGATAATTTGCAAAATAATTGCTGACCTCTTGGGTTGACTGCAAAAAGAGAGAAACTCTTCTCTTTCACCTGCAGTTTCTTAGTATTTCCTATTCTATATTACATTCACACTGGCAATAAAACATACAGGGCAATTGACAGACACACCACTAGGAAACATTTACTTTGATAACTTAAATGAGGCTGCCGCCTTTTCTTCCTATTTAGTAAATACCTGTGCAACAATCTACTCCTACCCAGAGAAAAATGGGAAGAACATAAAATGGGATGTAACAGCATGGAAAATTACTTCAGCAGGTATGACTCAGAAAATTTGATTAAGTATGTCATTTTTGTGGTAATTTATTTCAGATAAATTAGAACATAATGCTTAAAAGACATTTTGTGATATTTACCACTATTCACCCTAGGTCAACTTTGGAAGAATGAGTCAGACTCTACTTGTGCACTAAACAAAATTGTTTTCTAAAGGCATATTAATTGTTCCTAGACCAGACAAGCTTTATGAAAAAAAGCTGGTGGAGTGGACATGATTGTGAGTTAGCAGTAGGATACAGTAGGAAATCATCTAACTCAATTTTCAGATTGATGATTTATCAGGATATTACAAGAGATTTGTCTGTACATATTTTCATTTATGAAATTGTAGAGTAAGAAACAAACAAAAAACATATTATTATGTGGTATTTTCTCCATATTTTTTCGTTTTTCTCCATGTAACAGATTTTTTTAACAGCAACATAAGATATAAACCAGTGAGCATGACACTTCTAGAAATGAATTCAGGTAAACCAAATCCAATGTAGATATTAGCTGATAAATATGAATCCAGCAAGGCTTGATGCAGAAAATTAATAATTTGACAGGTAATGCAAAGTTTTAGAAAGAAATAATCTAATATAGACTGGTCATGTCACAAAAGATAGTTTCTGTAAGGCTGAAATGCTAAATACATCATTAGTTAAATTCTGACCTTCAGTATCACCTCATCAGCTAAATTGCATCACTAGATATAGATACATTTAAGAACTATGAATCTGAATAATGATGATCACTTCAAAATGTGTACCAGAGCCTTGTCCCTTTGGAGTTAATGTTGACTTCAACAGATGTACAATTTTATCCCCCCTTTTAAGAAAATAGAGCCAAAAATCTCATACCATTTCTGCTCCTCTCCCACAACCCGCCTCGCCCACCCACCACTGCCCTCACCATGCTTCTGGACATCTATACTTTCCTTTGTCCTTTTTAAATTTTTCCTTCTTTTCTCTCTATTTTTAAAAATCTCTCCAACCCACTCTGTTTCCTCATGTTAATCATTCATTCAGCCTTCAGATAACTATACAAATTAACCACAAAGAGCCCCAGGATGACTGATTCCTTGGACGGACTGTATCATGGTATAAAACTTGTGAATCAATAGGCAATTTATTCACTGTTCTTCCCAAATCATCTTTTCTCCTCTTGCTTTCTTTTCAAACCTGTGATATTTTGATATTTCCCACATATTTTTTCAGAGAAAGCTCTTTTAAATTTTTTTTCCTATCCAATTTTCTTTCTCTTCCCATTCTTAGCATGAATATTGGTAATATGCTTATGTTTTAGGATACAAGGCATCAAAGAGAACTGAGACCCAATGGGAAAAACAATTTTCTGGAAAAAAAATCCTCTTGAAAAATACATTTGATCTGGATATGAAACTATCAGCATTGAAGAGGATGCAACGCTGAGCGTAAGATTCACCCAAATCAGCAGAACACCTTGGTCTTTGCCAACGTAGCACTTTCCAGAGTAGGCAATTGATCTCCACTGCAGACACTTGACAGTGAGGAAGCCGAAGGTCCATTTAGGTATGGGATATCGTGGTGAATAGCAAGAGGTATCACAAATGGAAGAGAAGAAAATCAGTAAATACGATCTGTTGATGCACTTAGCAATGTGCTGCTACGTGTACACTTCTCATGCCAGGTGCAACTACTTCACAAGTTTCTAGTCAGAGAACAGGAACTAGTACAGTCAATTTAAAAGTATTGACAAGAAGCAGTAAGCCACATCCTTTTGATCTAGGAGTAATATAGCTTTGATAATTTTAAGAACTTTATTTATAGTAGGGAATGGGAACAATAAGTTCAGATACAGCACTTAATCCTCATATGAAATCTGCTTGTATGAGGCATAACACACATATTTCCCAATTTCCAGTTTGGGCTTGAGCTGTGAAAAAAACTTTCTTAATCAACATTAGTGATGTATGGACCATAACTGTTCTGAGCAACAATGATTGGGAAAACATTAACATAAGAACTCTTACGTAGAATATACAATCTGAATTATACCTCTTTAGATTTATTGTTAAAGAGACTTTAGGTACTTCTAAATAAAGGATAAAAGCAAGTAAAATTCTCTCCCCTCCAATGCACACATTTCTGCTCTTCTCAGAAAACAGTTTACAAATCCACTAAATAGGCTTAGTTTCTTCTGCCTTTGCAAAATAAATTACCTGTGTTTCTGCAAAATAAAGCCTTGTGGAGGTTGCACCTATTTTTAAGCATTCAAGGAGCAGCAATAACAGAATTCACCTTTTCCTAGGGGACAACTTGAGCTATGGATGACAATCAGAATAATCAGGTGCTACAGCCAACCAGTCTACTGCTATTATGTATTGCTACATTTTGCTTGTGGTCCAAGGCATTCTTCACCCTTCCAGCCTCATCCCAAAGGAAATTTAAAGACAAAATGGGAGCACTTTCCATTACGTAAATAAATATGAGTAATTCTTACGTGTCACCTGGTTGAACCCAAATTATGAGAATTCAGTTTGTTGAATGGTCTGAATGAGTATCACACTAATTTGACAAGATATTTCAAGTTTCCTTAGAAGAAAAAATAAGAGCTTGATATTGACATACAAAATAATTTATTTAAAACAGGGTTCTCTTAATATCTGTAGAAGATTAAATGTGAACTTGATTTTTAAGACTGAATGCTCAGAAGTCTACAAAAATTAGTTATTGTCACCTCAAATGTTGAGTCTTAGAAACTGCAAACAAGTAATTGATGGAAGGGAACATGTTTTCAAGGCAAGTTCAACAAGCTACCTATTTGCTCCATCCACCTGCAGCTAAGGTCTCTGACACAAACTTTTTGCTAAGAATCTTTTGTATTAACCATATAGGAAAAGTGCAACTGAAATTAGACTATTAGTCGTAATTATGTGCTTTTCTTCCTTTAAAATGATCAGAAAGTTCTCCTTCACTAACAAACAGATTCAGTGGCTGTAACAGCCAATTCCACTCCTTCTCTGCCTTTGCTCAAGATGTCCCCTGTGGTGGGTTACACCCTGTTTACTTCCACTCCCTTCGTATATGTGTCTGAAATTTATAGAAGTGAAAGATCCCAGAAACTCACACAAATTCTTATTTTCTTGAAGAGAAAGGACATGTAACACAGATATTTCATACCTACCACCTCTTTGCCAGCCTAGGCACTAAGTCATTCCATGAAACAAAACTCTTTAATATCAAAAAGAGAATTTGTTCCCAAGATAGCTTCATTCTTCACAGTATAAGGACATCTACTAACCATAAACACTCAAACAGAGGTATCTTAGAAACTTCTGAGGAGGACTTGTCAAAACTTCCTGAATGTATTTATTTCAATTGTAAAAATGTTTTCTTGTTGTGTTTTGGGTTTTTTTGTTTGATAATTTCATTTTTTAATTTTATTTTTATTTTTAATATGAAGACTTATTTTCAAAGTTATAGAAAGTGAAAGAGTGATTCTCTCTACCTATAACATTAACTCTTGAAGTAAACAGAGTTCCAGATGCACTCAAATGAGAGAAAAGGGAATTTTGTCCTTTTGGTAATATGAGGAGAGAGGAAAAAAAAGTAAAGAAAAGTGACTGTACTTCATGTGCTCCATTTTGAGTAGTTTATAGTTCTATTTCTCTTAATATTAAAGCCAGCTTATATTGTTTTTTCTGCTCAAAGCTTAGATTTAGTTAAATGTTAGTTTTTTGAGACAGAGACAATGTATAAATAAAACCTCATGGCACTGCCTTGTCATTTTCTTCTTTTCTTCTCTACTCTGTTACTTTATTGACTATTACAGTAATCCATGAATATATGTACCACTGCTTTAATAATGCAAAATATTTACTTTGTAGCTAAACTATTAATAGACTATTAATAGACATCATTGGTTGGTTTTCAAGAACTTGACTAATACATCAACAATAGTGGGTTTTGTAACTTTATCATTCACAGTGATGCAATATTCAAAGAAACTTATGATTAAGGGCTTTGAAAGTGTGGAGTGGCTGTCAGTACATAGAAATTCCAAATTCAGAAGATTAGAGGGAAAAAAATAATCCAGGAATGTTTTCCTTTAGTGTAATGGCACATTTAAAGTTGCGGGTAAACAAAGATATTTCAAAGTATAAATTGGTGAGTAAAGAACCGTAAAGGAATTCCTTACTCATGGACCACATTCACAATGTAACTAGTTTCTTCTGAAGTGATGTTTGTTTGAGTATGCCCCCCTTTGTAACATCACATGTTGGACAATCCCAGGGCATATGATATAGAACATGGCAGAACAAGGATAGGATGCAATACTTCTTGTTTTTAAAGAAACGTGGTATTTTCTACATACTTTAAAATGTTTTTATTCATTTACTTCACAATGACACTCTGAGATGATCTACACAATAAGGAAAGCTGGTGCAGAAGCAGGACCACAGTATTAATACTTCCTATAGAAGCTAGGAATTGTGAGCAAAGATTAGACCGACTTAGACCTACTGCATCCCCATCCACCTGCAAATCTAGAGAGCAATTCTGCATTAGGAGTGTTACTGATGATGAGATAGAGCAATAAAAACAAGTCTGGGTGGCAGTGACTGTACTTTTAGAAATATTGTCCAGAAAAGACTGCTCCTAATGCAGATGAAATACATGAGCTTTTGCAGAAGAACATTTACCATTTTCATATGAAAAGGTTTTCATTTTATCAGGAATACTAATGGGTAAGAATATTTTGGTTCTGTACCTAAACACAGACAATTGATGGAGTCGAGATGCAGAAAGGAACTTGTTCAAAAAGATTAAATTTTGATGAGATAGAAAAGTTGTAAAAAGCCTTCCCATTGAATTGCAACCCTCTTTCTTCTATTTATTTAATTTAAAATATTCATCTTAAAATAATTAAAATTTAACTTAAAATAGGCCCTTTCATATGAAAAAAGCCACTTTCAAATGTGAAATTGAAAGAAGACATTGTGTATTTTATATAAAGGCACCTGTCCAACGAGAACTCCCTGCAGTGTTTAAGAACAGGCATGGTATTAACAAATGGTTGGTATGCTCCATGTTGTTCCTGGAGTAGATATAGCCTTTTTTTCATCACATGAGAAGAAGTGATAAAAATTCATCTTTTTATCTTCCTACAAATCAATCTTCCGTGGCAGAAACAGAATTAAACACATCAACTCCACAAAATTTGCGTTGTTTTGCCCTTTGACTCGATTATCCTGCAGTGATGCCATAGTGACAGACACTAACTCATGAGGTACAAACCCAGATTTTCATATGGGAATATACAGTTTCATTCATTTGAGGCAAAAGCATTACTTAAAGCCTCAGTAAGCACAGGGCCCTTTCTACACTGCAGGTGGTCAGGAGAGCGAAAGGAAGGAGATATGTTTTTTTTCCAGAAGCAGTTTGTAATGATAATGACTTCCTAGAAACCAATGTGCTGATACCAAGGCTAACTATTTAGGAAATCTAACACAATAACTCCTGGCTTTGAAAATATAAACTGCAATCTACTTCTCTGTACACTCTAGAAATTGAAGGCAGTGGGAAATCTCAGAAGCTGATGGAAATAAATATCTTCTAAAGGACTGGAAGATACAGGAGGAAAGTGATGAAGCTACTTAAAATTTAAAGTGTAGGCATTTTACTATAAATGTATTTTTTAAAGATCACAGAGGAGGATAATCTTGTTCAAGGAGGCCTCTTGTTCTGAGCTGTGAGCTTAAAAATTACAGTTTTGTTTTCCTGCTTTATCATGCACCATCTCACGGCTTTAAACTGTATGAGGTCTGAGATGGGCTTATAACATGTTAAAAAGAAAAAGGCAGCATAAAAAAATTCCCCTTAGCAACAGAGACATAACATTTGAAAGCTGTCACACTTGAAAACAGTGTGACAAAACACAGAGGGGTGAATCTCAAGCTATTACATAAAATTTTGCTTTATGTCCGTATGTAACCAGCTCATGAGCAGAAGGTATCTGTGGTACTTTCTACTGCTATGGCTTCACTCCACCACCCCACTGCATCAATGGGATAGCTGCTCATGCTTAAAAATTCTCAAGATATATTACTAAACATATGCATCATTGTAACCCGGACAATGCTATGGCTGCTGGAGGCATCAAAAGAAAACAAAGCACCAATTACCAAACTTAGAGTCCACAAAAAAAGTTCCCCTGAAAAACTGGAAACCAAAAGGTATGATGGACCCCATTGTATATATTTTCCAATTCATCATCATTTACCCATCAGTGTTATGCACAGGACAAAGCAAAAATCAACAAAGCAAAAACCCCTGCCATCCAACCTCAATGTTCAATGTTTGATATGTCTTACAAGTACATATATCACATAATTCTTCATTATGGGGTTTTTTTTCCAAATAGTTATTTTAAATAGTTGTTCACTGCTCTTTCATGCTAAACCTCCTAAATTCACAACATAGTTTTGAGTTGTTAAAGTCTTATACCTAATAAAATGAGAGTATGAGAACATCCCAGGAAATACTGTTTTGAGAGATCCCATTCTCTCTTGGGTCCACCTCTATTAGTGATTTAAGTCAGATCAGATGGGCTCCTTGAAAGCAAATCTCCCATTTGTCTTCACCGACCATGCTTTCAGTTCATGTTATGCGATGGTCCCTGAGACATTTCAAATTAATTTGGATGGGAAGATGCACCCTAACAGCGTATGTGACAACCTCCAGACACGAGCAAGAGTTCAGTCCATGGAACCATATGTAAGTAAATGTAAATAAAATCTTATAAGGATCATCATCATCTTAAACCCACAGACTTGTATCTTAGGATGCCCTCTATTCTTTTTAATTCCACAAATGATCCCAAGCCATAAAATGAAAGAGACTTTATTTTTTTAGAAACTGAAAGTTCAAAATGAAAATGGCCACTTTCTATGTGGTTTTCTCTTTCAATAGAAAATATGTTCTATTGTATGTTTGACAGATTTTTTTTTTTTATTGGATGTTGTAATATGGATTTTTCATGAAATCTAAGGTTACTTACTTAGGGGGGAATGGCAACCTGGCTGCAGTCCAGTGATGGATGAATAATATTCAGGCAAGCAAATACCTCAGAGATATGTCTGATCTAAGAATTAAACAGGGAGGCTGATGGAAAAAAAGGATCAGTACCCTCACAAGACAGAAACCTAAATGCAGGAAGTCCTAGCCTAAACAGGTGTGCATTACAAAGGTTATCATCACAGGTGGGCAGATTTTTGCAGAGCAGTTCAGTTCAAAATGCCAGACTTTTTAAGTGGGGTGTGTGTGTGTATGTACATAAAAAAAAGTAGAAATCTCAAAATCACTAAGACTAAGAACTATTTTAGCTTTCTAGTTAGCTAATGGGAGCACTTCAGGGCATTTGGAAAGGAAATTCATATGAAATGATTCTCTGTCTCTGTTAATGCTAAGGGACCTCATATGTCAGTTGCAATCCATCTGAAAAGCTCTCAACTTCAAGGGGGGTTTACTGAGCAGCTGTCTAGGAATAACATATTTTTCTGGCTCCATTTTTGGACAAGTACACTGAGAGGTTTAGGAAAGGGGCAGGGGATGTCTGTCAAATTCTTGCTCTCAGAGATTCTATTTAGACTTGTACATTTTTTACGATGGGATGTGCTTCTGTGCAGTGAACAAGACAGGGAAGGTGTCCTGCATTAGTAGAGTCAGCAAAATAATTTTAAAATCTATTCAAAACTGAGTCTCTATGAAAATTATCTCCGGGAAGTAACTTGTAATAAGCTGCAAAAAGGCAGCATCAGAGCACAATATAAAGGCACTCTCACTTGCAGCAACTACAAAGCTTTGTATTATGGGGAATAAACTTACTCTTTACCACAAGAGTCTCATGGGTGAGGAAAAGCAGCATTTCAGCCTTTTAGCCTATAGTTTGCTTGAAAAAAAGGACTGGTGGGACAAAAATGTTGACTTACAAGGCTGAACTGGATACACATCCACAAATCACTCTGCTTTGGAACCGGGCAGCAAGAAGAGATGATAGACAAAGTGAGTATGACTATCTCCTGCTCCTGAATTCAGCCCTGTGTTTCACGTGCTTACAAGATGGATTCTATTTCCATTTCGCATAAGGCCAGTGAATCTCATTCATTTATGCAAAAGGGGAGCTGTTTGTGGATCTCGTCACAGTGTGGGGAAATCAAGCTGAAGACAGTCAATGTTGCAACATTGCCTATAACTTCATGGAATGAACATCCAATTATGAGTTTACGGAAAAATTACGGGGAAGTTTTCAAAGCAGCTTTACAAGGCTTAAAGGAATCCACACAATGGTCAAGTCTAAACCAGAGTTAATGTTCTCCAATATTACATGTCTTTTCCAGCCTTGAGATAGCAACAGCCTGTGAGGGTGCTAAGAAGCTCCTTGTACAAGCATCACAGGATTTTATTTTTCAGTCAAGTTCAGGAATCTTGTCACTGTTCACTTTGACTTGAGAGTCATGCCATAAAATGTGAACTATTATATTTTATTTTAAAATACTTCACATACTCAAGTAATGCGGAGTTATTTTTTATTGTTCGAGAGTAATGAGTTGTCAGCTTCCTCCCCACTGTTTCCTTTTCGGAATGAGATACATGCATCATCTTTCAAAAGAAGCAGTGCTGTCATGACATTTAGAAAATGTTGCTCTAGTCTATGTGTCTACATTTTTAAAGTGACTACAATTCATGAAGTAAGATTTCTTAAGCAATATGAAAAAAGCTCATTTCTTTATGCATGCTTTATACAGCAACTGTGATGCATCTAAAGGTCATACCTCACCTCAATATAATACAGAGGTCACGAGAAGGATGGTCTGTTTTCACCACTGTCACTGGCTGGAGCTACTTTTCCCAGTCATATGGAGGAGCACTGTACATCAGAGCTGAAAGGTTTTCTGAGAATCTTGGTGTAGAGCAATGGTATTGAGAGCAGACTCATAGCAGGGGAAGTGCACAGGCAGAGTATCTGAAAAACCCAAGGAGAGGACTGTGAACTTACTCTATAACAGAATCTAAATGACTCATTTGACACCATTATGCAAGGCAGCGGGATGATAGGGGCCTGCAGGGGCCCAACAGAGCAGAGTAATTTTTGAGCAATGACTCTGATAGGCCTGTGCCACCCACCAGGGACAATGGGGACAGATGCAAGGCAGAGGAACAGTGTCTTTGGTGGGGTAGCTCTGGAAGGAGCAGATGACTTTAAGAGATAATGAACTTTCCTCCAGCTCAGGGATCATGAAGAAATTTCTCTGTACTTGCCACGCTGATGCACTGTAGGCTTGAAGTTTAGACCGATTCTCTGACATTACATTTTAGGCTATTGCCTTGCATCATGTGCTTAAATTCCTTTCTGATAAATTCAGAACTATAGGATAGGGCTGGAAATTTCTCTCCACACACACAGGGTCCAGGGCAGTGCCTGACACACAAATTTCTTTGTTTTTGTACCTGCGGAATGAAGCTGCTTAAAAAAGAAAAATGACACCTTCCACACATGCTCTATACATATACCCCACCATTAAATGATACAAATAAACTTATCTGTTTACATTGCAAATATAATTGAACTCATAGGTCAATAGGGAACTAATTGAAGAACTTACTTGACAATGAAGACCCTTATGAAAAGGAACTCAACCATTAAATTACTTGCAAAGAGAACAGTAATGGTGTTTGGAGTCCTACGTAAAGATCAAATGAGACGAATTAATATTTCCCAGGATTTATGTACAACACCTTATACTCTGTATTTTCTTGCACAACTAAACTGTCTTAAAGAGAAAGGAATTACAAAAGGGAATAATATGTTAAAAGAAAAAAGAAAAGAGGGAAAAGCATATAAATGTCTCTGAGGAAGATAAAAGCAGGAATGCCAGCAGCAAACCAAACAGCATTTCTCATGGCTATTGCTACTTAAATACCTGACAGCTCAAATATATCACACCTTATCTCTGAACCTAAAATTTTTCTGCTCCTTCTGCATACAGATAAATTTCCCTATCAGCTATTTCATGGGGGAAGAAACTGAGTCAAAGGAAGAAATTTAAATTGTCCAGTGTTGTGCACTTCCTTGAATGTGAGGCCATAAGAAAGTACAGGCATCTGAAAGAGATGCTCAGATAATATTACTCTGATTTGTCAGTAGAAAATAAAGTAAAGAAGAGGCAAATCCTGCTGCACTGGCTGTGAGACCAATGTGACTGTGGGGTCCCGGGCTGCCTTCAGGATGCAGAGAGTCTGTGCTTCCACAGTCTGTGCTGCTTTTTTTCAGGGTACCACAGTCTGTTCCTGACTTGTAGGAGGAATAGCTGCATGTAAATGTGATCAGAACACTCAAACATTTTTGCATGGAAAGGAGAAGAGCCCTACTGAAGCCACAGAAAAAAAAGAGGTTTACAGGTTACAGCTCTTCCCTCACCTTTTTTCAGCACTCAGAGTGCAAAACCCTGTCTACTCTGAATCTGACAAAAGAAGATGGCTGTGGACAGAAATAAAAGGAAAACAGCTTTTTTTTCTTGCTTCATTTTTGAACATTAGAAGAATACAGTGTTTAGTCAGTAAGGTGTTCAGAAAGTCAGGGTTTGCCGGGGGGTTTCATTAAAACATTGCCTGAGGGAAGGATGACCAAGACGAATAATTAACATGTCTGGGTGTTGCTTGGTTTGAGAGCAATGCTCCACATAATAGATGTGTGACAGAATGGATTCAGTCAGATATTCAGAATGCAAGTATTGCCACTTGGCTAAAACTGTCTTATTTACCAGAGCTGCCTTAAGTTACTAGGAGATTTGTTTGCAGATGAATTAACCAGAAAAAAGCTCGGGGGCCTAGTCGGTACTCTAAGTGCTGGTGATTTATTACCCTTGACTACACATACACATACCTACATATCTTTCTGAATAATGCTATAGGAAAACCAACTCCTTGTACAGATTCTGGAGCTACTCTTTTACCAAGGTTATGCTTAAGATTTTTCTGTGCCAGATCTTTCTGATACACACAGCTCTTCTTGAGACAAAGCCTCTCACAAGGCATGACTTGTTTTCATCTCCCACTTGTCCACAGTAGGACTTGAAAAGTTGAGACACTGATGAGACATGAGATCAAAGAGAACCATGTGAAACTCTATTCACTAGATAGATGTGAGAAAATAAAAGCTGTCAGGCTGAACCAAACTGACCTATGCCTTTTCCCTAAAGGTGTACAACTGTATGTGCTATGATGGAAAAGACAGGCATAAGCCTTCTAGCAGGTGATAGTTTACGGTTATGGGACAAAGGCTGTGACTCTTGTTCAGCAGTGTCTTGGTTACACTATCCATTTTGAATTTGACTAATCCCTTTTAAAACTCACTTATTTTATTGTTCTCTCAAATATTCTGTGGCAATGATTTCCACAGCTTTCTGTTTACACACTGTGAAAACACCATTCTTTATTGTAACCTGACTGCCTCGTGAGTCATAAGCTCTCCATTGGTTCTTGTTTTATGAATTCTGCAAGTTTCTCATTTTATATACCTCTGTTACTGTAAATTTCACTCACAGTCATCTCTTTTTCAAGCCAAAGAACTTAGTTTGCTCTCACAGTGGAAGATGCCACATTTCCCTGATCATGCCTACTGTGCACGTTATCCCCTGTAGCTCCAGGGCACTTCCCATCAGCGAAGCAAAACTGCACATGTGCCATTTGGGGAGTGGGAGCACCATGCAGGTAGTATGTAACTTCATAACAATAATTTTTGCTTTTTTCTTATAACAAGTCACAAAGTGTTATATGTTTTTTGATCATTGACCAGATGTAAGTGCCCTGAGGATACCACCAATTCTGACTGTCCCTGCCCGCCCATTCTGTAGCTCCCCCATGCTGCCTACAGCCCATGACCCCATTTCAGCCCCCCTTTGCCTCCTCCCTGCTTTCTCACAGAGAGCAGCCACCTCTCACTGCTCTCTGAGAGCTGATTCTTTTGGAGACTATCTAAAATTAATGTCAGAGAGCAGCCAGGGAATGAATTGCTACAAACTTCACACAGCTGCAGTGAAACCTGAAAAAGGCCGTATCCACAAAAATATCAGACAAAAATGATGTTTTTCACATTACTACTGATTACGTAAGTGTTGAAACCTATTTCATTCCTTCAAGGAAATTTTGTACGCATTGTCAAATTCTGTCAACTCCTTCAATAGCGTAATATACATCTATATGGGTTTATAGGCAACATTCAACTGTATATTTTAGCTAATGTATTACTTAAGTTAGATTGTGGAGAGTAAGAATTCTGATGAAAATCACAGCAACATAATCCACTGACTTGTTTTACTCAAAGCACAAAAATGCTATCTTTTACTTTGCTGGAGTGTGAGATTATGATCTCACAATTGAGCAAAGAGACTCCTTGGATCGCAGCGGGCAGAAAAATTAAGGCATGAATCATTAGAGTTTCCACTCTATTCTTTAAATGGAATAAAATAGGATGTCCTCTGAGGAAAGAATAAGAGAAGGCTGAGGAAAGGAAGAATCCAATGAAATGTTGGCGCTGGTGGCAGGTACAAATTTATTCAGTCTACATTTATAACTGACTGAGGAAAGAGAGAAATGGTAAAATTGTGATGACTTGAGTGGCTAAAAAATCAAATGCTTATGATTTTTCCAAAATACTCAGGGAAAAAAAATTAAGACCTAGCAAGTTATTTAAGATCTATGCAGAATAACACATAGAGGGTAGGGGAAGTAAGTGCAATCGTGGTCACTAAGTTGGCTACTACCACTCTAGGAAAGAGCAGCACTTAATAAAATCTAAATATAGAACAACTCAATTTTAAGCCTTGAAAACATTCCTCTCCCTCCAGGATTTAAAGGATATTCCTTGAAGTTACTGCTGACCTGTGTGTACACAAGACACGTAGAAACCAATTCACTCCAGATGAGTAACAATGGACAGTAATATACGAAGTCCTTTGGAAATAAAAACCTTTTACACAAGACAGAAAATTTGGTCTATATATTCAAAAGGGATAACATCCTTGGACTTTTTGTGTAGAATAGAAGTTCTTCTAAATAATCCACCATTTTCTGTTTAAAGAAACTTAATTGTGTCCAAGAAAAACTAATATTCATTTTATATACACCTATATGTACAACCACACCCATACAAAAAAAAATGACAAAAAGCAGCTTCAAAAGGTTTTTCCAAAGAGTTTCAAGAGTTGCGTTTGTATTCTTGCACTACTGCTCCACCTGTGAAGCATAGGATGGAACACAGAAGCACTGAATGCAGGAGAGATCCAAGAACTCAAATATACGAACCATGGAAAAAAATTTTTATGTCATACAAACAGTTTTTCAAAGCAGAAAGTCTACAATAGCCTAAGATGAAAAGAAGGTTTCTTTTCTTTAGTTTAGCTCCAAGAGAAGAGAGTAGGTGAATAAAAAGTGGATCTTGCCTAACAAGTATGGAATCCAGCAAAGTCACTGAGCGATGAAGGTTGGTTTCTGGCTGCTGTCACTTGAGAAGGGCCACAGCTTTGGGGCTGTGTCCTCTGCTTGTCTGGGAATGCAACACTTTCATCTTAATTTGTTTAAAATCATCAGTGGTTTAATGTCTCTTGGCAGAAAAGGCAGCATGACAGTTAGTAAAAATGGCTAGAAAATGAGGGTTTTTTGCCATTTAGCTTAGGAAAACTGTTTAGCTCTGGAGTAACTGCATACATGTGAGTTAATGTTTTGTTTCAAATCAGTTGAAGCCAATCCTGTGTTCATCCCTTGTCCTGGGCACTGGTTTGCACTGCAGCATCATCTTGGAGCATGCAAAGTGGCATTTTTTTTGTGGACAAAACAAAATGGAAAGATGTACTCGAGGAGGGCATCCATTGCATGTACTGCTACAGACAGGTCCATTTGGATCACAGGTGAGACTAGAGCTTGTTGAAAATAAAAGTCCAAATCTGTACAATGCTGTCTTCAGGTCCCCAACACAAAAGCACCATCTGTCTTTCCTGATGGGTTTCTGGGGGAGGCCACACTACCTGCTAGTAAAAACACAGCTACTGCAGTTCAAACCACCCAGGCACTAACAGCTGCCCAATTGCCAGTCCACTTAGCCTAGCATATGGGAAAAAATTAGGGTAAAAATGCAACATGTTTCTTCTTAGTTGTGCCTTTAGGCAACAGAGAAAAATTGGGATAGGAAAGTCTGAAAACAGATGTTCTCCACCCCCTCATTCATACAATTTATAGAGTCCTGTTTACTTCTAATAGCCCTGCTCATATACATAAGCCTACTGAAAGCAATTAAATCATAATATGTATTTTAAATTAAATTGAACCATGACAATAATTCCTTTTGATATCCAGTTCCAATCATCTCTTAAGAGAGTTTGCACTTCCAATAGATGGAAAATATGTGTGTAATTTTGATAACGCTTTTGCTGACAAAGTCATTTAATTGATGGCAGTGAAATCTAAGACTGGAAGTGAACCATGCCAGACAAAATAATTATTGCCTTCTATAATTTTCCCCCCAAAGGCCACCTGCATTATTTATATGATCTATTAAATGGTGCATATTTTTAAGGAGTTTAGTTACATTTTGAGAATGACCTATTCAGACCAAAACATAATTTTTCTAACTCTGGATTATAAATGCCGTATGAAATGTATTTTTATAATTTAAAATGAGACCTGTGAATGGCAGTCACCTACGTGAGAGAAGGGAAACGAGACATGTTGGGACTTAAAGGGCTGTGTTCTGACTTATCTTGATTACTCCTGTGTTTGGCTTGTATGGTTTGGCTGGTTTAAGATGTATACTTCATCAGATTTCTTGGCTTAACTTTCCCTGATGGTCTTTTAGGCAGTACAGTTTTGCCACACAATTTTATAGACCCTTGTATGAGAAGTGCTGCTCTACATCGATAGGCAGCTCTGCTCACTTAACCCATGTTTAATTTTCCTGGGATGTGGAATTATTCAAAGTAGGACACTCTGCAGAGCCCTCCTCTGCAAGGACAATTACTAAGTGGACAGTAATAAAAAGTGAAAGCAAGTAATCAAATCGTGCCCTGAGCTTTCAGTGGCATTCCTTAAAATATTTTAAACGTCTGTCTTCTCTTCTCCTTAGAGCATATTCCTAGAGTTGCTTCAAATTGGGATTTCATTTCTTATCTAAGAGAAATTGCTCTTGCCATTTCTTTGTATTGATGATGTCTCAGATGTTATTCCCACAGAAACTTCAGCAATAAAAAGTTTTGCGTATGCAACAGGAGCAATATGAAATCTTAGTTGCAACAGATATGACAATTGCATAATAATGAGTTTTTGACCACTGTACTTAAATGGCTCCTGTATAGAACTATTTAAATTTTTGATTGCCGTTTTCAAAGGTATTTCTCAAAGCTGATGAATGTAAGTCTCAATGACACTTTTCTCAGTCTGATTAATTTCTGTTATAGGGGCTTTAGTGCAAACCAGAGGTGCTCAGCACTTTTGGAACAAAATTCCATAGCTAAAGATGAATTTATGAATGTGCTGTAAGCATCAGGGCCCTTCTGTTCTGTCATAGGTTAATTTATACATTATAATATTGAATAGAAGGAAGGCCTTGAGATACAAGTACTACAATGAAAGTTGCAGCCAAGCCCAATCTGTGAATATATGTTGGAGAATATTTCCATTTTTGTGGTTTAGATCATCAGTTATTTGTCACTGGAAAACTGATATGAGAAAGCAAGCAGAACATTGCATGAGTAAAAGCGTATGGAGCAGGAAAAACAAAGAAAAACAAATGATCCTCTTAATTTCTATAAATAAATAATTATTTTCTTAATGTGTATGGCTTTCTGAGTCACAGTATGTGCTTTAAAGTGTTAAATCCAAATGAATTTATTTCAAAATTGAAGTCAGATACATTGGCACATGTTTTACCCACCACTGAAATCCTGCAATAGGCTTACAGATATTTGGGAATTGAACATGTTAGGGATGATGATCTCTACATGTCTGGGGAAACAGCCCAGCAGTAGCGAACAAGCAGAACCACAATACTCATTTTTCACTACTGTAAAACTGACACACTTTTTAAACCTGAGACATTTGTCCTGCTTCTGAAATTCAAGGGGGTTTCTAATCATAGACCTTGTCCACATCCAGGCTCATGCCCAGGAGAGAGCTGTAAATCTTTCTGCATTGGTTATGATGCCTCTTTGTGAATAAGAAAGTAACTGAAGTCCAAATAATTTGTCGGCTTTGGCCTTCTGCTTCATGGTAAAAATCAAAACATGTCACAGGAAGAATTCACATTTTATTTTTCTCGGTCAGTCAATTTTATGGATTGTTGGGTTATTTAGCCATATGCTACTCAACCTCCTTGTTTTTCTAATAAGAATTGACTGTTAATGTCTACTTTCTATTTCCTTACTCTTGTTTCATAATAGAAATAATGAAACTTGTGACACAATGATCATCAACTTTGCTTAATAACTTTTTGAAGAACTGTAAAAAAAAGTCTGAAAGGTTAAAAGGTTTTTCCTCATGTGTGTGTGGTTAGGTTTAAAAAGAATTTTAAGGAAAGTTGAAGAACAGCATTTGTTTTTGCATAATACATGCTGCAAAATGGCATGAATTAAGGACGGAAATCTGTCTCTTAACTTTCTTGTCTTCTCGAGTTTAGACTTTTAACATGACTTTTTGGGAGTGTTTGGTGTGGGGTTTTTTTGGTTTTGCCTTTTTTTTTTTTTGGCGCAGAAAAATGAATTGAATTATTGCAATTTATATCACTGAAAGAAATAGATTTGCCCTGGACCCAAAGGCAGCTTAACTTATTGTAAGAAACAGAGAGTTATCATCTTTTCCAATCCTTCCTTAGCACTGCATAAGTATTTTTAGGCACTCAGAATCCTTCAGAGTGAATGAATTTGGAACACTGAGGCTGTGTCTGAAGATCTGAAAAATAACATTTCTGCAATATTCATTTTCAACAAAACCAGTCAGACAAGAGGATGATTACCATTTGCAAACAGTCGTGAAGCAGTGAATTAATTTTATGGAAGTATGATAGACTAAACTGCTTCAAAATGATCGTTATCAGCACTGCATATAGCAGTTGTTAATCTATATTTTGAATATATCTTTATTTAACCAGGACAAAAAAAGCTGCCTAAAATTCCTTTTGACATAGAACATAACAAGATAGCAATTTCTGCAAAACTCATAATTCTCAGGGAAATTGTTAACCAATTATAAACATAACACAAAATATCAATGGCTATGATGTATTTTAAACACAATTATGATAATAAAGCATAATCAAATATGTGCAAGCAGTAGCAATTACGAGTGCATATCATTAAACCATCTGCTAATTAATCCAGAGCAATAATATGGTTTATTTAATAAGTTCCAACATTACTCTTTGAAGATGTGTACAGAAAAATAAGTGGTTTACGTCTGGTGAAGCAGGAAATGATTCTATGAGACTAGTGTTTTGCTGTAATAACTTGGAACCTCTCAGATGTTTTTATTTAATTGTTGTCACTACTGCAATAATTTAAATATCACAGGCTGCTGGGAGCAAAACCTGCAAGAACAAAAATGTGGGAGCTGCTTTTGAATATAAAGCAGTTTAAAACAGCCAACAAATTTATCACAGAAGAGGTCATCTCCAAGGCCTAAAATGATTGGAGAAACTCCTCTTGATTTCAGGGGACTGCATATGGTATAAGAACACTCAGTACCATCAGATACAAACTTATTTAGTTTGACTACAGAATTCAGGAGATTTATGTGACTGTTCCATCTAGCTAAATACCTTGTAGATAGTGTCATTAAGTATCTATCAGGCATTTTTCGCTGTCATCCTAAAGTTTGCTGCTACACATACAGGATGTGTTTTGTTCTTATCCTCTCATGTGAATATTTACTATCAGTTTCCTTATTTTCTCAGTGAAAAAGTCCATTCCACCAAGTAAAAAGGACTACCTCTCTGTAATGAAATAAAATATTTAGAGTATATCATAAGTGTAGCACTTCCTAAAGATTTAGAAAATATTCTTTAAACTGCACATTAATACACCCAGTGCCAAGTCTTTTGACATAGCTTCATTTTCTTAAAGAAGGAAAGATGTTGCAATTTAATCCTTTACGAATTTAGTCCTTTAGTGTTTGAACTGCCACATCTATAAATGCTAAATTAGCAGTATTTGTTTTAAAAAGGGACAGCTTGTGCAAACCTTAGGGATAAGGAGGATTAAGCGATATTTTCACCAATCAAGATGACATTGCTTTTATGGAGAAGGAAAGAGGGGCTGTGAGGGGGCAAGAGGGAGAAAAATAAACTTCCGTTTCTCTTGAAGAAAGTACTGGAGAGATTTATCAGTTGGCAAGTCAAATGCAGAAAATGTCATCTGATAAAAGGCTGTGGTCTGATCCACCAAATCCTCTGAAACTCTGCTGAAGAAAGTATGGTGCAAAGAGAATAATTTCAGATTTAACCCACCGTACAGGTAGAAGCATTTCATGTGGATTGTATCTAATAGTAAGATCACATCAGCTAAGTTAGAAAGAGAAAAGCAGCACTTGAGTTTTCATGGTCCTTAACTTTTTCAAATAAAGGAAAAACATGACCTGACATGTCTTATTCGTTTGGACAAAACAGCGAGAACAGTCAGAGTTTCAGGCTGAATCTAAAGCAAGGAGAATTTACAGCAGGAAAGGAGATGACTTTGCATTGCTCGTAGTGATGGATACTGTTGCGGCCTGACAGGGCAGGCTTGTAGGGTGCCCAGCTTGTTACTTGCCACTAACACCTTCTGTGAGATGTATCACTTCTACTGGGTAAATGAGTCCAGTTGTTTTTAAACCCAACTCAACTGATTTGATCACAGGCATAAGGCAGCCCTGACAGTGGAAGGCCACGGTGGCCTGGTCTGTGGCATCAGGCTGTGAAGTGCAGCCAGGCTGAGCCAAATCCCCAGTGACTAGCTCGCAGACCTTGCACAAAACTGGTAGGACTCAGATTCATCTTATCTTCTTCGACAATGTCCTTTCAACAATCATTTAGGCACTGAGACCAACATGCAGCTGCACAAGTCTGGGTGAACAAGCCAACACACAGGGTAAGGGAGACATTGTCCAAGCCATGTGGTGGGTGGCAATCTGGAGTCAGCTCCCAGCTGTATTTGCAGAAGCAGCCTCTGCGTGCCTCCATTCAACTCCCTTCCCGCCCTCTTGTTCCTCGCCAGGCAATGGCTCACCTCCTGTAGCAGGCGGAGTAGCTGCACAGCAGTGTGCTCAGGGTAGGAAAACCACACCATGCCAGGTTTCCCCTTTTCCTTCTTTGCAAGTCAATAGTGTTAATCCACTTTATTTCACTCATGTCTCATGAGATGATGGAGTACAGTCACAAGTAGAACATGCCCTGTCATGCACAGGACTTAAACAGCATTATGTATATTTATTCTTATTACTTAAATGCAACTTTCCATCTGGTTTTGAATCCTTCATAGTTATGTAAAGCCATTATTATCAAAAAGTAGGAGACAATACAAATACCTCAGAAATGTGAAGTGAGCTCACTACATAAGAGTCAATGTAAGCTAGCAATTACAACAGAAAAAAGAATGCTTCATACAAATATAAGGAAAAGCATTTTTCCTTGTGTGTAAGATAGGTCTAATAATAATAATATAAAAAAAGTATTTGATGTCTCAGTCAAAATCAATAATACCATTAAAAATATTATTTTACTGCTGTCTGGGACTTTAAAAGGTGTCAGCTTCCACAGCTAGTAGGGAAATCAAACAGTACATTTTTAAACTGCAGGTTTCTAGATTAAAACAAAATATTGCCATTGGCACTTTATGTAAATCAAAGAAAAAGAGAGGGTTTATTCAGTAAATAAAGCCAAAATAGACAAAATATTAAATGGAGCTGTGATATGGTCGTAGTTCTTCATGGCAAAAATCTCCAGACATGTACAACTTAATCTGTACATAGGAATTTTGATAAGAATTTCAAGCAATAGAATAATTATTTGAGGGAGGTGAAGTGAAGGAAAACCTTGTGTGTCACGAGCTGTTATTCAGGCTTGAAAACATACAAGCTTGACGGTTTTTAAAACCCAGGATATTATGCCTATCCAAGGCTTCCACTCATCTCCACGGTCACTCACTCTCTTCAGTATTTACATCTGCAGTAACTATCTCAGGCAAGTGAGATACAACGTGTCGTCAGCCAGTCTCCAAAGTAAATACATGGATAAGTAAGTGTTTTGGTTTCTTGGTTCCCTAATAGTTGTAGGGGAGTCTAATGTTTCATCTTCATTTTCCACAGTAGTTCAAAGGAAATCTTGCAAATAGTGAAGACATTTTTTGGGAGCTGTTACTCTATGGTAGAGACAAGCCAATGTTCAAATCTGAATTCAGAGGCTCAGACATTTGGGACACATTTGGGGCTTGTGAGCAGGTTTTTGCACATTCTGAAGGCAGAAGCAAACTTGAGAATTTGGGTTTAAGTTTGGGCTTCAGTGCCAAGGCCTGCTCAGAGGGGGAAGGGAATGGGCTCTCTGCATAGATGATTTCACTGCTTACAGTTTATTTATGAAAGAAGCTTTCATGCTTCCCTTTAGTTTTCCTCTGTCCTCATTTTCCCCTCATTTCTCTTTCACTTTAAAAACATAACAATGGACAAATGCATATTTTTTTCAAATTCTGCATAGAGCCCAATATGCAAACACATTTATATGCAAATCAGTTATATAAAAATGCTGTGTGTTATCTCCAAGACACCATCAGAAATGAAGCATTTATGCCTCAGCAGGTAATACTTAGTCAAATATTCCAGTGATTTTTGTATTGTGTCTGAAGTGAATTATGGAGAATTGTTGAGGGTGAGAAATGACCTTTAAGCCCATTAAGTACATTAGAGGCTGATTTTTGCACAGCCTTCCAGGATGGTAACTAATTGCTTCCAAAGCAACCCCAGCACTTCCGACTTTTTTTTTATTATTATTAATCTTGTCATTTTACAAGTTCCTTATTCTTTGATTAAAAATTTTGTTCTCTTTTTCAGTTAACATTCTTTTTTCATGTTCCATGTTTCTGTTCCAGTCCCATCATCCGTGCTATGATTAAAGACGATGCATTATCAACATTAACTTATCATACATCATTTAACACTCAAGACAGTTTTTTTTCCTTTTTTATATGTCTTCTTTCCCTTCTTCTTCTTAATTTTTGAGAAATGCTATGAATACATGAGTTTTCATTTTGGCCTTTTTTCTCCAAAAACCAACCAACATTTTTTGTCTATCACCTTTTTTTTCTTTAAATGTTGCATTATCACCATTGACATTGGAAATACAAGACCAGAAATCAGCTTTAGAAAGATTTTATGATTGGTTAGAAAGAAGTCAGTGTGCATTATATGATAGGCATTTTACTTAATTTTAAAAGTAATAGTTTATTTCCTTATTTTTCCATGAAACTTTAACTCTCAGAAAAAAAATTTAAGTAGAAATTCATGTCTGTCAGAAGTCTGACCTAACTGCATAGAGATATTTTGTAGCCCTCTGGTGAAACCCAGGTGGAGGAGTTACTCTGGATTTTGGGTGAGCTGGAGGAAAAAGGGAAAGCATAAACTCTGGGTAATTGGTAAGCTGTGATTGGGCCCTGAAATGACTCTCAGGACATGCTAGAGGAAGGGTAAAACCAAGTTCATTTATCAGTGCTGATGGAAAAATCTGTGCTGCCACCAGGCTGATCCATCAGCATTTGTGTGGAAGGAAGGAGTGAGCTTCTTTCTTGCAAGCTGGGACGTGACTGGCACAAGAATCTCTCCCACATTGAATATTACCATATTCTGCCTGTATCCATGAAAAAAAAGTGTGGGTACTATTTGAGCAGGAAAGCATTGCTTAGCATAAATGAATTTATAATTCCTCTTTGCGTGTACTTGGTGAAACATGACAGGAGACAGCTCTGAAACAGCTTATAAAAGCAAATTCAGAAAGAGTCACAGGATAGCACGCTATTAACCGAATTTCAGATATGAAAACAAGGGAAAAACAACGGAATAAATATTTAAAGATGTCTACATGAAGAGGCAGAAGTATACTCCATGGGTCTTTAAAAAGCATAAATGCCTACAATCTGCCCTGCAGAGAAAAAGAGAGTTCCAAAACCACTTGCCATTAGAGCTGCAGGTTCTGCAAATCTCTGGAGATACTGTAAATTTTATCTGAACCTGTAAATATCAATTTCAGTGCTGTTTCATGGGAAACCAGTTACTCTGATTTGAGATCTCTAGATCAGATCCTTGATTAAAGAATAGTAATACATGGAAAAGGGGACTTTTAGATGTGATTATGAGCCGCTGTGTTTGCATCCTTTGGAACTGGGAATGCCGTACTGCTGTGATGAGCAGGTCTTGGAAATTATTGAAGTTTGTAGGAGAAAACTTCTTGTCACAGTGAGCCAACTGGGAAAGATGCTCTACTGGGCTTCCTATTTGTGTCCTTCCTCATGAGGGTTGTGGTGGTAGGTGGCTGTCTTGGCCATAGAGAGGATGAAATGGTTTAGTTAAATATTTTCAGAGATATGATACAAAGAAATAGCACAGAATAGAAAGTTTCTGCCCTGGACTTCAGGAGAGCAAACTTTAAGCTGTTCAGGGAGCTACTTTGCAGTGGACACTGGGAGTCTGCTTTTGAGGGCTTAGGAGTACATGACTGTTGGGCAGTTTTCAAGAACTACTCTTTAGAAGCACGGGAGCAGGTAATTCCACTGTGTCATAAGTTAAGCAAGTGGGAGAGAAGACCACTTGGCTAAACAGGGAACTCCTCATGGAGCTCAAGAGGAAAACGAAATTGCATGAACTCTGGAAGTGAGGTCAGGCTTAGCAGGAAGAGAATAGAGCTGTGGTTTGCTTTGCAAGAGAGATGAGAGGCACAATTAGAGTTGAAATGTGCCAGTGCTGTGCAGGATAACAAGAGGGACTTTTAAACATACACTAATAGCAAGAGTAGGACACACGGGAGTGGTTCAAAGCAGCACCAAGAGAAGTTTAGAGTGGACATTAGAAAGCATTTCTTTACCGACAGGGTGGTAAAACCCTGGAATAGGCATCCTAGAGAGGTAGTCGATGCCCCAAACCTGACAGAGTTTAGAAGGCATTTGGACAACGCCCTTAATAACAGGCTTTAACTTTTGATCAGCCTTAAATTGGTCTGCAGTTGGACTAGTGATAGTTGTAGGTCCCTCTGCACTGGAATATTCTGTTCTAATTTATTTATCCAGAAAGAATATAACAAGCTTTGAAGAGACATCAGTTAAAAACCATGAGTTATGACTGAGGAAATATTTATACTGCAGTATTTGCAGTATATGAAATCAGAAGCAATTCAGATCTGCCCTGCCCTCACATACTCTCCTGGGCCATTGTCAGTTAAATTAGGATTCTTAGCCTGGTGCTTGGTCTGGTCCTGTACAGCAGTTCTTACATTACAGTCTAACTTTGGAATTTGACTCGTCTAATTTCAATCTTTATTTTTGTTGGTTCAAACAAAGGTTTTACCAGGGCCAGGATTTGTTAACTATGAAGTTTTGTAACAGGGCTTACTTGTTTTCTTTAGAGTTGCAGTCAAAATGGCCAAGTGTTTTGGAGAATCCTACACTTTGGACACAATGTGTTACAAGAAGTTAAGTTTTATGAAGTGCCTTGGGTTGAATTTTAGTTTTGTGAAAACAAGCCATCATATTCGTCTTTGTTACTAGGTATTTTGTACAGGGACACATGATTCTTCAAAAGCAAGAAAGCCCTGCAACTTTCTGGTGTACCTAGCTGCTATGCCTAACTTCCCCCTAAAGCAACACTTCATCGTAAAAGTAGAGATAATATATATCCTACCAAATCAACTTACAATTAGTCAAGAAGTGGATCTCATTTCCTCACTGGAGTGAGAGTAAACTTGACAGCTTTCTTCTACAGCATTTGTCATTGTTCCTATCTATATTCTCACTCCCTAAAAGCAAAGTTTTTAAAATAGTCAAGTCTTTTATGATGTTTTCTACATATACATTTGGGCATAGAAGGTGTGAGTGTTTAAAAAGCATGATTCATATAAAAATGATATTTCTTGTACGACATCCAGCAATAACATTAGACTGAGATGAGAATGAAAATAATCACCTAAATAAGTGCTGCAGAGGGGTGTTGAAAGGAATATTTACCACCATTCAGGGAACTTCAGCAAGACTAAAATTAGTCACAAATGGCTAAGGAACCCTCCTGTGAATTCTGTTCTTTACAAACTCCGCTTCTTAAGGTACAACAGCAAAGGCATATTTCAGTCTGTCTGAGCACACCTCTTCCACATGCCAGCACTAAATTCCACATGCTGGCTTGGTTTTGCATCCTCATTAAATTCTTCTGTAATCCATTCATGTCCTACAAGTATCGACTTTAAAAATCCTCCCACTTTTGTCATCTATAAATTTTGATGCACTCCATATCAAATCAATTTCTAAATCACTAATATAAATGTTAAATAGAAAATAGCTTTGGGCAACCTCATCTGTCATATTCTGCCAGGAGGATCTTTTGTCATTTATTACGATCCTTCAGGGCCCCGCTTACTACCCATTATTAATCCTGACCAGTCTTCATAATTCCCACGTGACTTTTCTTACTTGTTTCTTATGATCTATATTTGGAAAAGTGCTGCTAATATAAATGCAAATCCACTTTGCAGTGTTAACCTGTTCACCATATCAGATAGAGATCACATTATTCTCTATGATATGTTTCCAGTTTCATGCTGACACCACCTAACAACTCTTTACCTACAAATACTGTGCTGTATTCTCTAAGTATGAAGATGTTATCATATCTCAGACAATATTAAACATTGGCATCATCTCCTTTCCTAGCCTTTGCCAAAATGACAGGTTGGTCCTCTAGTTTCTGCTAACATGATGATTTCTTGTGATTCCGACTGGAAGGTCAGAGACATCTCCCAGGCATCTCAAGTAATTCCTTCTCTAAACCGAAGTGATTTCACCTTCCATGTTTCTCAGCTGCATCACGCTTTTTCACTTGCTAGAGGTGCTGCTTACACCATCATGTTCCAGGAGACAATAAGGATCAGCTAACTGTTCTCCCTCTTTCAACATCTGTAAAGATCAGGCATGTAAAGTGGGTGTTTAATTATCCTGCCATTATCCAATCATCAAAAAAAGATTCCTTTATTGTTTTAGCATGAAATTGTAGTCCTTGTCTCTTACAAATACTCATTTATCTTACACCTCCTGCTAATTATGTTGACTTTCAACATCTACAAAAGCACTGTGTAGAGACTGAAAAGAATAGCCATGTCAACTGCTTGGGAATGTTCAGGATCTCAAATTCCAGTTCTAAATTAATGTAGAATAAAGATTTTACTCCTATTATTGAAGCTGTGGTCATCACTCCTTAGCTAAGGTTAACATGCTGATGGAGGTGTTTGATGCCTTTGGAACTTCACAGTGAGGAAAGGGAAGCAGACAGCATCTGGAACAGATTGGCCCTTTAGGATCTGCTAAGGTCGGTTTCTCACTGGGACAGGTAAGCAGCAGTCAGTTGCACTGGGCCAAGTGCCAGTCAGCCTGGGGTCCAACACTGCCCTAGCTCTGGGGAGAAGGGGAGAGAGGCTATGTGCAGGTGCAAGAATGTGAGGTCTTCCCATGAGGTGAGGGAAAGGTGTATTTCTTCCTTCAAGCACATGGGAGATTTCCTTCAGATTCACATAGCTCAAGACTCAAGGGACAACTGAGAAGCAGGCTAACTCTTAGGGTGACATGGCCCCTGAAAGAGGAAAGGGAATTGCTAAATGCACAACCCTTCTCTGTCCAAGCCTGATAAGGATGTGAAGAATTTTCTGTAGTGAGTGAATGTGCATATGGTCTACCCTCACTTCCTTTTCCCATATATAGTTACAGTACCTCTCTCTGCTACTATAACATATGCCTATATGAAGTATAGTGCAGCTGTTATTTTAAGAAGCAAAGCTGTTTAACTGGGTAATTAAACAGAATATTGTTTCTACCATTTATAGAAGATACTTTTAATATTTAAGGGAAATGAAGGCAAGTCACAATACATGTAATTTCCAGCCAAAATGGTGCATACTTATCCTTTAGTAAGAAAAACTGGCTGATTTTTCAAGAACTTACTGAAATCTCAGGAGTTAACCATGTTGCTGTGCAGGAAGGGTGGGAATTTTGGCAGAAGCTATGCTTGGCTAAGAAGGCAGAATCTTACTGCACTAAAGCACAAAAAGGAAATGTACAAGAGGTAGAAGAAGGTACAGGCAAAAAAAAAAATAAAAGAAAAAAGGAAAAAAAAAGGGAATTGCCTAGGTACTTAGGGATGAAACCAGGAAGGCCAGAGCTTGTCTGGAGTTCAGATGGGTGAGGGGCATTTAAAACAATAAGGGTCTTTACAGTCACAATATTGGCAAAACAAAACTCAGGAAAAAGTATGGATTCTCTGATGACTAGAGGGGACTACAATAAACAGTGTGGAAAATAATGAAGCACTGAATGTCTACTTATACCAGTAAGCAAAGCCTTCTCCCAGACCTCCATGTTTACCAGCAAAGTTTGAGAAGGGGAAGTGCAAAAAGCAGTGAAAGAACAATATGTTAGGGGCTTCTTAGAGGAGCTGAGTTCATTGTGATCTATGGAGGTAATGGGATTTACATAAGGATTATGTCAGAGCTTGTGGATGTGATAGTGATATTATTATCATCATCTGTGAAAAAGTGCAGGGCAGGTCTCTTCTAAGTGGAAAAAATCTAACTCTATGCCTGTTTTCAAAAAAGGCAGGGTGAAGGGCCCAGGGAGCTGTAGACCAGTCAGCCTCCATTCAGTTGCTGGGAAAATCATGGAGCATGTTCTCTTGAAAACCATTTCCAAGCCTGTGAAGGACAAGAAAGTAATTAGGAAGAGTCAACACAGATTTACCAAGGGCAACTCTTGTTTAACCAACCTGGTGGCCTTCTGCAGAAAAGTAATTGGTGATATGGATAAGGAGAAGGTGGTGATTTTAATGAACATTGATTTCAATGAGGCTTTTGACACTGTATCTCACAGTATTCTCGCTTCAGGAGGTGTGAACAGGACAAATGGGCTGCTAGAAACTTGGATGGACTGGCAGGCATGGAAGATAGTCATCCGTGACGTGATGTCTGACTGGTGGAGGGTGATGAGTAGAGTAGCCTTCTAGTCTGTACTTCAGCTCTGGGGTTCACATCGTTCATGGTCTTCATCAGTGACCTGAACGGTGACACACAAATCATTCTCAGCAAAGTTCACAGATCAACACAAAGAATAGCAGTTTCAACCTAGAGAGACCTTGTGAAACTTGAGAACTGGGCCAACAGACACTTCAAAGGTTTACCAAGAAGTACAAAGGCTTGCAACCAGAAGGAATTCCCACTCATTGGTATAGGCAGACACATGATGGGCAGGCCAGCTGACTTGATGAAAAGGACCTGAAATTCCTGCTGAAAAGATCAGTAGAGTGTACTCTGGGGTGAACATGAACCAAGAACATGCTCTCAGCCCAAAGAAAGGAAAATGTGAATAAGTTTCATTAGGGGGATTATGGTCTGCAGACTGGGGAAAAAGAGTGTACCCATCTACTTGGTCATGATGAAGCTACATCTGTAATACTGGGTTCAGTTTTGGTTCTCCCATTTCAAAAGACATGGTGTGGAAACCAAAGAGTGTGAAACAGTGGGTTTTCAAGATGGTCAGAGACCAAGGGCAAGTGACCTACAGAAATAATTTCTGGGAGGCTTTTTTATAACGCAGAATCACAGAACAGCTGGGGTTGGAAGGGACCTCTGGATATCAGCTAGTCCAATCCTCCTTTCCAAAATCTGATAAGCCAAGGCCAGGACTTGCAGATGTTGGAGGTTGGACTATGAGACCTCTAGAGATACCTTTCAACCAACAGTTCCATGACAAACTTATTCATGGCTACAACTTCTGTGTAAATACATTACCAGAAGCTGAAACATAATGATAACAGCAATCTCTGGATTAGACAGATGTACAATTTCTGCTCTCCTACTTCGTGTTGCACAGTAGTCTTGGAGGCCTGCAAATCTGAAGAGATCATGGAAGTTGGGTCCTGGCTGTTGAACAGCCCTATCTGAAGGGGACCAAGTTGGAAGTCTTGGCCTCCTTCAAACAAATGGCAAAACTCCCTTTAAAAATATTTTTATACAAACATATAAAAATAAATCTAACAAAAAAAGGAGGAACTAAATGGTAATAAGATATGGTAAGATAGACTCCCTGTTAGTATATGGAAAAGGACTCAAATATTATCTGCGTTTTTCAGAATATGAAAAGAAAGATACAGAGTGTGTGCCCCATATAAGGATCCTAGGAAGGTCTTGACCACCTGTATAGCATGAAGGGACAATGACAGAGAGTAGACAGTCTCTCCTGGCAGATGATGATTTAGTTTGAGTTGTTCACTCTTATATTATTACTGCTGGTGATGACAGTAACCCTCCATGAATGAAAAGCTGTTGGTATTCAGAGAACTGCAGCTGATGCAGCATGTTGTAGTACCTTTCCAGAGTGATTATGGTTTGCACACCTCATGGCAATTTACTTCTCCTCTGTATGCCAATAAAGAGCAGATCCAAAATTATTGTCTTTGTTTTGAATGTGGTCAGTGCTTCAAGTGAGTTGGTGTCTAAACGTACATCTACAGTGCATGTGGAGGAAATTGAGCAGATTTTTAAACACATTATATAACTGTAACCAAACTAGTTGAGAAAAGAGAAAGTTAGCTCATGTGGAAATATGTGATATGGCAGCTTGATTAATTCAACTTCCTAAACTACCTCAAGAGCTGCTACATTTTACGTCAGTTTAGACCTCTAAGATAAGCCCTCATGTGTCCATAGTTCCAGCGAGAGCTCTGCAATGGGGTAATCTAGGACAGACTTGTGATAAGGCTTCAGCCTGAGGCCAAGTTTTCCAGAAAACAAGACAAAAGATGGTCAATATGTTAAATGCTGAGTCATTCTGGAAATATCTATGGATGAAATAATCACAAGCATATACACGATGAGGACTCCATCAAATTAAAAAGTACCCTTCACCAGTGATCAAATCTCACTGCAGCTGCATTTAAATTGCATGACTCCTCATGAGACGTACTGTTGTGAGGATGAAATTGTTGGGAGTTTTTGAGGTTTCAGTTGGATTCAAACATTCTCCTGGGAAGGAGAGGTTTCTATATTACTGAATTTCTAACATTGCCATCCACAAAAGCATGACAACTATTGTTGCAACATCACCTCTGGGGAATTAAAATGTAAACATTTATCATTCATGCTGGTTAGATTTAAAAATGGAGTAAGGATATGAAATACAGAAATATCTAGATGACTTTGACTATGGCATAACTCATGTTTCAGAAGAAGTATTAGTCTAAGGCTGAAGAAGATAATTGCCTTCAAAATGATACTTAGATGCATAGCTAGGTCCTGAATCAGGTGTTATTCATAGGGAGTGACTATCCTAGTCTTGTCAAACACATTTGTTTTCTTTGTCTGTGGGACTGTCAGGAGGGAGACCAGAAGAAAATCAGAAGTTGATCTTTAGACTTTCTCTCTGCCTGCACTGTCATTCCCCAGAATCACTTGCAAAGCAATTGCCAAACCCAGAATGATATTCAAAACATGTGGATTTCAAATTATTTTAAGACCACAAGCCTCAAGTATAGTTACATTAGTATAATGCACACTGGTAATACAGTTGGCCAATAACCCATGTTCTATACATGGATTATTTTGGACCCAGTGAGAAGTGGAGCTGTGATGCCTCCTGCTGGCTCTGTATATGTCTCTTATTTCTATCTGCTGTGCCTCACAAAAGTTGCCATTAGATCTTTGAACTATTAGTGCAGACATAATGATGGTAAAGAGTGCCTCAGATAAGGTTTCTGATATGAAAGACTAGGAGCTATTTAAATTTAAATGAAACTGAAAGTGATGAAAGCAGACTCACAAATACACGTCCAACAGGAGCAATGTATGCATTTTGTCTTAAAATCCTGCTTACCAAATGAATACAGATGTTTTTTGACAGGTTATTTCATTTGATGTTATAACGAAACTGAATATGCTTTTTACATTGATCTTAGTCTAACAACCAAAAAGGTTCTTTGATTCAAATGTTGTTCTGATTCAAAACTAACAAATCAGGATCACAAGAAAAATTCATTTTACTTGTGCTACCTCTTTTCCACAGGGTGTAAATTGTACCAGACATAATTTTAAATTGCTCTAGGGATGAAGAGCCTGATAAGTCATTATGTTTGTAGAAGAATTTATGTCTCAGTGCTACTGCATGTATCTAGCCTTCCTATGCAGTTTAGATATGACACTATAAATCAACATGTTCAAAATATTTTACAATATATATCCTTTATTGTTTAGGAAAAAATAACACCATGTTATCTTGGTATCTAAAAATTACAGCTTTTAATAAAAGAATTTATCTAACAGTTCAAGTGCACTGTTCATCTGTCACATGCTGAATGTAGCGGTAGCTTTTCCTTTGACCACTGTGTTAGGCAGGAGCATCTCTGAATAGGTACTGTGCAAGTTTTCACAGTTTTCTGAAAACTCCAGGCACAGTTACTGATTTGGAATGACTAGGCATATTCTTGGGCTGTGCATACTCAGCCCAGCTGTGATCCACCAGTCTGTCCTGTAATTTAAACACACTCCCCTCAGCTGCTCCACGCTCTCCTGTCTTTGCAAATTATATCCTCAAAGATAAATTTCATTCACATGGATTTACTTAACATGGACAAGTACATGATCATTATGTTTAACCTTGGACTATTTGTCCCCGAGAAAACACAGGAAAGCCATTGTGACAATACTGGATTTTCATTTAAATAAATACATATCATGAAATAGCAACTATACAGCAACTATGTAGATAGGGGGAACTCGGAGCTTTCAGATCACTGTAACCTTAAAAAGCAGAATTATTGTGTAATATTTTTTGCTGGTAATTCAAACAATTAGTAGGACTGGACAGGAAGATTCAGGACACACAGCAAACATCTTTCTTAGCTAACAGCTGCCATGCAAAAGGAAAAAAACTTCTGTTGGGAAGTTGAAATGTACTGAAAATATAAACAGGAACCAGTAAGGGAAATCACAGCACAGATGTACATGTGATCATAACACTCCTTGTCTGAGCTGAGAAGATGAAAGAAAAAAACACTAATTCATAATCTAAGTTCTTGAACTCATTCAAGCTTAGATGGACAGAAAAGCCCTACAGTATAACAAAGATAACAAATTCTAGGCAGAACCTGAAAAAATTTCTAGCCCAGAAAGAAAAAGGGCAAAACCCAGGACAAAACACGTAAAAAATACTCATATTGTTTTGTACTGAATTTTGTCTGAAGTTCCTCTCAGGCTCTGGTTCCATCTTCTGCAAAGAGCTGACTTTTCCTGCAATATTTCTTCAGGAACATGACAAATACTTGACAGGTTGAAGAGCTTAGGTAAGCAAAGGTGAAGTGACTCATATGTTGACTGTAGCTCATCCATCCTCAAGAAAAGATGTTTTTTTGTGCAACACCCCTGCTTGCAGTTATCCGGATATCCTGCCTTTACAGTCGTTATTCACACCCATGTTGTCTGAGGACAACATCAATATCAGATACTACCACAAATGGAAATGGCTACACAAAAGTGTGAAAAGTCAGATCTTTTATTGAGGAAAATGGACAAAAATATTATAAAGTGTGTGAATGGAACAGAGGTTCTTTATCAGGCTGATCAATTTATACCTCTTTTTTCCAGCCGTGACTTTGTCACCGTAAGTACTTGTGTCACCTGAGCACTCCTTTTAGCCCTGTAAACTCAACTCAGTTGATAAGGCATTTTGAACAGAAGTTACTTCAAATGGACTTTTTACAGCACCTGTTAAAATGGTTCCTTGATTTTAACAGCAGATTCTGGGCACTCTGTCAACAAAAATAACTTATACCACTATTAAGCATGGCCCAGAAAATTACTCCAGTATTTTCTAGTTTAAGTTTAGTTTTACATAGAGCAAAAGTTATGTTGCAAATTGGTAAAATTTCTGGCTAGCTGCTATCTACAATGGATTGTATTAAGAAGTGTATTGCATTACACCACACACATTGTGCCAATAACCATGTGGAATGAGCATTGTCTTTTAGATGTTTTCTGTAGAATTACATTGAACTGCTTGGTGTAATTCTCAAACCACCAGCATAATGAAGATATTCAAGGTATTAATACCATTTGTTTCTCATTTTTTAAAAAAACCCACACAATTCTATATTTTATAAAAAACTCATGGAAAAATATTACTAACATATTTGAGGACACATGGTTTTGGAAGTATTACTTTAATTCCCCAGGAAGAAATTTAATAAAAATGGATTTTTCTACCTCAAGTAGATATCTGAAAAAAGACTATATCTATTGGATACAGAAATGTCCTTACAGTAACAACTGTCAGAGTTCCATCTTAAGTAATAAAAAGCTTAATAAAGTTTATCTTTGGTTAATTATGTTTTCCTCTCCCTCTAATTTTTAACTAAAGGCCAACAGCAAATAGCATAATCAAGTGTGCCTCTACCTTACTCCTATAAATATCGATGCTCTTCCCTGTAGAATGCCACCAGAATTGCACCGGACGTGTTTGACACGATGCTCTTTAGATTCAGATTTTGAAGTTCAGGTAAGCCTGATCCTCCAAAGGCCTACCCACTCCCTTTACTTTTGTTCACTCCAGCTAATGCTGTTGAAGTCAATCGAACGTTAATGCATGCACGTCTTTGGGAGGTTAAATGAAATACTAGCTAAATATACTACCCAGCAACTGCTGCTCAGAGAAACAAAATCAGGCCTGCAGAGCTGGTTTGCTGAAAAAGTTAAATTGCCCATTATCCAGGCACACCTGGTAAGTATCAAAATACCAAAGGTCTAATGCACTTCTGTGTTACACCAGGTTTATGTCAGGGAAACCCTATATGCCTAAGCAGGGGGCTTTATACGCCCAAAGGTCTAAGGGTCAAATTCCAACCCTCGTGAGCCCCTCCCCTCCTAAAACCAACTATTTTAACATATTTAGTGATTTATTTTCTATTTTAATGTCCAGCCACCTTTGAAGTCATCCCAAGCACCTAAAAGGAATTCAAATCTCATTTACTCAAAAGGGAAATTAATCTTAAGCTTCCGATTTCTACTGCTCAGATGATCTTTAATAGGTGTTAAGAAGCAGAAGAAGGAGAAAGAGAGCAGCTCCTCCTTCCCGGAGAGCAGAGGAAGTCCTCTCACACTCTTAGAAGCAAGGATATAGACAGCTATCTTGGGAAGATTGTTCTGGCCTAGCTGAATGAAAATGCTTCATGTTGCAGCATCCAGCCATGAGAAAATGTGGGATTCAAAGAGCAAATCTTTATTTCAGTTTTTCCTACTGATGCTTGTTTGCTTTCTTCCTGTTGCCATGTGCCCTGTCCCTGTGGTGCTGCCCCTTCAGACTTGTTGAGTACGAATGTTATCTTGCTATAGTTATGCCATACTATCCAACTTTTTAAACACATTTTAAATGGTCTGATATGGGTGAATTCTTGTATGCTATACAGATACTATCACTTTTAGAAGTTGGGATTGTTCCCCAGAACTGTTACTCCCTTTCACGCCTTATGATTTTCTAGGACAGGTCAACCCTCTATTTTTTTCTAGGAGAGAAGTCATCTCATTTTATGGCAGTAATTGTATCAAATATAGAGTGATTTGAAGCTTTTTTCCTTTATTTTGTCTTCATTTTGTTATCCAGATATTCCTCATTGTCCCTTTGGGCAATTCCTGTCACAAACAAAATTGTTGTTCCATAGTGATATAACCACAGTCTCCAACAGGAAGCAAAATGTCACTGACTGTCACTGCTGCTGTGTGGAGCCTTTTCCAAGGCTGCAGATCTGACAAGCCTAAGTAATTGTAAATCTTATTCACAGTCATTGTCCCACTGCAATTAACAGAGGAAACGTTCTGGTCTGAGCTCACAAGTTTGTGTTTTATAGCTCTGTGAGCAGCATTTCAAGCTTTCCTCAAGTATATCCCTCCAAAGTGAGTAAGTCACATTAGAAACTATTTATCTGACACATATCCTTACTCCAAATTTTGTACAGTCCCATAATGAAGGAGAACATGGAAAGAAATTTAGGATTGTGTCTGCCTAGCTAATGTACAAAAGTATTTTGTCAGCTGAGGCTCCATAGAGAAGGTTTTTTTTAGGAAAGCACAGTCTGGTACGTAATGCATGTTTTTCAAATCCTCATGAGCTTAGGTACTTACTGTCAAGACCAGCAATCAATGTATGTTATTATGAAAATGTTTCCTTTTTTTTTTTTTTTTTCTCTCCAAGATCTGTTTTTAAGCACCCATTGGTCATATCGCAAATAATCAATGGTAGTAGTCTTATCAGGTCACAATAACATAAGCCCTATTTTGCAATATAAATTATTATTTAAATGGTATTAAGTAGCATTAGCTCTATGGTAACAAGCAATGGCACATTCTGTACAAACAGATAAACCTGCTCTTCCTACGCCTGTATCCAGGGTGCTGGGCTGAGTTTGTTCTCAGAGGGAGAAGGATATGATTACCAAGATAAAATCACACTCTATAGTCATTATGGGAAAGGGGGTGAGGGGGGAATGTTAAATGTATTTAAACTTCAGGAAGTTAAAACAGTGTGTGCCAAAAATCTCTGAACATGTCAGAATTAATAACAGCTGGAAGCAGGAACAGAGCTGATTCTCCATTCATGATGCAGAGAACAGCATTTAAGGTGCCAGGATGCTGATTTATCAAGCTTTTTCTTTCTATCCCAACAGCCCTCTCATATAACGGGTGTTGGTGATGATAAAGAGGGTACACAAACATTAAATAATAAATTAATTTCTTTCCTCTGGTATAACCAAAGAACATTGTTTCAATACACTGGATTATGTCTCCCAATCTCTAGGAATATCTAAGGTGCAGCAATTAAGCAATCAATTAAAAAACTCCAACAATCCAGAGACACACTCTTAATGAAATATAAATTGAAAATCAATCTCAGTAATGCAAGAGAACAGAAAACTCAGAACAAGCACGTAGCTTTCAAATAAAAACATAGTGCTTTTGAATGAAACCTCCTGCAATAAGATCAGAAAGCAAGTCTCTTAGATCCTTGAGGTGTAAAATCTGAGGGAAGTGGCATGTGAGTGACACTGGCTGATTGAATTTCAAGCTGCATTTGAAGTCAGGACCTTCAACACTAAAATGTATGCTTATCCTACTCTAAATAGTCAAATTCAGCTAATCAGCATGATGGTATGTTTTCATCTTTTGACAGCCAGTAGAGCCACTTCTTTGATGGTGTTTATACACCTCTTATATGGGTAAAGCAGCCTATTCTAAGTGTTTAAAAGCCCCCAGTTTTATGTTAATGAACAAAGTTTTATGATAAATGCTTGCTTGGGTTATGAATTCTAAAAGCATGAACTAAAAAGAATACCATCCATAGCTGGTATGCATTAATATATTTTAATGGATGTATGCTAGAAGAGAATGAAACCTTCCATTTTCCTGCAGACTTCTTAGATCTTTCTTGTATCAATTGCTCTATCAGTGCAAGTTAGTGCAACACCTACTTCCGCTGCCAATTTCCAGAGAGAGAAAGTAGAGCTATTCATGGCTAGGCGTCGCGAACGAAGATTTGTGAAGGACTCTACCCACGCTTGCTACAAGCGCGCTGATGGCTAAAAAGGCCAATGTGAGATAGACACGTCCGGTTGCAAAAGGCACAGCAGAATGACTCCCCAGGTGGTACCGACAGGACACGGTTCTTTCTGCGTTGTCTTTTCTCCTTGAGAATGATCCTGCATGTATTCTCAAAAGAAGCAGCAGCGCTGTGGATAGTGTGCCTCCAGGCCTCCCGACTGGAGGCCAGAGTATCAGTTTCTGGTAATATAATATTAGTGCCCCTAATGAATAACATTTCCTACACAAAAATTCCAATTATTTTTATATTACACCTATTCTACAACAGAAACACAACAGGAGTCACAAAACTGTGATTGAAACTGTGACTAGTTAACAGCTGGATGGAGGACAGCTGATTGCATGAGTTTGCCATTAGAATGCCACTGTCTCAGTGGAAACTTGGTGGACAGGGAAGACCGGGTTTCAGACTTATAGGGCACTACTGGAGATGCTTGTCAGTTCAAAATGAAGCCAGCACACTGCAGTATTTGTTTTGAAGGTTGGCTGTCACTTCAAAACCAGAGGGGGTGTCTCTGGCTGATGGTGGGCTTGGGCTTCTTTGAGTGGAAAGGCTTGACAGGGAGCTGCTGCAGACAAGGGGCTCACTCAGCACACTCAGAGCTTTGTGCACTCGAAGTGGTCTGCAGGCTGGGAATGAGGAGTTTGGTAGAGCTGCTGACTGGTGAAAAGTTTAGACTGATCTCAATTCCTGGCCCATCATGGTTTCTGGTGCAAATGGGTTGTGCTTGGGATGACACAACAGTAGTCCAAACCCAGCATGCAATAAGCATTCAGCAAGGACTACAGAAAGTCTGTTCCTGTCTTGCATGGGGCAGCTGGAGGCTGGGTTCATTGGAGGCTCTAATGAAACTATTTGGATGGATCAGCAGGGGGGAAGTGTGTACATTTCCGATGCTGTGGGAAATGCGATGGCACTTTAGTGCAACTTCCTATAGGGGACTTCTGATTTCCCTCACATGATCCTACACCTTTCCTGGATTTACTTTTTTTATAATCTAAAATAAGTTAGCTACTTTAGAGGGTGGTTTGGGAGGTCAGCATTTCCTTAGTCAGTCCTATCCCACATTTTCTCAATGAGATATAAAAAAGAAAGGGTTAGGAAAAAATCTAATTGTAGGACAGCAAGTTATGCCTAGGAGAGGAAAGAGGGAAAAGAGAAAGGATACGATAGCATTTACTGTCTCTGTATCATTTCTAGCCAGGTCAAGAAAAAAATCTTGCTTCCTGCCTTAATAAACCATTAGTAATAGGTCAGGAGTCAGCTGCTTTCCTTATCAGCACAAGGAGCTTAAATGTCAACGATTAAATGTTTCCATGGAGATTCCCTGAGCTTCACTAATGTGGGCACATTATTTACACCCACACTGCCAGAGAAACGATAATGACAGCACGCTTTGTTATGCCCCAGCATATATGAAGCAAGTTCTGCAGTTGGACCATGAAGCAGCGTCTCGGAACACCGAACTGGATCTCAGGGATGTGAGAGACACCTGTTCATCTGATTTTTGTCTCCTGCTGGAAAGAAGAAGACAGCGTTTTCAATGTTACATTCTGAACAGATGACTCCAGTGCAGGGGAATTGTCACAGCTGCTCAGTAGTAACAAATTAATTCTTGCAGGAGACTGCAGTAGGTAGTACATCAACTGTGTGACCTACATAGGCTGCACACAGCTTAGTTGTTAATTTATTTCATCTGGGGAAAGAGTAGATAAATTCACGATCAGAGGAGTGGGGGAATATCTTATTTGTTCCAAATTGGTTCAGGTTGATTCAAGCTGATTATCTTGCACGGGAGTCACTCCAGACTGGTTTTCTCCATTAGTATTAATAACTGAAGTGTGAAAATTACTGGTGTTATTTTGATGAATACTTCATCTGCCATTTAAATAAACTAATTTTCACTCCTTTCCACAAGCATATAACCAACTCATGATGATATGGCTGTAAGTGAATTTTGACGTCACATACACACTTGTATAGTGCATTCCTGAGTATTTACTTTCCGACTATGGTGATGTAGGAGACATTTTTAGGCAAAACAGAATGAAGTGCCATGGGATTTGATACAGCACCTTCTGCAGCCTGAGCAACCGCATACAGGTGGCTGCCAAAATATTTTGTTAGGTAATCTAATCAAATATTTTGATGTGTGATAACCTAACAGAATACAGAAGTGTATATTTTAAAGAAGTACAGACATGTTTACTGATGTTCAATAATAAATTATGCACTTTTGCATTAAAGAAACCTTCAAAATAAAATCTCCCTTAGACACTGATTGTTGTGCAGATGAAGTAGGTTCTTCCATGGACTGTCCTTTTTTCCTAATAGGATGCAAAAAACACTGGATGACACAACTGGCAAATATATATGACAGAACTATCTGAAATTTCTATCAAGTCAGATGAGATATGCCACGAGCAGATCAGATGCCTGTCTCCTCCACTAGCACTGGCTTTCACATAGAGTGGATCAGCCCCAGAACCACACAGCCTTCTCGCAATTCCTGGACTTATTGACTTATACTATGGAGCATAGCCCTGGCTTTGCTGCAGATGCAAGAAGGACTAGATAAAAAGCTTTTCCCTTTCTTCCCAGATACCCCAAGGACTAGAGGAAGCAGAGGTTTGGTTTTTGGGGAGAGAGGATAAGGATTTCTAGCTGGGTATAGGCAGGGCTAGAGAACAGAACAGGACCTGTTAGAGCACTGGAAGCTGGCAGATGTGTGTTTCTTAAGTGCTGGATGCTCAGCAAGGCTTCACTGTGCTGAAGGTTTTCCCTTGATTACGGAATGGCTGAATCTAGGCCTGGGTCTTTACTGAAGAGCTGGGTCATAGCCATGTTTTTGCAATATTATTCCTGGAAGTACCAGTCTGTTTGATGGCAATTCTGGGAAGGTAGCACAGCACCACTAACTCTGATTTAGTGTACAGCTTAAATTAAATCCTTCCTGGAAATGTGGCTGATGCGTAGGATGATGCAAAGATCTTGCTAGTATCAAATCTGTTAAAGGTATTTGTTTACCATTTTGGAAACGAGAAACACTGCTAGTGAGGACAGTCTTCTGGATGTGTAGGACTGTACGGACAAATTCATTAAAAAACAGACTTGGATTGATTGTTACTGATCCTGCTTTAAACAAATTATGCTTTGAACATATGGAAGAAAGAAAAAAATAATTAGGTGAATTTAAGAAGAGGATTCTTCTGTTATCAGCGATGCTAATGAACTCAGCAACTACAAAGCAAATTTTTAATATGAGTACCCTTTACAATGCTGAACTTGAAATATACCTGTCTTATTAAACATTGAAAAAAATAAATGTAGCAATGGAATCCCTAAGTATTTTAAATAGAAAGCTGAGCCAATTCCTTTTTGTTACTAGTCTTACTCTGGTTCAGGCTAGGAAAAAGAAGTGAACTCAGTTTCATGGCTGTCAATGGAGGTGGCTCTCTCAGTCTAGAAATTAGTGGGCCATTGCCAACAAGTATAAAGGGGTAGTTCTTATCCATTACCACATAAACCCAAAGTGTTTGTAGAGAGATGGATGGATGAATGGGTGAGAATCCAGTGAATCTGGGAGATGCAAGCTTAGGTCATAGAAAGCTTGTTCAGTACATTGGGGAAACCTATAGTTATTCTTCTTCAGAGGGTCTTGACCCTTTTCGCCTCAGCTGGATCTGATACAGCTGACCAGGCAGTTCATACACACTTGGTAATGGGATCTGCAGAAACCTGGGAGTGGTGCAAGGAAACACTTAAGCTAACTGCAGTCAAGTCACTTCTAATGGATCCTGGTTGGAGCTCATAATAGCAGAGACCACACATGGGCTTCATTCAGAATTAGTTCAGGTCCAGCTGGGTAATTAGCTCATGGCTGCTTAATGTGCTCTGATGTACCTGTCAGGCATACCACATTCCCAGAATCAGGAGTACTGAATGAGAGGAAACATGTAATCATCTCTTTCCACAGGTTCCCTGCTTGTCTCCCCAGTCCCTGCACTCATACCCACACCTTTATATTTTAGTAATGACAACCAGTCCTATGCAGGACATATCTTACTCAACCTGTAGAAAGTATTAAGTGAAGCAGTAAATAGAAGCAGAGAAATGTGGCTAAGAAAGCTGAGGCATAAGGACTGAATTCCAAGGGCCTAGCCACATCCCAGGGTGCAACGTCCCTGTCCAGAACACTGCCCATGGCTTTGCGCAGAGCACAGGAGATACTGCTGCCTCATCCTGCCTTTAGGTCAATGGCTAAACACTCTCCAGGGGAGACCTTTGGAGGACACATTTCTCTGAACATCATCAGCCCACTTCACTCATCCCTCAGACAAATGGACTACCATGCAGCAAGGTTTCCTGGAGCTGATATGTTGTTTTTCACTAAGGTCTAGGACTGATACTATTATTTTGACTTTCTTCCCACTTTGAAATGATAAATATATATAACAAGGAATTAGAGAAGCATGTCTGACACTCAGTTTAAATCTAGACATCCAACAGAGAAAAATAATGCCATAGATGCCTTGCAAAAGAACATTCTGTTCTATTTTTAAGAACATAGAAGAATATAGTCTGTACTTTTTTCTTCTACAAAGAAAAAGTAAAACATGAAGAAAATAACTTTTACTGTGACTCAGACTTTAACATCTTTTGTTTCATCATTTTCTTTTCATACCACTTCTCGCTTTTTCTGTATGATGTATCCTTTTAGAGACCCATAGGAATTGCTCAAAATCTTCAGTGCTATATTTTATATAATATTTTTCTTTATATTGTACTTTTGTCAATATGGCAGGTTTCATTACTGTTTCATATTGCATCCTGAGTTGTGAAGAACAACCTACTTTAACGTCAAAAGAAGGATTGTAACTATTGATCCTTTTCAGAAGATACATGAGAATCTGACACTTCAAATAAACCCAGAAGTTTTACAAAATGAACACTGAATTTTACCAAGTTTTGAGACAGAGAAAAACACTAATATATTTAGTTCAATAATATGACTGCATCAGTAGCTAGTATCTGGTATACAAAGCTAGCACAGAGAAAGTACTCTTTCCCACCATCTTCTTTTAACCCTATCCTTCTTTCCTCTCACACTAAATGTAGTTTGGTTTAGTTAAAGCTCTTTTTTGTAATATCTTTTTTTTTTTTTTGATCTGTGGGGCAGGAAATTTTATCTGGGCCTGGGAAGGAAACAAGATGATGTTATGTTGAAAAGGTTACAGGATTTTATATAGCAATTACATAATTATTATAAATACATGCACGCACATAGAAAATATTTTAAATTCTTTGCTACTGCTACCTAGCACATTAATGAATTTTCAGTCTGTGGAAACACAGAAAAAAATAATATTACTTACTCTGCAAGTTAAAGTAAGTATTCTCTTTGATTTGAATCAGTGTTGGTACTTCATTCTGCATTAAAATAAAATCTGTCCTGATTTCTTGCCTGCTAATCTTGCAGACAAATGTAAAATAAAATGATGTTAACTAGCACTACCTTTTGGCTCCAATGTGCTTTTCAGAGTAGGTGGAATAACATTAATAAAGATGCAATTTCTATTCTTCAACCTTTCCCAATTCAAGACCTTCCCTATTAGTCTTTCACATTTACAGAAGAAGGAACTAGGCAGGTAAGGCACATGAGGCTTCTATCCAGTAGAATAAATCGCTTGTCTGTGCTTCCCTTTTTCACCTTCCCACATGTTATTTCTGCTTGCTCTTACACTGAGCACAACACTGTATTTTGTAGCAGTCTGTGCAGGAGAGCTGTGCTGATGTTCTGAGTTACCATGAGCTAGGACAGATCCCCAGGGCTAGTCTGTATCTTCAGAATTGCTCAGAAATGCAAGACAGACAGTAAGAGGCTGAAGCAGGCAGCCTGTAATGCTCTGTAGAAAGAAATTAATGTCTAGTAGCAAGCTCTCGGGTTTTATCACTGATGCTTCTGTACAGTAGGAGGCAAAGAGGCAATTTTTTTTGAATTCTGTGAAAAATGCATAGTCTCTTTCCATGGTTTAGTTTCTTTGGAGTCTGTTCATGTAGACGTGTGCAGAAAGATCCACATTACTGGATGGAAGTGACACAGGTGTGTTTGGGTGATGGTGTGCCTCAATAATAGAACTGAAAGGAGCTTGTTTCTTACAGAAGATACATGGGCCCATCTGCATACTGCATCTTTGTACAGGTCTTTTGCTGACCCTGAATTTATTATAGATAAGTAGGGCCAGAGTCACCAAATTATTCTGTAGAAACATTTATGCTCATTCCAGTAAATTACCAAGTGTTGTTTATGAGTATCATGAACAGAATTTGACACTGATACTTGCTGTCAGGAGAAGAGCTATGGCTGCAACCTGTTAATCCTGCAGTGTTCCTATTGGACCTGATGTGAAAGGTGAGGTGTTTATGGGAGGAAATTCCCATGCCCTTTCTTCCTCTAACCTCTACTCATCCAGAAGAGCAAAAACTGATACGCTTTGCACAACGGAAAACATTGTCCCAACAAATCTCATAGACTCTTGGTATCATTAGCTTGTCTGAGGGTTTATCAGAAAGGTCACACACCCCTTAAAGTTTACTTTGAAATGTTTTCTAGAAGTGAAGCAAAATAGATCTCTCAGCAGTCAACTTGAACATGACTAATTTCATAAACTTCTAATATATGTAGCAATCTAGAATATACCCAGAAGTTTTACCGCTACAAAGACAAACCTGTAGAAAATGTCCTTTTCTCTCTCTCATTGTCCCTCTCTTTTTATTTTTTCTTTTTAATAGTAATTAAATCATGACTAGGTTGCAAATTAAGTTTTCTTTTTCTCAAGGTTCTTCTACTGTGCCCAAGGCACAATTATTCAGGCATAATTCTCAATCTGTCAACCAGGAAGGATTAAAGACCTCTTGGTTTATACACGTTATCTGGGTGATGACATGCTGGTCTCTGCTGGTTGCTGGACATGGGCTGTGTTACTGCCTATCCTGCATCTCAGTGTCAGATGAACGTGTACTTCATTGTCTGCATTTCTGTCTTCTGTTAGGGCTGGAATAATAATATATCCTTACTCTTAAAAAATACATATCAATCCTCTGCTATGATATGTGAATGACTATGCAGTTATTTGTTTAATACACTGTTTCATTCCAAATATATTGTCTATCCTGAAAACCCCCCCACCAAAACCCCTGCATTTTGTCAGGTTTACATACATTGACAGTAGACTTTGACTTTTCAGCATGTCTTTTTGTTATGCCTAGCTGTAGTGGGGTAAAATTCTGCAACACTATTCTGACACAAATAGACACAAATTCTGACATCCAGAATTATATTGACATCCAACATTATACAGAAGTGCTGTTAAGACCATCACTGACAATGGTATTTCATCAGAGCATGGCTTACCATGTATTTTCTTTGCTTTTATTCAATATAATCTCCACACCCATCCCTCTCAGGTTTGATATCGTTGAATGTGGCCATTAGACTGTGTTGTTTTCTGTGGTGCTTTTTCTGTGATGCTGTTGCCGTTTCACTCCCAGGAAACATGCACAGGCTTAGCGCAATTAAAACTTGCAAACAAAATCTATGCAGTTTGGCATTCTATGCCTGAAATGTTTCATTTCTAGCTCTAAAATGATCACTGTGGTTGTGTACTGGAGCTTGCCTCATTCCCAGAAATCTAAATAGCAGTCTATACTAAAGAGGTTGTCTCTGCTGGGTGCAATGATTGTTTGTTTGTCAGCTCTTTGGATTCATGTGTTCACGTCTATTAGACTTGTTTCAATGGGAATGCATTTGACAGCAAATTTTCTCGAATTTATGGAAATTTATAAACTGATTACATCAGATTTTTTCCCGTGGAAAGAAATAGAGGAAAACTAGGTACTATCAAAATGGAGAAAAAGTATTTATGTAGAGAAAGACAGATAAAGGTATTGCTTCAATTTTTTTTTAATCATCCCATTAAAGTCTAAAATTTAAATTAAATTAAGTGGTCTGGTTACAACACAAAATAAAATTTTTGTAAAGAGAATTTTTCCTGTAAAAATTTCATACATGCAAATACAGTTTCCTGATGTCCTTTTTCAATTTCTGTGTATTTCTGTTCAGATGGCCATTGGAACCTTGAAATGAAAGGTGCCAGCTGTTCCTTTCATTACAGCAAAGTCCTCCCCAAGCACTGATTCATTGGCATCACACTGCAAATTTGCCTACTTAGTCCCATCATGGCAGAGCACAGGGTTGTTGGTGACCCACAGTTGGAGTTACAGTCTGGCTGAGGTAACTGCAGGTCTTGCATGTGTGTCTGCTGCATGCCTCAAAACATTTGCATGCACTTGAGAAGAAGTACTATTGCTGAATTTCTTTCACATTTTTAGGCACACGTACCCACTATATTGTGTTCACTTGGGTTTTTTGAGATTCATGTTGCAGCAGGAGATTAACAAGTGTGCTGACTATGATACTGCAGTTATATACAATTGCAGCTTACTTTAATTTTACTTTAAATTTATTTCCCTGATTTCTTCTGAAAGATTTTTCCCTTTGTAGTCCTCGTATGCGAAGGTTTTGCCATGTATCTCCATGAATATTTTCTAAAGCCAGCAGGACACTCACTGACTTGTCATATAGATATCGGTTTATTTATTAGTGCTACCGATAGTTTTTTCTCACATTTTTTTCCCCCTGACCAACAGTATCTACTTTATAATGTTCAACTTGGAGCAGGGTAATTGGATTTCTCACACAGTATAACTCGTCAAAATCAGTTTTTTTGCACTGAAGTGCTGAAGTGTAATCTTCCACCCTTCTTAGTACTTTCTAGTAAAATATAATCACTACTTTGTTTAAACAACTTGGACTCATGGATCTGAATAATTCCTGCACCACTTAGCCAGTTTCTGATTACTCTCACTTCAGTAATGTCTCTTGCTTTGTTTGATTCTTTTCTTTCCTTTTCCTTCTGAATGTATACAAACATAACTAAGAACCAAGACCCTGAAGCACCAAGAGGAGGCTCCTGCAATTGGAAGCAACCAGACTACTAACCGATGGAGCTGCCACTCTGTGCCCTGTGAGGCACCACACATCTCATGCTGTCTGAGGCAGGGACTGCAGTACTGAACATGCCCAAAATGCTGCTGAAGAGAAGGCTGTCAGTATTTGGCTTTAAAAAAAAAACCAAAAAAAAATCAGCTCTTGTACCTATTCATAGAAATTTTTTTGTTCCGTGCTCAGTGACACTAAGTTCATATATTCACTGGTTGTGTAGCTGAAGGATATAGAACTGCAGAATTTTAAGCCTATGTAGTTTTGCTTGATTGTGTACTTGCAGTTCATATTTTCCTATTTTTTTTTTGTCTATGTAATTTAAATTTGTCTGGGGTTTGGTTTAGCTTTGTCATTTTTTTTTTCTTAATTTTCCACAGTGCCACAAAGCATGTAGTTGATGCATTCACTGATGTCCCACTGTCTGTTTGGCATACCACTACCTGTCTGTGTACCACTCTGTCTCGGCATCTGGTGCTTCTCTAAGCTTTCCAAATCATTTAATTTCTTGCCATTTTGTGCTGCATTAATATCCCCCATGCACAGTTTCATTCTTCAGTTCCTGCTTCTTTCTGTGATATATTGAAATATAATTGTTTCTATTTGTCTTTAAGTTTTGGTATAATTATATCTCTTGTTACAGTCATGCTTAGTAATTCAGGATGCTTCATTTCAAGTCTAGATTTACCAGAAGTGATAGAGAAGATATAAATACATTTCTACCCTTTACTGGTTGGGAACTGAGATAGAGCTGAATCTAACCTCATTCTTTAATCAGGATTTTATCACCATATCTCCACATTTGCCCTTTTAAAATACTTTTCTGCTTCTTTGTAGCACTTGTTTGGTATATTAACTTTTTGCCTTGCTTTTTTTTTGTGCACCGAACATGAAGACTGCTGTGATTCACATTCAGGACTGAACTTGGCATATTCTCTAGGCATTGTCCAAAGCATTCAGATATTAGCATGAAAGTTAAAAATATTCTTAGATGTGCTCCTGAACCTTTGATCCCTGTTGCTAGTCACAAATTACTGCATCTTTTAAGAATGGGTCAGCTCCTTTTTGCAAAGTAGCAGTATCCCAGCTGATTTCTTATTCAGCGGTGGTACCTTTTTATTATCTCCTTAGGGTAACAAAGTTCTTCTGGAATAGTTCTTATGACTGCACTTGGGTTCTCCTGTTTCAATGTTAACTTGTCTAGCTGATAATAGAATATGCAGCAACCACTATTCATAACACATAATATTCATTGCTACATCTGTTTTCTTTTTCCTTTTATCTAAACCTACTATTAGTTAATTAGTTTTAACATTGTTAACTGAGGAATGCCTGTTTTTGCCTGTGAGCATATTACTATGCCTTTAAGGGACTCACCTTGGCCATCGTGATCAGGGCAAAACAGCAAAGAAGGGGGCATCAGGACATCAAACTACTCAGGCTTTTCTTAGTCCTCCATAAACACTCTCTTCTCTCCTCAAACAGTGTAAATAAATCCCTAAGTTAACATGTCTCTCCACTCCTTGTGTCACTTTCTATCATTAGTTGATTGTATTTGAAGACTTCAGTGTCAGCAGGGGTTGCACTAGACGACAGCTCTTGATATGAACTCCAGTAGACACGAGCCAAACCAGAGGGAGGAAAAAAAGAATGGAAAACAGAAGAAAAGGAGACAGAAGGAAATGAAGGTCAGATACCTCCCCCTTTAATGGAACAAATGAGATGAAAGCTACACAATCATAACGTATGATTTATGATTGTGGGATTTTAATTTTCTAAGAATATAAAAATCTGTGTTTCAAGAGGTTCCTCTGCAAGGGCCTCCATATTTAAACACCACACATAAAGAAAAGAAAAGTAGTATAGGAAAAAAAAGTGAAATATGTTTTAGAAAGAACGAAACAGTATTTTCTGTGGAATTACAAATATGAGTTAGGAGCAAAATCATCTGCTGGCTCTGTTCATGATTTCCAATGGCATAAATCCACAAAAGCTTAGCATCATGGCTATCAGTAAGGAAGAACCTGATATTTTAAAGATAAAGTCCAGGAAAAAGACACAATTAGATACCATTGTCTCAGCTTCTTTGAACTAACATCTAACACTCTCTGTAATTATTATTTACTTGTAATAAGTCAGTAAGCCATTAAAACTAAGCAGGAGGCTTATTTCTGCTATTCACACTCATGAAATGATGTTCAATAAAATTGCTTCTATTTTTACAGTTACCCAAGCATGAAATCAATGATCAGTGATTTTTTTTAACCCCTCAATTTAGCTGTATTTTCAAAATCACTCTTCCAGTCCAGGCTTCCTATTAATTTTCCAACATGAGTAATGATTCCTTAAAAATAAAATATCATTAGTTGCACATCAATATAAATGTAGAAATATGATTATATTCTTCCAGAGATAAGCAAAGCATGAATTTTCCATTCAAACTGTTTTTGAAGTTTTATTTAGTTCATGCCTCTTAACTTTACTCGCTCTGAAAAGATGAATTATGCAAAATTTCAATCAGCTTTGGGGAGGCATGAATAAAGTCCAAAAAATCCATTGCAGCTTAGGAGTTCATGGTGAAAAGTCATGTGGCTTAGTAAAGTCTCTGACTTCTGTCTGGATGCTCCAAATTATTGAGGTCTATGACTGTGACAGTATAAAAAAATCTGGAGCATCTGCCTCTACTTCTGTTTAGAGAGGACAGATTCTTTCAACTGGACAGTAACAGTTTTATTCCTCTGAAACATATCTGCCTACTGTGGTTATAAAGAGACAGCTGTGATCTTTATGATAAACTCACTTGGCCACCTGCTTAGAGCTTAATTTTAAATCCCTCATAACACTTTTAAGAGAACCAAGTGAGGAGGTAGGTCATGAACGCTGCATTTTGACTTCTGGTTTTGGTTTATGTGAGGTGCATTGAGTCTTCAAATTACGTGGATTAGACACAGCTTCTAACTCTTTCTGAAAGGTGACAAATAGCTTGCATTTAGACCTACCTATTGTTGGAATTTACTGGATATCCCCCAGGGCATATGGTTTCTAACATCATTCTACTCTGGGCATACTGAAACGCGTAGTACCTCCTGTGCAGCTTGCGCAGTTGGGTTGTTGTTCTATAGGTCTCTGCTGTGATGATGAGAAGTAGCAAAGGCAGGTGCCCAGGAGTAATCTAAATTTATCTGTATCAAATCTGAGTCATCAGGTCTTGCCAACATCCTTGCAGTAATTATGAGTTTGGAGAGGGTTATGGAAGATCTGCTTCAGATGCTACAGTCAAGAAGCCACTTGTGACTAATGTTTAGCAAAATAAAGGCCTGTAATAAAAATCTGAAAGCTAGACAGTGTGCTCTGAGAGGAAAGTAGGAAAAGCAGGCAGCTAAGTGCCTGGTGTCCCTGGAGTAAAATTTTTCAAGGGAACACATCTGAAAGACAAACTCAAAAGCTCTTTCTTACAAAATGGGGAATGACTATATTAATGAAGAGGAGAAAAGTCTCCAAAAATATCAACGTAAAATTAAATTTAAAATTAAAAATAATAGCAATAATAGTGGAAGAGAAGGCCCTAGAAATGTGACCTGGGAAAACATTATCTCTTCACCTAAAGGTATATTTTGTAATAAATTTAAAGGAGAGCAGGAGTGGGATAACCAAACTAGCCATTTGAGATTTGAGTGCCCCAAGAAACTTCTCTATTCCCTGCTTACATCTTATTCCTACTGTAGACAATACTTGTCTACATTGAAGAAATGAAAAACCCAACCCAAAAGGCCAAACTGAGTGTCTGATGCATCCCTGTTAAGGTTTCAAACTCCAGTCTTAGTATCTGTAACAGGCTGCCTTATTCTCCTCTTCCTATGGTTTTTGTTGATTAACTCCTTTCCTCTCATAAAACCCCTTGCCACTGATTACCCCTGCACACCCAAAGCTGTGCTTTAATTACAGACTGCACCCACTAAGCATTTCCCCTAAGTTTTTCCTGCTCCCTTGTGCCACTGGATATCAAAGTTCTCTGCCTTTTTGGGGCTCAGTGTTTCCTACCCTTGTTCTCGCTCTCTATCCCCATTTCCCTTCTCTCCTAGCTCTTGGCAAACATTGACCCTCCTTTTGGCTATGGTAGTTGTCCACACATAAGAGGTCCACATACTGTGGGTGACACAGATATTCACAGAAGTTGTCACTGCAGCCAAGATACAAGCCTGCTTATGTGTCCTGAGGTTGCAGCTGGGAGAGGACTGGAGACTGTAGGGTGCAAAAATTATAAATTTACCTGGATTCAGCTCTTGTACTTTTACTACTTCCTGCTAATGGGGAACATTGCAGCTGGACATAGGAACTACTGTGTGATTGCCTGGGAACCAGAAGAATTTGTATGTCTTCCAGGGATAAGTTTTAGTGAGTTTTCACCCCTGCTCTCTTCCTCTCCTTCCCCCTTACCTGATCATGTGTATGAGAACTAAGCTTACAGGCTTAGAGAGATGATTTTTATTTTAAATTAATAGATTTTAAAAAAATCATTTATATTTACCAGTAAATGTAATCCAGAGATGCTGTGAACTATAAACTGTCATGTCATGCATAAAAGGAATGTTAACGTTGAACTGAAATTCTAGCTGTGCTCCTAAGCTTCATAAATCACAATCATAAAGAGACCTCAGTTAGTGCCACGGGGAAAGCCTCTGCATATTCATAAGGTTCTCGTTTCATATTTTGCCACTAGAATAAGCCTTGAACCAGTAAGCAGTTTGCATCTGGTGAATCAGCTGCAAGATAATGGCATTATGATAGCAAAATACTTCAGTGTGATAAACAACTGATATCTGCAGATCATCTATATTGTCCTTGAGTATAAAGTGAAAGCCATTTATTCAAATGTCACTTTGATTAATAACATTAGTTGCCCTTCATAGGATGTCATTTTCCTGAGGATACCTGGAGGTTAAATATATTATGATATTCAGTAAACTTTTTTTCTTATTTCTTACACATTTTGTAAATATTCATTGCTTTTATTGCATCACAGCAACAAATGATGCATTATAAAAATAAAATCCTTTCTCTGAAGATTTTATAACTTAAAGTACTCCAATTTATTTCTTTAGAAATATCTATTTATGTCTGAAGATTTTTTTAAAAACAAATGGTAAATCCCATAAAAAAATGTTTTAGAACAATCACACTAATGATGTTTCTTAAGTGGATTTCTTAATTAATTTAGGCAGAAAAGCTGATGGAACAGATATAAAAATTAAATTAGCATTTAATTTCACAATTTCAAAGAATCCTCTTTTTTTGCCATTTAATGAGGAGAAATCCCTTTAAAACACATTTCTTTTTAAATATCTTTAACAAAGGGCAACGTAATGAGGGGGAAACAAATTTTAGCTCAGGTTGAAGGAGATGGAAAGGAAACCATGTGTGTAAATCTGCTCTCAAGAGAGCAGATTTTGTCTCTGCTTTGTGATACAAACAACAGGCAAAGATAACATGCAAGCAGTTTAGATGCGAAGAACAAATATTGATAAGCAGTGTAGCTATCTGAAAATTGAAAGGCAAACAAATGCCAATTGCCTGCAGTTATAAAAAGATTTGCTTGGAGGCAAAATGCACTTTTGAGACCATTTCTGGTTACACTTATATACGCAACATAGTGATGTGGTTGAATAGCTCAGGAGAATTCCTTAACATTTATTTCAATTCTGCAGTAGGAATCAATTCAACTGTATCAAAGCTGAGTTGAAGTGTATTAATGAGTAACTGTGAGGAAATTTCTACTTTATCACTTCTCATCTTGTAATGCTCTACAGCCTCATAGCAGATAAAGAAGTTCTTCAGGTATTACTTATCTGCATGTACTGTTTTATTCCAAAAGTTTCTACAAAAAGATATCTTCTCACTACATTCCTTTTTTTTTGCATATTGGATATTATGAATTTTATATTCTTATTTGTGTAAGTTCTGAAGATCAAATGTGTAATGGATGATGACCTTCTGATATGGGGAAGGGAAATGTGGTCACCCTCCTGCCACGTCATTCACAGTTTGGGTCTTCACACCAGTCATGACTTAAGATTCAGTCAGTTTTTGTGAACTCATGCAGTTTTCCACTGAGGGCACAATCTGAATTGCTGAAAGCTTACTGCAGTCAGAAAAACATTTACTGCAAGCAAGAAAATAGAAGGCAGCAGGAATGCAACAAGAACCCAAGATTTTTAACTTGTGGTTTGTTTTTGCAAAGTTGTGAAGAGAAAAATGTTTATTGGTTAATTGAGCATATTTACATTAGTATAATTAAAAATAAGACCGTGGTTACTATGGTGCCAGTACTGTGAGAAACATTTGACAAATTCATTTTTATTTGATTAATTTATTCTAACTGGGCCTTCAAGAAGTCTGATATGAATTCCTATTTCCAAGTACACATAAGGAAAAATCATAAATCCAGACCAATAAAACCAATATGTACAAGGAATGCTGAATAATGTTAAAATTCAGTTTATTATTCTAAGAAATGTATTGGATATTGTATCTTGTTGTGCATTGCCGAATACAAGTAGTGGAATTTTTATTTTGTGTTTTCAAAACTACTAAGTCTCTATCTCCTTCTATTAAGGTAAAGGTTCTGAATGTATTATTCTTATAGTGACTCTGAAATCAGCATTTCTTTATAATACACTAAGATACTGCCTCAGTATTTCTCCTAGCTTCAAAAACTCAGTGCCTGCTATTTTTCTTTTAAGGTGGAAATCTCTAACACAGAAAGTACAACAGACAGATTAAAAGCAAATAAGAAACAAACAAAAACAAACAAAAAAAGAAGGAAAAAGGCTGAAAATGACTCATGTTAACTTGGGACTACTCAGATAAATTAGCCATAACCCATCATAAAACCAACTTTGGCTTTTTCAACTGAAACTGCTTCAAGTATTAACTGATGGAACAACATTTAGACCCTGACAACTGAGCATCTAAGGGTCAGAACTTTTGGGGTTTGGTTACCCACCCTGGCACAAATAATGACCTGGGTTTAACCTCTTTCCCTCTGTGAGTTTGCTCCCTTGGTAAACTGAGATGAGGCTGGTATACTTCACAGAAGTGTTGTGGTGGTTGGTATCTGTGAAGAATTCATGCCATTCAGTAATAAGGAGCATGAGCAGTTTTTTGAGAACAAACGCCTTTCCCCAAGCTCTCATGCAAGCGATGCCTTAAACAGCAAAACAATCATGTGATATTGGAATAATTGCACAAGAAAACAGTTACCTAAGAATTAATGTGCAATTGGGGACAATAGTTAGAGGCTTTCGTATGAGTGTACAGAAAATGTTGAAGAGAGCCTTCTGTCTTGAAGACCCAGTTGCTTGGAGAGAAAGAAATGCAAAATGCCCTGTTACACCCCTACTCTCCCTAGGGACAAAGACACTGAGAGCAAGGCACCGTTAAGGTCAATGAAATTCTTTTAGCAAATTCTGTACTGCTATTTGACAGCGTGTATTAGAAGACTTAGTCTATTTTTGGATTAAATAGGAAAGCAAATCCACCAGACAAGCTCTTCTAAAGAAAAATAATTGCATCATTCTGGTTTAAGTGTTTTTTTGAGTTCAGACGACCAGTAACTCTAATTATATTTCATGCTGTCTTGCCACTTGACAGAGATTTCTCTGCTTTTGAAGCTTACCCTGGACTTGAGCTATGACTAAAATAAAAATAATTTATCTTAGACTGCTGTCATTAAAAACAGCATTACATTAGTCCTAAATCAGTCACGAGGAAAATAACGTAATTTTTGAGTATTATAACTCAAAGCCTCAAGCATCTAGGGGAATGAGCACCTTCCTGCACTTGAACTACACTCTACTAGTTTCACACTTCCCACTGGCAGTAGCTAAAGATCAGAGATCAGCATGGACTTTGAATAAAAATGGCTAAATTGACTCAAATGTAGCAAGAAAGTATTCATACATTCCTCCTCAAAACTGATCTGAAGATGGGGTATGTGGGATACATGTATCTCAGCTGCCTCAGTAGTTTGGAAGACTGGATTTATGATAGGAAATTTCACCAGGCTGGTTTTTTTTTCAGCCCGGATAGAAAACAGGAACTATGGACAAATTTTGCATGAAAATTTTATTAACTTGTTCTGTGTTGCCTTTTTTAAAGGTTTCTGGTATATTAAAAAGTACATTTAAATTTTTAAGACTGACATCTTTTGAATATTTGGATGTGAACCCAAACAAATACTATGTAACATCAGTTTCAGACAGAAAACAGAAATCATTTGAAATGGTTAATACTTTAACAGAAAATACGAGAAAAGACAAGTAAGTTTTTAATTCCTAGGGCATAAGAAAGCAACATAATATTTAAAAAATATTTCCTGATAATACCAAGCCAGTTGGTGACAATTTAACATGTGCTTCAGTGATATATCACCAGTTTTGACTTGGTCTGTTAAACGTCTTCAAGATTTATCAGTCTGAAGAAATATGTCCATATTGAACATACCAATACCACTATCCACATAAGAGACTATGGAAAAACAAATTAGTGAAGCCTCTTTCAGTCTTCACTTTGTGTAGTTTTTCTTATTAGTCAGTTCATATCTTTCACTTTACACCAGTAGTTTGTAGTAGGATAATTTCTGAGTACCTCACCACAGTAAAGAAAACAAAGCAAACATAACTACTCTAAAGGCAAGAAATTGTACTAACATTTAAATCACATATATTAGCTAAAGCTCTGATCAAAAAAGATCAAAAGGCACCCACACATAGAAAGTTGATAATCTATCACAAGCAGAAACCCCAATGTATTATAATTTCCATCATGTCAGTCTGCTAAAAGACTGTTATAATAGAAAATAGTCTGAGATTTAAGTCACAGAGATTTTAAGCTATAGCCTTAGATCTCCCTTGGCACTTTTGTTATATTCTCTGCATTTTCCATGTGGCACAATTTTTTTGTGTCGTTATACGAAAGTCCATTCTAGTGCTCCCAAAGAATTTTAACAACAAGGTCTTGACTCCAGAATTATGAAATTTCATTTCTAATGTAAGAAAGAGCAACACTTTACAACTAAAGGATTAAAAATGTAAAGTATCTTTGTGATCAGGCTGACATATATGCTGTTCAGTAACTCCCTGAGGAGTTAAGGAATTTTTTTTTCATACACAGTGAAGAGCAGATTGTAGAATTATAATGCTATGCTTTGGGCAATGAGGAGATCAATTAAAATGGTTAAGGCATGCACAGAAAACCAGGTCTGTAGATAACATCAAATGAAATATGAAAATCTGTCATAAGTAAAAGAGATTCCAATGAAGCAAAGTTTTGAAATTTCCCCTTACTAAATACACATCTATTAAGCATATTAAGCATTGGATGCAGCACTATACTCCAAATTCAGAGTTTAGCATTATTTTATATTATTATTTTTGTTTGGGCCCATTTTAAACATACAAATGTCTGCACATGTGTCTCTTTCTCTTCAGGCATCTTCTACGTGAGAAAAATGTATGGTTTAAAAAGTACCATTAGTAATTTATTTTAAGAGACTTACATGCTTTATATGGACAATATATATTATCAGTTGAAGAGTTACAATACATTCTCCTTCAGGGATCAGAAATATCCATTAAATCTCTATTATTCCTGGTGATGACTATTTGGGCTTTTTCCAGATTGAAGGAACCAGTCAAGAAATTTTCCTGGATTTGGGATGGGATGGAGAAAAGGGAGTTAACCTAATTCACAGGAAATACCAGAAAGAATTGTCTCTTGAGAATGCAACATTATGAAGAGCTGGGAGGGTTCAAAGACATGCTGTTAAACTTTACCTGTATAATTTTTGGATTACTGTTATTGTTATAAGACACATGCTAAACAGGAGTTTGAGACACCAGCTTCTCAAAACTACTGAAACTTTCCTGATAGAGCAAAGAGCCCTTTAGCTGGTAAGGACCTTGGACTGGCTGACGATTACTAGTAGTCATCCATCCCCAAATGGTCATGACCTACAGATGGAAAAATCTTTGGAGGTTAGCATTCCCAAGTCCAATTCCAACCTGATTTTGGGCATTACCCTAGTAGGACATAGAATGTTTTTGTCCCATTTAATTGGTTGTGGGGGTTTTTGTGACTTTATTTGTTTGTTTGTTGTTTTTTTCCCCCATATAGCTGTGGGAGGTTTGATTTGCTCAGGCTAAGCTCCATGAATTTTATCAGAGCCAAGTCATTCCATACTCATCCAGAACCAGGCAGAAGATTTCACGTTTGGAATATTTTTGCTGGGGCACTGTGATAGAAAAACTTAGAAAATACAGTTAATCTCAGATAAATTAACTGTTCTTTTCAAATATGACCTTCACTAGCAGTCAAATGAAAAATGATAAAGACTCAAAACTTTTTGGGGAAATGATTTGCTGAGGAACTCCAGTTCCTTCAGAAACTAAGGGAGCTTGTGCATACCTGGTATTTCTTACCTCTTATGAATGAATTAGGAGTTTCTTGAATACTGTTTTTTCTGTTGATAATTTGCATGGATTTGGAAGGTAATACCAAGTCAGCAAGCCAAAAGGAATGTCTGAGCTGCTTCTGATTTTCATCTTGCAGTCCTTAACAATATCTTCCATAATATGGGGAGAAGAGAGGAATGTTAAAATTACATGCTAAGAAATTATCTTACTTCCATGGACAGATTCCTTTCAATTGGCCTGAAGGCAAACAGGGCTGACACGTGTTCCTTATTCCACATGGTGTTCAAGCACTAACTTTAATAAATCCAAACAAGTTCACTGCATGCAAGGATATCTCATGTGATGTTTTTTCAAAATGAAAATTGCACCAGAAGCAAGACAATGGCTTAGAAAGAGATGGTTTTGCCTAATCAGAACCTTGAGTTTACCTACAGTTAATGATACATTCCTTAATACTTCTCCATATATAGAATAAAGATTTCTTTTACATGTTGTAAATGTGAAGCTTTTCAGCATATCTATACCCATTAGTTTGAATTCCAAGGTTTTATTTTAGACTTTGCCTTATTTTAGAGGGAAGCTTGAAAAGTCTTTTGTCAGACAACTTCCCGAAAAAAGCTGGGCATTTTTTTACTGTGAGCCTTCCCATCTGGAGAACTTACCCGACTATGAATAGCACTATAAAAGCTGGTATCACTATCATCTTGCTCTTTTGTTGTTATAATGGCGAAGCATCTATGGAAATCAGTGAAGGAATTTACATGTACACTTAAGTCACCATGCAAGCTTTGCTAGTGACTTTGTGGTGTGAGGATGTTAATCCAAATTTTCAGGGACAGAATGGGGAGGGCAGGCTCAAGAAAAAGGGACAAAGAGTGAATGACAAGAAATATCAAGATCGCAGACAAGAGAAAGAAGTGCCAGAAGAAAGAAACATGAAGTGGAAGAAACGAAAATAGGTTTCCAGGTCATTACATTAGGAATATAAGTAAGAAGAGGCCTATTCAAATGCATATTTGCTAGTAATCTACCCGAGTGCTCCATGCAAAAGTTTGGAAACACTGAGTTACAGAGACAAAAAGTTTTAATGAGACAGCTGCTTTCCCTCTACATTTAAATTTTTGATTTTGTAAGCAGAATTTCCTATGCAACTGCCTATTACCTAGTAAAGTTACTGTTTTAGATACTGCAATTGATGTTTAGCAATTTTTAAGCTTTTTTGCTAATACATGCATTAATTATATTACAGTGCAGCTGAGAGAGCTGTACTGTCCCATTTTGCAAGGTGGCAAGCATAAACATAACCCTTCTCCAAAAAAACCCTATAATTTATCTAGACAACACAGAAATTGTAGGACAGAAAAATTGTGATGTTTTACTTAGGAAAGACAGACTTAGTAGCAAATTGGGGGTAGGATTCATCTCTATCTATTTACAGACATGTTTTAAATGCCTAATCTGTCTTCTCTTTGTAGGCGGTGGAGAGAAGGTACAAATCATCTGATCTATTTCTGAGTAATATTACAAAGTTTCATGAACAGAACTCTAGAGGTGCCCATTTCTGTGTGTTATCTGTAGCTGATATTGAGACAAGTAGCTCAGATGGAGCTTTTACTTTTTTACAAAATTTAAAGTAGAATGTTACAAAGCAATAGTTTATCCCTATTAGAGCTTCTTTCCTGACGAATTCACAAGCTGCTGCCTCAGATTCACCCTGTGTAGCATCTGTGTACTACAGAATCACAGAGTATTCTGAGTTGGAAGGGACACACCAGGATCATCGAGTCCAACCCTTAAATGAACAGGGCTTGTACAGGGAATTATTGAATCTGTGACCTTGGCGTTATTACCACCAAGTTTTAAACAACTGAGCTAATCTCAGGGTCTAATAGAGTACTTCCATGTGTACCAGTTTTTTTTTCTAGCCAGTGTACCTGTAGAAGTCATTATTATTATCCTTTGCATCCCTTGCCAATGTACATAACATTGTTATAGACATTGCGTGCATTGTTATATGGAATGTTATATAAATGTTATACACTGAGCTCTTGGCATTGGTTATTCTGGGACCTCTCACTCTTTCATTTCCATATCAAATGTAATCCCTACAGAATATGAGAAATTTTTTAAAACTTGGGGGAAAAAATCAAAACACTCCAGCAAGAGAGATTCTTGGTGTGCTGTAATTTGTTTATTGTAAGGAGGGAAAAGAGCTGGTTCTTCTCAAACGCAGAACTGCATAAAAGATGAAGTGAACTGTGCCACTGGCTGTGGGAGACAGCTGCGTGGTTCAAGAGAGCAATTTCACCCGTGCCGGGGTTCTCATTCTAGCCAGACAAGATTTAACAATACAAGTGATGCCTTTTAAGTCTTGTGATGCTTTCAACTACTTTCTTACTTTCCTTGTAACCATTCCTTCATATTTGTACCTTCCACTTGCAAACTGCTGTTAATCTTAGCAGTTTTCTTTTTTCTTCTCCATCTATCTTTGGAAGTACTACTTCTAAAAGTCCAGCTGGATTTTCACACATGGAATTTACCACAGCTAGACGCCCACTGCAGAAGCCATTGAAATATGTCACAGAAATCATAATGCTGCTGATTGAGCTGAGGGCAGCTTTATGCAGCCTGTGCCACTTTTTGAGAACTTACTGTCATAAACATTTTTTTTTTTTTTTTCTGAGGAAAATGACTGTGTGCTTCCTTTCTCAAATTAGAATCATTGCTTTCCATTATCAAATACTTCTCTTGTTAGGCTTGGCTGGTGCATTTTCTCTAGTATAAAAGCATCTGTATGTGGTGAGCACAAATGACCATTTTCAGTTTTAAGGATTAACTTAATAAATGACTTTATGATACTGCGCAAGGTCTCTGTCCATACTTTGCATATGAGATTTTTAAAGCATCTTCCTTCAAAACCAGCGACTGATTTCACGAGGAACTTGTAGAAATATTTTCAACAATGGACATTTAATTCAAAGGTCTTGGACAAAAAGGAAGGAAGAGAAGGAAGGCATGACAGATACTCAAATGAGTCAAGGAACATTCCCATAGGAGAGTGAATTTTTACATTATTTATGTTTTTTTTCAACAGTGAACATTTGACAGTGTGGACCAAGCAATGAATTCTTTGGTACATGCTCCCTTTTCTGACAGTGCAGCAATATCAGAGCAAAATTTTTCTATACATTTTTTCCTGAGAAGTTATAATTTTTAGCAGTATCCATTTAACAAAACAATTACAGCAACTTTGGCTCTCCTCAGCTGCTTAGATGCTGTGTATTATTTTCAGAGCTAAAAATGTTGCAGTTTCTCTCCACATCAAATAGAGAAAACCACAGAAATATGGGATCTCCCATAGAAATGAAGATTACATCCCATGTCTGGGACCTTGAAAAGGTTAGGGTAAAGTTTAACTTAAGATCCTACTTTGACTGTTCAGTAATCCTGTTTTCTACCAGTAATATGGCTTATGACATCTCTGTTGGGAACCCTGCTCTTAGAGTTGGGTTCTTCAAGCAAAAAAAAAAAAAAAGTTATCCCAAAAGAAGCATTATCTTCTTTTTCTGCCTTTGCCTTCACTAGGGAGGCATCCCAAGACAAACACTGCTGCTGCCAGAACACAGGCAGAGGAGCTAACAACCTGATATTGTCCTGAACATCTAGAAGGCAGTAATCTGGTGTAAATGAAACTGCGGTTCTAGTGATGCCAGTACCTGACACTCACAGAAGCCCCACAAAAGGACAGAACCTCAAGTGAGTACTAAAACAGGTGTACCAGATATGTACTTACAGACTGGTAACACTGCTGCCCCTGAGCCTTTACCAGGGGTTAACCTTTAATGCATGGATGTTGTCCAGCAAGATGAGCAATAACATTTATACACTGAAGAGAAATGACAACTTTGTCTTCCTCTGGCTGAAAGGATCTTTTTTTTCTTATTCAGATCAAAAGTTCAGCAAATGAATCTTGAAGGGTCTGGAAGTAAATCTGGGCTCTGAGATATGTCAGTACTAAACTGGAAGAGCCTCAGAAAGTAGTGATATAAAAAAGAGAATAAAGCATAAAGACAAAATGGTAGCAGCCCTAAGGAGAAGAGGGGAAGAAGAGGATAAAATCCATGGCTGTTTTCCATGGTGCTTCCCCTCAACCCGTCAGTCCAAAATTTGGAGGTGAAGAACAAAGTATGCTTGACCCATAATCAGTTCCAAGCTCAGATGGAGAGAATAGCAAATTAGAGTTTATTAATTGTGTTTTTTTTCTTTTTAACTCAAGGAACAGAGTACTGGTAACACACATGGCATGGCAAGTCATATGAACTCCTGTTCTTGGGTTCTGCAGTTGAAATGCTAAGCTCAAATTTGATCAATAGATTCTGGTTGCTTGTCATACTTGTCACTGAGAATGGCATCTAATGTGGATAGAGTGTATTTCAGCATATTTTGAAAGCTATAAATTCAAATTTCACCAGTGCAGGTTATGGCTTTGAAACTAAAACTAGCTTCTGCACTAGCTAAATCATGTTACCATGGTGAGTGGCTCTTTAGGTACAGTCATCCCCAGCTTCACTTGCTCATACAACAAATCAGACCAAACATCCCTCAGGTGCAGCCCCACCATATTCAGGTTCTCATTAGACAAAAAATTTTGTGAGGGCCTGCTGGAACCTGTAGAAATACACATTTGTGGTGGCTGTGGGGGTTTTATGGAAATTTACAGGAAATGCAAAGTAATGTCAAAATTGGCAGCAAATGAATCGTTTGCTTAAGAAGGTTCCTTGAATGCTTGGCGATGGCTAAATACTCAATAGCAGCAAATCCGTGCAACTGTTTCAGAGCCCTCCTGGTTCTATGTCTTTGACACTATGGATCCAGGACATTTTACACACCTCACATTTTTAAAAATATACAGGAGATGCAGTGTTAAACGCCGGCTCTCAAGGAAAGGAATACCTGTCTTGTTTGTGAAAGGCATTTTACCTGGATAGAGTTCCTCTTGTTTTCCAAATTAGCAGGTATCAAACATGCTGAATCTATCCTTGCTGTCCTGTTACATAGCAGCAGAGATTTTTTTCAGATATTGAAGTGGGCAATCCGTGCTCTGGGCACAGGCAGTCTCTGGGTAAAGAAAACTTACAATGCAAGACTGAATTTTTGTTAAATTCACCTACGGGCATACTCTGTATGCTAATAAAAATCAGATAAAACTGATCAGTCTGGGCTGATATTCCTCTAGGGATTGTACCGATTTTGGCCAAACTGATTCATTTATAGTGAATTCATTTATCCCCTCATGATACTGCATGATGCCACGAGACAGATTCTCTTTTTTTCAGGAAAAGGCAACCACATAAGTTTTGTGCTCTTTTGGTCCGACTGTGTAACAAATGATAGGGATTTTGCACATCATAAACTAACATCAGTCATCTTTAATTTACATTATCATGCCAGACATGCCCATAGGTGAATTATGTAAAAATACATAATTTATAATACATTAATACCCAAATATTAAGCATATATATGTTTACATTTTTGCACTGGACACTTTTAAACTAACAAAGAATAATACAGTATGAGTGGGTTGGTTAACAAAATAGGTATTAATTTCTTACATATTAGCCATAAGAAATGCATATGTATAGCA
>VZRE01008834.1:226215-261709 GCA_013396775.1 Cephalopterus ornatus
TGGAGGCCAGAGCAGACCAGTGATGGTGATCAATATGGCCAAGGCTGAGATGTTGTTTCGGGGAGTCCTTATATCTCCTCTTTGGGGCTCCTCTCTTGCGGTAGCCAGTGGCAAGTTCACCATAGAGCACAATCTTAGGGAGGCGGTAGTCCTTCATCCTGGAGATGTGCCCTGCCCAACGCAGCTGCAGTCGCAGCAACATGGCCTCAATACTCGTAATTCCTGCCTGTTCAAGAACAGACGCATTGGTCACGTAATCTGACCAGTGGATGTTTAGGATTGTACGGAGGCAGTGTTGATGGAAGCGTTCTAAGAGTCGTAAGTGGTGGTGGTAAATGACCCAAGATTCAGATCCATATAAAAGAGTGGACAGTACAACGGCTCTATAAACACTGATCTTTGTACTGTTCTTCAAGTGATTCTTTCGCCAAACTTTTATGGAGTTTACCGAAAGCTCTGTATGCCTTTGCTAACCTGTTGTCTATCTCTGCATCAATCTTATCATCCCAGGTGATGATGCTTCCCAGGTAATTGAATTGCACATATATAATTGATATAGCACATATAGGATGATCATTTTGACAAAATTCCTTGGTGCTGTTTTATGCCATCATACCCAGTGTAGTGTTTCAAGAGGACTAGACCAGTGTCTTTGTTTCACACAGCACCATGTGCCTACAGAACACTGTCTATTCCCAAGGTAAATGCTTAAAGAGGTACTTACCAGAGTGGGAGAAGATAAGAACAAAAAACATGGTATAAAATCAGATTATTTAAATGCAGAGCAGAGAATTATAACTTTTTTTTTCTTCTATCCTTTAGCTGTTTCTCTGCTTTTGTCTTGAACAGTCTGAACTTGAGTTCACTATTACTGGGTCAATTAAATTTAAAGTGAATCCTTCTAACCCTGGTGATATTCTGGCATATAAATTCTTGTTTTCTTGTGTTAGTGGCAAAATATGTCTTCACTGCAGAGAAGAAGGGTTTCTAATTTATAACATATTACATTTCAAAATTTGATTTCACTCTAAATCATCTGATCAAGTAAGACTGCTCAAAATTTTTTGGAAGCTCCATTTTGAAACAGCAGAAAATGTTCCTTCACTGACCACATGTGGCCCAGACCTTTACAGCCCTATAGGAGTATTGCTGAAATTCTTAAATGTGGATAAACATCATTGAACAGCTGAATGCACTGCAAGGGTCTGTGGGATAAAGCCAGGGCTGCTGTGGGCCTGGCTCCATGGAAGAGCACGTCTGTAGCTAATCAGGCTGCCCTGCATCCTGCCCTGCCTCTTCTTGGATGTGGGTGCACTCGGGGCTCCTGGTCTCCTTGATGAATTTTGTAGAACCCTGCTCTCTAGGGATGGAAGGTCACTCAGCCAAAGATACACCAAACAAAGGGTCTCGAGCTTGATTCTCTAAATATTAGTGGAAAATGTCAGTCACCTCTATTTTACTTTTGATAAACAGGCAGGGTTAATTGTGCTTTACCTATTCCTATGAGAATAATTAAGTTAGCTGCCTCCTGTGAACCTACTTAACCTCATCAGCTCGGCAGTGGGCTACATGGACTGGACCCCTTGTGAAAATCATCTTTAGTATCTTCTGTGCTCTTGTTTCACAGGCCCAGGAAATCAGTCTGAACCATAGATTAGTTTGCAGAAATAGCATTTAGGAAAAGCAAACAGCTTGGAAAATAACCATATTTGATATTAGAGCTATTGAAAGACAGTAAACGTGAAACCTACAGATATTGGTTTCACGCAGTCTCTTTTCAGAGCAAAACTGTGTGATGAAGTGTTTTTTAGAAAGGAAGCATTTTTTTGATTTAAATTATTCATTTTTACTCCTGACCATTATTCCTATGTTGGTTCATGATAAAGTGTATCATATCAAATAATAATATGGTATCATAGCAACATAAAGGAAACCAGTCTCACAGATTCTGGAGATGGTGATATCATTGCATTTAGCTAATGCAAAACAATTGTTGAGCTGACATCTTCAAATAGCTTTATTTTCCAGTTAAAAAAGTGGTGCTACTATCTGATATGACATTGTGCCTCTATGTTGCTTCAGGCTTCTTTTAAAGAGTCTCTAAAAGTCAATTCTTTTCTGTAATAACTGTACTGCTAAACAACTTTGTCATGGCCTTGGCTCTTGAAGTAGCTGCGCTGGAAAATATTTTTCTTTCATTTTAATGTCAACCACCAACCCAAAGCTGTCATTGCAATAACATTGAAAAAAACTGTGTACCAGCTAGCATCTCCTGCTGTGCAATCTCTTTTTTATGGAGTGGATGGGAGGAGAGCTATTTCAATAAACAGCTCACTAACTTTTGTAACATTAACCAGGGTCATAATAACAGGAACTTAAACAACATTCTTGATATATGCAAATGTTTCAAAGCTCATCTTCCTGACCTGAAACACTGTAGTGTTAGAGCTGGGTGGGAAAAAACAAATCATAGATATAAATGTACTTCTTTCAAGAAGATGCGAAAATTAGCAGAAGTTCAAGCTGTGTAATTAAGTTTTCCTGCAGAATACCTGCCAGCATGTTCACATTCTCAATTTTTAGCAAACTGACAGCTATGGAAATAAAATTCTGAATTGTTTTCAAGGAAGCGGCCCTTCCTCTCTAACACACCTCAGAAAATTACAGCAAGGTAGGGAGGGTACAAAATTCGTGCACTGGATACGGGACATGCTTTTTAAAAGGCATCTACCAGAACTCCGGAGCTTTTGCAAGCATTTTTTCCACTGTCATTTTAGATTTTCTCCAGAAATTTGTGTTTTTACATTACATCAAAAGCTGCTTTTGTCTCGGATGCTGTACATCGCAGCTCCATCTAGCGGGGGAAGAGCAAAACAGGGAGAAGAAAACGGATGGTTTGAGCTTGTGTGAAAGTAAAACCGATGCCATACACAGCCCTAACAGAAGGGGATTATGCCGGCCTTTAGCAACTACGTCTTTAATTCCAGTAGCTCACCGTTAAAATTTTTGCATTAGAGAAAAATAGGACCTGTTCTATATTTTCCCAAGTATTAGTTATGGCATTATGCGAGTCCAGAGGAGGGCCACCACGTTGATTAGAGGGATGGACCTCTCCTGTGAGGAAAGGCTGAGAGAATTGGGGGTTTTCAGCCTAGAAAAGAAAAGGCTTTGCAGTGACCTAATTGAGCCTTTCAGTACCTGAAGGAAGCCTACAAGAAGGATGGAGACGGTCTATTTACAAGAGCATGTAGGGACAAGGCAAGGGGGAATAGCTTCAAGCTCACTGAAAGTAGGTTTAGATCAGATATGAGGAAAACATTCTCTGTTGTGAGGGTGGTGAGGCACTGGAACAGGTTACCCAGAGAAGTTGTAGATGCCCCATCCCTAGAAGTGTTTAAAGCCAGGTAGGACGGAGTTTTGAGCAACCTGGTCTAATGAAATGTGTCCCTGTCCACAGCATGGGGGTTGGAACTAGATGATCTTTAAGGTCCTTTCTAACCCAAAACATTCTATCATTATACTTTATGAAACAGAATTCTTTATTTAGTGTTTGATTATCAGAAATTGCCCACCTTGAACTCTAGCTGCACAAAATGGGCTAAAATATAAAGAGAAATATAAGAGAGATAGTGCTTTAATAATTTGTTATTCTACAGTGAAAATTGCATTAAGAACACTGTCCACAACTGGTTCTTTGGAGCCAACTAAACTGCTACTCTCTAGATGAGAAAATGTATTGCAATATCATGAACAGGTGAAGCCTGAAAGGTAAATTCAAATACTCAAAAAACAGTTATATGGAGATCAGGCAAAACAAGTACAGAGGTCTGTCAATCTGCAGCTGCAGGGAACAGGCTCCTAGACAAGAGTAAGAAGAGCCTTTGAAGTGCTCCTTGACCTGATGCATATTATAATACTCTTGTGCTCTGTTTTGTGCCTGACACATATATGCCCTGGAAAATTTTCCTCATGGGTGGATTTGCATTCTCCCATATGTTTGGACTGACTCAAGGAGGAAAGAACAGCAGTCCTGGCCTGGTTTAACAGGCAACGTTGACTCAAACTGGATGGCCTGTAATCTTCCAAATATATACAAGAAGGCCTTGAGAGCTCACGTGCTGCTTTCCCAGCTATGTCTTCGTTTTAGCATGCTGCTGTGAAACATCACTTGACACCATGTTCAGTGCTTAAAGAAGACCTGAGGAGCCAGTGTAGAAGGGGCCCTTCTCACTGGCAGCAGCAGTGAGACCTTTCCAGGGCCAGTGGCTGGCAAGGTGGGAGTAGGAGCGTCTCCATTTGGCGTTGCCCCCCGCTACTCCAGCCAACTAAAGCAAAACCAAAACAGGGACACTTGGAAATTACACAGACGAGAGGTTCCTTTGCTCTGAGAAGCCCACTGATCCCCCACCAGGAATTCTAAGGCAGCCAGGTGTCATGGCACAGCTTGCCAGGGCTGGACACAACCCATCATTCCCCACAGAGCTCCTGTCCACTACTGTCACTGTCTACTGGCTGTCTACTAGGGCAGAGAGGTTTCTCCTGCAGGATGTGGGCCAGGCAGGTGGACCTCTGGGAGTGTTCTTACCCATCACTTTTACTGTTGGGAAGAAAGAATTTTGAAGCAGCTTCAGGACTTTATAACGCATTGTCACAGAAAGAGTAAGTTCTGAGATTAGAAACTGGCCATACACATGAGAAAGTAAATAAGGAGGACATGAGCTCCATAGATTTCTGTCTATGGCTGTGGGAATGCTGGTGTTGGCTTCTTTGAAAATCACTTTTCAAAGAACTGAATCCAAGCTTTTCCCCTTTCACAGGGATGGTTAATTACACATTACTGAAGATATTCGATACCTTAAAAGCAACATTAGTTTTTACACTTTTTTATACATATAACTATATGTGTAATTCCTATAGGAAACTCAGTTTTCATGGGACTAGGTTGCAAAAAGAGGTACAGTGTTTTCCCTGATCATATTGCAAACCCAGGCTCCTATGGCATATTCTCTGAATTTTTCAGACAAGCCATTTCTTAGTGATATGATATACTTCTGTATATACACCTGGAACCACGTCAGAAAACTAACTCCTCCGACTTCAGTGGAGACAGTACTGCACTGTAGTGTTACTGAAATTAACACTTTCGTATTTCAGTTACACTGTAGTAACTCACATTTCCAAGAACAAGAAATAAATACACTAACATGGATGCTCAATAACAATTTCACCCTTTCTTATCCTCAATACTTTCCTAAACATGTATTGATTATCTGCAAATTTCCATTATATGTTTACTCTCCTCCTCTCAGTGAATATTTTCTCTAAATGAGAGGTTGGTAGAATATTCAGAACCAGTTTTTCTTCTTAACCAAAATTATTGCTTTGAATTTTGATTGTAAAGATTCTGACAGAATAAGAACTTTTAAAAGTAGACATGAAAAAGAGATATGCACTGGAAGACAAGGTTTAGCAAATCCAAATGCTAAAAGGAAATATATCAGATACGTTACTTGTGTAAGGACTCAATTAAAACCCAGGTATTCTTAAGATTTATGCCTCCTGCTATCAGCTTAAGTGGAACAGCAAAATTACTTGGGGAACTTCTTGATCTAGATGATGTAAAGAATGTTTGAGGAAGCATTTAAAAAAACAAAAAAAAGCTTTTTTTTTTTTCTTTCTCTTTGTCTAAAGAGACAGGTATGTGACTTCTATATCAAATATTGTCAAGATTAAAATATCTTTAGCATTTAAATTATTTCTATATTTAATATTGGTAAATCTTGTAACTTTTGAAACTGCAGTATTACCTGCTTTATTTCTATGGTGATAATGGCATACAGAGAGGATAGCAGCTACATTTCTTGTGACTTAAAGCAAGTGCTCCTGGACAAAATTAAGGGAGTTTATTAGTTACATTTTTTACCTCATACTGAAATATTTTTAAAAATGATTTTGTTTAAAAAGATCTAGACCATTTTTTCAATTATTAGGTAAATGATTTGCTTTGTTCCATCTCTGCTTGCTGTCACTGTGGGTAGCTTACCAAATGGTGATTCAGTCTTTGGTCCAAAGCTCATTGTACTGAGTCTGCTCCAGATGTCATAAATACATCTTGTTGGGATGTTTTATTTCTCTCACTTCCCTGCAGGCAGCCCAGACTGGAATAGATTTATGTATTTTTATTTTGGGACTGTTTTTGCTGGAAGGTCTACCAAAATAAACAGGCTTTGCATTTTGAGTGAGCTAAAGTTGCACACCATGTACATCTTAATTTAGCTAGTGAGCTGATTTATGCTCAGAAGTATCTGAAGTGGTCTGCCTTCAATACCCTTCAGACTCTGAGATATTTTCTCTCCTTTTCTTGTCCAGCTCCAAATAAGAACAGCTTGGATAAGTATCAGCCTCAGATTTTTGCTATTAAATTTTGATTATCTTTTTGTATGAAGAGTTCTACTGAGACTGCATGGAGAGTATTCTGAGAGCCAAAGATGCCAATTCTGTACATCATTATCTCTGTAAATGTCAGTGTATCCACTGCAAAACCCCCTTGTTTTATTTACTACAAGGACTCTTTTAATAGAATACTCTCAGAATATTCCTATCACATCTCTTAAGAGGTGTCTATATCCTCCAGCTGAGTAGAGTGTATAGAGATCCCTCTGAATGGACTGACATACTCAGATATATCAACCAAACAAAGCAGCATCAAACAGAGTCCTCACTGGGTTTCAGAAAATAATACAGTTGCATTACAGAATCACAGAAACACATAATTACAGAATGTTTAGGGTTGGAAGGTAGGTCTGGAGAACGTCTAGTCCATCCCCCCTGCTAAAACAGGTTTACCCGGAGCAGATTGCACAGAATTGCATCCAGGTGGGTTTAAAATATCTTCAGAGAAGGAGACTCCAAAACCTTTCCAAGCAATCTGTTCCAGTGCTCTGTTACCCTCACAGTAAAGTTTCTTCTCATGTTCAGATGGAACTTCCTGGGTTCCAGTTTGTGCCTCATCCTCTTGACACCCACCCTTAAGATGTTTGTATGCATTGATAAGATCCCCTCCCAGATTCCTCTTCTCCAGGCTGAACAGGCCCTGCTCTCTCAGCCTTTCCTCATAAGAGATGCTCCAGTCCCTTAATCATCTTTGTTGTCCTCTGCTGGACCTGCTCCAGGAGCTCAATGTCTCTCTTGCACTGCAAAGCCCAGAACTTGACACAGCACCCCAGATCCAGCCTCACTTGGACTGAGCAGAAGGGCAGGATCATCTCTCTCAGCTTGTTGGCAGTGCTCTTCCCGATGCACCCCCAGGGTACCCTTGGCCTTCTCGGCCAAAAGGGCACACTTGCTGGCTCATGGTTAACTTGTTACTATAAGCAATACAATTAATTACCATATTGCTGTGTCTACAGTAATTAGTCACAGAGTAGAACTGGGTTTACAAACGTGTGCATAATGCTGTGCGGCGCCAGGACCGTTGTACGAGCTGGTGTTAGCTCGGCACCAGCGCTGTTTGTGCAGCGCTCCAGCTGTGTTCCTACACCTCTGAGGGACCTGCCCTGGCAGGGAAGGTTTGCTCTTGGGCACTTGATGGCTCATAAAACCAGCTGCAAAAGTCAGGGGCCAACCTTGCTCTGGGAATTCATTGCTCATTTTGTGGCTTGGGTGGGTGGGGCAGAGATAATTGCTCTGCTCTGTGTAAGGTTTGGTTTGCGAGCACATTTATCAGCATAAGCTGAATTCAATGTAAGCTGCTCTTAAAAATGAGGAAATTCAAGAATGTCTCTTTTTCAGGATACCTTTGTTAATACAATGTTTCAGCAGGCTAAATATGATTTAGTCACAAGCTGAGTCAAAACCATTAATTTGCATTTTCCAGTGAAATTTTTGTCTCAGTTTTTATAAAGACATACCCATTAGGACCTTATTTTGTCCCTTGCTACCCAGTGGTGGTACCAAAGGAGGGCAGTGCTAAAATACACAATCTTCTGTTTTTCTAACATGCTTTAGGAAAGTCATCAGAAAACATCTAAATCATCCTCAAACATTACTAAAGCCAGGTAAATTAAGTAGGGACATGTACATGTGCAAGACACTACTTCAGATACTATTCATAGGAAAGTAAGCATTTGTTTCAGTTCTCATTAAAAATGTTAGAAAGTGAAAGTAAACACCACTATAGAGATGAAATTAAAACAAATTCTGATTCTTCAGAACAAGGTGATCAGCTCAGATATATGTGTATGTGATGTTCTTAGAGTGTAGAAGACTTTAAAAGAGAAATCAAATAGTTTTATTTCTTATTCGTAGTGTCCTGTTTTTGTGGGATAGAGTTAATTTTCTTCCTAATAGCTGTTACAGTGATGTGTTTTGGGTACAGTATGAGAATAATGTTGGTAACACACTGATGTTTTAGCTGTTGCTAAGTAGCGCTTACTCTAAGTCAAGGACTTCTCAGTGTCTCATGCTCTGTCAGTGAGCAGGTGCAAAAGAAGCCAGAAGGAGCATGGCCAGGTCAGCTGACCCGAACCAGCCAAAGGGATATTCCATACCACAGAATGTTATGCCCAGTATATAAACTGGGGGCAGTTGGCTGGGAGGGGCAGATCGCTGCTTGGAGATGGGCTGGTCATTGGTCAGCAGGTGGTGAGAAACTGTATTGCGCATCACTTGTTTTTCTTGGCTTTTATTCCCCTCTCCCTCTTTTTGCTGTCTCCTCCTCCTTCTTTCTTTTTCTTTCTTCTTCTTTCTTCTTTCTTCTTCCTCTTATTCCTTCTTCTTCCTCTTCTTTCTTCTTCCTTCTTCTTCTTCTTCCTTCTTCTTTCTTCTCCTTCTTCTTCTTCTCCTTTTTCTTCTTCTTCATTTCAATTTTTAAGTACTTTATTTCAATTATTAAGTACTAGTTACGTGGTGAATAGCACAATGACACTTGATACTCAAAAGTAGCTTCTATTTCTTTTTTCTTGGCACTGTGACAGCATAAAAGCAGCACAGTCTGGTACATGTATTAGTCATATGTGGAGAAGAGTCCATTTTCTTAAGAGAAGTGTAGTAACTTCCCCCTCTCTCATAGGAAAGCAACCTTGAACATCTGCAAATAGTCCTATGAACCACAGCAAGTGCAGGAAAGAGACTGTTGTTAAAGAGGTAACATTTTTTATGCGTAGACATGGGTGGAAGTATGGAACAAACTTGAGATTGTCAACTAATAAGTCATGTTCATGAGTTCATAATTTATTTATAACATCCTCCACACTGGCTTTATTACTGTCCTGTCCAGCTTTTGAAACAAACACTATCAGCCTGTCATTTGTTCCATCTGTGCTCAAGTATAATACTGTCAATGTCTTGTATGGGTAAATAAGAAGGCTTTTTAAACTATTGGAAAAATAAAATTAAATGCTAATCTTACATTAATCTTTTTTCTAAGTTTCTCTTTAGAACTAATTCTTTATCTGCCTGCTTAACTTATCAGGGTAACTGAGACTGCTGCTTTTGTATGACATATTTGGACTCTGTTGCCAACTTTCTTTATGCTGACAACATGGTGCCAGGTCCTATAAACAAACTGTTTAATAATAAATATAAGGATAATAAATTAAGCAATAAATTAAGTAGCTTGGTTCCTGAACACATCAGAGCAATCTCTGTTACTTGATGTGCCACAGTTATAACGTGTTATATGTTGAAATAGTCAAAAAAGCTAAAAGATATTACGCACTCACTTCGAGGAGGTGAAAGACTTCGACTGGTCTTAAGATGGCACTTATGGCCCATAAGATAAACTCCGAGGGAGATGCCATGCACATGGCTCTGAAGAGCAGATGGCCCAGAAGAACTGAGTTTGTATCTTGTGACTCCAGGACACAACACAACACAGACTGGCTGCATTCATCATCCTGTCATCCACAACCTGCTTCAGCCTCAGTCTTGTCAATAGAGGAATAAGACCAAGTTTTGAAACGAGAGTCAGGCCTAAAAGAGTTAACTAGGCTAGGCCCCCTCTCCTAGCATCTACTGTGCCTGTGCAACTAAGACTCGTTCTGTTCTGTCTACTGGACCAAAACTTAGAAAATGTTAGGAACAGTATAAAATAAGCCTAGAGGTAATAAATCAGGATAAGGTAGATATGTAGTACCTTATGGTAGATACCTGAATAGAAGAAGTAGGCCTGGAGCCAAGGCTTTCTCTAAGCTTCAGTGAGCGGGTCAAGAACAATGGAGAAATAGATAGGTCAGACCGAGGAAGATGAGAAGACAACCCCAGGTTCAGGGCCGAAAGCCAGATGTACTCCCGAAATTGAGGGCCAAGAAAAGCACTGCCCTAAGCTCCGCCTAAGCTCCACCTATGCTCCTCCTATCATTAATATGTATAGATGTTGTAATCATATGAATATGTATAAGAATCATGTATGAAATTGTATAAAAATCCTGATTTTGTGTGATACCTTTGAGCAAGTTTTTGGGTGATGCAAATCACACTTGCTCCCAATGTTGCAATAAATACCTTGCTGCTCAAAAGACCCAAAGTCTCTGAGCAGTTCTTCATCCTGGATTTTTCAGATTCAGTTTCTTGGTGCATAGGTGCACATCACAAACATATGTTTCTATGCAGGTTTCTGCTTTATTCCATAATGCACATGCACCATGTGTTTGTGGCTAAGTGTTCTTAAGAACTGGTGCAATTTTAAGGCTAGAAGACTTAGAGTTCATTAGCAATGACATTCAAATATAGGTAAGCCTAAAAGGAGTATATTGTAGCCAGTTCCTCCATTTCAGCAACTGCCAGCATACATGCCTTCCTCAAAATGACTTTTGGGTCATAAATTGTGGTTTTAAATCTTCCTTTTCCTAAGTCTTTAAATTCAAGTGTCATGTGTTTATGACTTTTTCCCTGGCCCAAAATCTGGTTTGGCTAACCTTGTGAAGGAATAACACAACACCAGGGGTTAAAGTCATGGAAGTTTTCAACCGAAGTAATGTGGGCCAGAATTTCACCCTGGGATATAAAACGATGAACCACATGTCACACAGCAGCATAAAGCTGTTACAAACCCCAGACTGTTTGATTTGTGACCTATCCACCTTCATGACCATGCTCCTGCATTTTGACTCCCTGTACCAGAAAAGCCTCCAGACTGAAGCAGTAGTGCAGAACAGGAAGATTTTACAACAGCTCAATAAATAGATCATTAACAAACACAGCTGTCTGTCTTAGTCAAGAGGGAGCTTGAGCCTTTGTTTTTAGTCCATAAAGTAAAGTTTGGAGAATCCTGGATTTGACAGCCATCTCTGTAAGAACGAGAGGGTGAAAGGAAATCGGTCAAATGGGAAATGTGAAGTTTGTGAGGAGTGTAGTGGAACACCACGATTTCAGAGATAGATCTGAAAATGACAGAAGGTTCCCGGTGTCCAGCTCCTAGGTTATGCCAGGCACAGAGAAAGCATTAGAAAAGCAACAGAGATAGGATTAGAAAGAGCAGGAAGGAGCATCCAGGCAGACTGAATCAGTGGGGCTTGGGCACATAGTAGTTGGTTGATATGGGTTCTGAAATGCAATCAGGAGCGTGGCGGCACAGCACCTTGAAAGCAAGGCTGGGAAGCTGAAATGAGGACGAACGCCTGTAGTTGGGCCAGGTTGAGATCTCGGTGCTTTATTCTGTGCTGAAGTCAAGACAAACAAGAACCCTTTCATGGTGTTCAGGACTGTGATATACATCCTTACTTTGTTGCTTCATTATGCAGCTGTGTAAAGATAATTGAGAGAACTGAGCTAGATTTTTCATCAACAAGCAATAAAATGTGATAAATATGTTACATGGAATGGCAAATGTTAGAATTAATAAGCTGAAATGTTGACGAATTACTGTTTATATACTTGACATGTAATAATTGCTTCATTTATCATCTAAATCTGAAAAACTTAGACAGTAGGCATTTATAATTAATTTTCTCCCCTTGCAAACTGCAATTCATTCCACACTCAAAGGAGTCAGCGTTAATTTCTTTTCTATCAGCCACAGGCCATAAGTTAATGCATAAAAAAAAAATCAGAACATTTAAAATAACAGTCTAATTAAATTATATCCTCTACTGTTGGAGAAAAACACATGATTCTTCAGGAGATGATCAGTCACTGCAGTAAACACCATTTAGTTCTTCTCACAAATCTCTGTCTACCCACTGGCAATCTTAGAATGACAAGATGAAGAATTCACTTTGCTGAACAGATGAAGGATATTGACTTCAGCCTCATTAGCAACTTCAAATGAGAATGACAATGGGAGTTCATTAAATAATAATATTTTTCCATATACTGAGTTTTCTTCATCATGTGGAAGAATATGCTTTACACAGCAACTGACAAAGCCCACATTTCTGATTAATGCTTCCCCATTGATCAGCTAGATAATGCCCTTTCCTTAAGGTCTTTTCTGTTTGAGCAGCAAGGGCTGCTACTGCCTAACTGAAACCAATAAGGTAGATGGTGTCCACGTCAGCTCAGAACTTTGGAAGTGCCTTTCTCCAGGCTGAATCCATCTGAGTCTCTGAGAAGATCTGGGGACTTCTGTGAGGACCATGTCAGTTGAAGTGGCTGCATACAAAGTACTCTTCACAAACAGAAATTGCTGTCCTATGGAGTGGAGTGGAAAAGTATCATTAAAGACCTGTGGACTTATACAGCTTTTCTAGTTAAAGAATGTTCAGGTAGGTATAAGAGATCCACTTAACGTATACAGCTGGGAACAACGGTCAGAGAGAGGCTGGACACTATCTGTAAAAAGATTCTTTTACACAGCCAAATGATCTCAGGTCTCCCACAAACCACAGAATTACACAGAAGCATAGAATATGTTGAGTTGGAAGGGATCCACAAGGATTATCCAGTCCAACTCCTGGCTCTCCACAGGACCATCCCCAAGAGTCACACCATGTGCCCGAGAGTACTGTCCAAACACTTGCTGGGTTCTGTCAGGCTTGGTGCTGTGACCACTGCCCTGAGGACCCTGTTCCAGTGCCCAGCCACCTTCTGGGTGAAGAACCTTTTTCTAATATCCAACCTAAAACTCCCCTGAGGTGACTTCAGGCCATTTCCTCAGGTCCTGTCACTGGTCACCACAGAGAAGAAATCAGTGGCTGCCCCTCTTCTTCCTCTCATGAGAATAGCTACTCATTTGACTATACATAGTCACTTAGGCTGTGTGTGTGGTACTTGCGAAAACCACTCATGTAGCTACTCCAAATGCTATTTTATTATAGAATTGTTACAGCTGAAAAATAATTAGGTTGGTTTTTTTTTTCAGGTGGTAGACATTATCACATCATAAATATCATTAAGTTCTGGCAAGAGATTTAGTACTTCATGCTAAAAAATTGCCCTCGGTATAATCTATTTACTTTTAATGATGTTTTTCTACCTACCTATTAGCAAGAATCTTGAAATTCTAAGGATATTTCACAAACTGAATATAATGAATGTTTCCTTGTGTACAGCCACTACCAATTAGTTCTCAGTTATGTGTTAAGAATGGCTTTTCAAGTATTTTTAATTTCAAGATCTTCAGGGCAAAAGAACATGTGACTTCTCTTATGGCTCCCTACCCTAATTAGTAACTTAATTCCACATACAGAGAACTAAGTAGAACTGACAGACTATGGCTTCTCTTGCATGCTTGCAATTCTCTTTTTCACAAGATACCATTAAGGTCAGGAGTTTTAGAAAAGGATAGAAATTTATCTTGTTCAAGATACATTCCAGCACCTTTCTCACAGAAACTTAAGAGGGTCATTCATTTGTGCAGGTTTTTCCATAGTCCTCCTGTGGTATTTAAACTTTCAAGACAGTGCTCCAATTCTTGCTCTCTTCAGGAAAAGGCATACCACTCTTTAGCAAGCTGCACCGGAGTGTGCATGCAATCCATAAAGTCCTGGCCCCCGCTCCCACAACTGTTTGGGCATTTTGCACTGAAAAGTCATGGGAAACAATCTGCAGAAGCCTCTCAGAGAGCTTTACTTCTCCCTCTTCCCAGCAGAGTTCTTTTGCTAATGGGCAGTTGGATCAGACTCCTTTGGTGCTCCCTTGTCCTGCTCTGTGGGGCAGCGGAGGGTTGAGGGGAATTCTCCCCTTCTTTGCAGCCCTGAGGATGCTCACCTGGAACACAAGTAGTGAGTAGTTGAGCTCATTTTGGCTCACCAAAAATCAAGTTAAGACATTTTGTTTAAAGGTGAGTGGCAGCAACTCCTCTTGCAAGTCTACAGGAAAAAGAGTAAGCCAACTGTCTGTACTGAAAGCGATATGTTCAGCATCTAAATCCCAGAGATGATTTTAGACATGAAATCTAGTTTTACTTGGCAGCCCTTGACCTAGCTCTAAGGTTAAATGAGAGATAGTAGGGTAACAATTTTTTGTAGTCAGCAGGGATGACCTCTTACACCTCTGCCCCACTCCCTCAGCAGACCAACCATCGTCTTCAGCTGCAACTTCGGCCCCTGGAAATAAGAGAAATGTGATGCTCCACACTGGCACATCTTTGTCCCTTTACCAATCATATCAGGAATCACCAAAAGTTGTTTTAAGGAATCAACATAACCTGGACTCACTAAGCCTAAAGACATTGTATACAGTAGAAGGGAAAATCAATTAAAATCCCTTTCTCGTAACAAAACCACTGGTTCCATATGAATACATGTTCTGATCATGGACATTCTTATTGCAGCTGGAATATTGTTTTTTTTGCTGGTTCTTCAGACAAACAACAACAAAAAAATTGAGATAACCGATGCAATGGACAAGCAATTCTCTAGTGGTAGACAGAAAATGAAACTATCAGGTCAAACCTCTATTTAGACTTCATAATTCAGATACATTAGCAAGAATAATTTTTAACAAATTGTAACTGTTATAATTACATTGCAATTACACTAATTGTATTGTAGTTAATGTGCCTGTAATATAATGTGCTTTTATTTTCTTTCCTTAAACCCAAACAATCAGGTGAATGAAATACAAAAAATTGTTTGAGCTATACTCCACGTGGGCACAAGTCTAGCCATGTTAAGCATCTCCCCTAATTGCAACTTGTCCTATTCACTGCAGAAAGTGATCTTTGGACTTCTCCAATAACTACAATGAAAAATGCTGCAGACAGTAATTTTGGAAATAGAGCAGCATTTTAAATCACTGGAAGCTAGGAGAGGAAGTTATTCCAGTGTGGGATAAAATTGCTTTCACTACTGAAGATCTCCCCTCCCCTCCCTTTTCCTCTTTTTTCCCCCCACGTATCACTATTCTGTTCAAGCTCAGTTTTCCTTTTACATGATTTAATCTTGTATATCTCCTCAGATTATCTTCTCTTGCCTTAACTTTTAAATTCATCGTAATGTTATTTGCTTCTTTTTTTTCCTGACTTAATAAAATGAGGCAATTAATAGCAGAGTAAAAGAAAGAATTAATTTGTCAGCTCCTAGCAGTTGCCAGGCAACAGACAACAATATCACCATTCAGTTGAAGTTGGCTTAATTACTGTCTAAATAAGTATTTTTTAGGTTGAATTGTCTCCTTTAACATAGTCCCAAAGTGAAATCCACTAGGCTAGAGGTCTCAGGTCCCCACACAGAAAGGATAGCAAGCACTAGGATTGCTAATTTCTCCACATAATACAATCTCTTGTTTATTATCTAATAAAATAACACATGCCATAGCATCTTATATAGGATTTAAACTGTCATTCCAAGAATTGCTTTTCTAAAGGTACCTAGACACCTGAGCTGACAGGCCAGTGTCCATTAAAATGAACGTTTGATGCAGAACAGTTTAATTTATTTTACACTTGAAGATAATATTTGATGATATAATAAGAGCAAGTTGAAGATGTAAAAAGTATAAAGTGAGGACAGTGAGTCCGTGCTGTTAAATCTGAGAGTTTTATCTAACTGTGGCAATTCGATAAATACCATTGACAGACTGACTAATGAACAATACAATAAACCCACTCCAGTCTTTAAATTTTTAAATGTGATATTTTTGATTACTCATTTTGCTGGTGTTATTGAGACATTTGAGTTAGGAAAACTGATTTCGTCTGAGTGTATCAATTAATACACAGATTTTAATACATAATAAGGCCTGTAGGCCAGGCAATAAGTATTATAATAAAATTTGTCTCATGGCAGTACTGTTGAGAAGGAGTGACTGTTTTGCTACAAAGTATCATAATTTTTAATGTCTTTTAGCAGAAAATCCACTCAACTACCTACACAGTGCCAAAATAAAGATTCTACAACCAAAGATAAATGATGACACTGAAGTATGGTATTGGTTGCTCAGGAACTCCTATGGAACATATACTGAACAAGGGAAGGGAAGAGAGGCAACACTGGTAAGGTGAACTTGAATAGCCTTTTATCTGTTTCATCCTTGGCCAACACTAATCTTACGATGCTGTATTTACAGATGAATGAAAAAGAGCTCTGATCATTGCTGGAAGACTGCAGCAGTTGCAGGATGTATCACAGTCATGTACATTAGTATGTGAGGCTGAAAGCTGAAGAAGCTGAGGTGAGATTAAGGATGCCATTCAACCAAAATCATTAAGCAGGGCCGTAATCCTCACTGCGTGTACAAAGGAGGCACCTGGAGCCTGTATCTGGCATGAATGAATCAGACTACAGGACCAGAAGAGATTTTAAAAAGACCTCTAGTCCCACCTCTGCTCATGGTAGGGTCAGTTAGAACAGGAGGCTCTAATTCCTGAAGATACAAAATCAAGATCTTACCATGACTACTTCAGCATTCTAAACACCATTTTGTAACTCACAAAATTAATCTTTGTCGGTGCAGGAGTAGCTCAGTTCGGCTTGAGACAAACATATGTTTCATTTTTTACATGACAGAACCACAGAGATTCAAGTCTGGGTTTGGAACTATTTAATAAATGTCTTCAATCAGTATGTTATATATTATATTCTATTGATTGAAGAAATTCTAATTGAAAAGTCACAAAGGTTTGCAAATGAATTTTGTTTGCCCTCTGATGTGTTGGGTTTTTTAAATTTCATGGTGCAAATGTACACTCGATATTTAAAAATCTTGAAGCAGTTTTGTTCTGATTTAATTAACTGAGGAAGGTAATATAGGTTAAGATGATATGTAGGACAGAGAGCTTACTGTAATACTTACAAGAATGTCTCGTGAGACAGTATTGTCTGTTTTATGGTAAAATGAATTAAAGGTCAAATTTAGTGCTCACATTGGTGAACAGCAACAGATTTGAGAGGAAACCATTCAGGCCTTATTTGCATGATTCCTGTTTTTATTTCAAATGTCACATCAATAAAAACTTAAAATCATAATTGAAATTAACTGCTTCCCTTGATCCCTAAAAGTTTCAATGAAAAGTGTTGAATGAGACCAAAAAAGAAGGGCTTTTAGGGGCCTCAGTTCCCACTGCTCAGAGAAAGTGACTTTTGTCTAGATATATTAAGAAATAGTGTTAGGTCCTAAACCAGTTTGCTACTGTTTTATACAACTGTTTTACCAGTGGTTTCTTTTTTCCGTTTATGCACTCACAAGTTTGCAAATTATTTCCGATTTAAATAACTGATTAAGAGTCAAGTTCAGAAGATGAGGAGAGAGCCAAAATGATGTTCCTAAAGTTCAAAATGGAGGTCTTCACACACAACCTGTCTTCCCTTCTTATTGTTAGTCTGTGTGCACTTCCATTTATAACCGACATCTGATTTGAATAATTTTTCCCTATTTAAAGAGACCTCTATAAAAATTTTGCTCAATATTGATATGGCTAAAATCATTGCTTTCATTTTGTTTCCCAGCTATTTCCTATTACTCATATCTAAGGTTGGGAATGGGACAGTGCTCTTCTGTATTTCAACTTGCATATCTCTTTGAAGAAAAACTAATAATTAGAAATCACTTAGACGTAAGGGAAGCTCAATACCTATAGTTACAGTGAGTATTTTGTCCAATGGAGGAACATACTGTGATGGAAGATTTAGGCATACTGTAATGGAAGAAAATTAACTGGGAATACTGACTCTAGAATGAATAAACAAGCACAGTATTACCTCACATTTGCTGCAAGTGAACTGAAATTCCATCTCATTGAAAAGCTTGGCTACATTTTGAATAGAAACAGAACACATATTTAGCATTTACCCATGCGGAGTGGGGTTATTCCTTTCCAGAGGAATATTTTTGTTGTCATGGTTTAACCCCATCCAGCAGCCAAATCCCAGGCAGCCACTCCCTTACTCCCCCACCATCAGTATCGAGGAGAGAACTGGAAAGGTAAAAGCCAGAAAATTCATGGGTTGAGATAAAGACAGTTTAATAGGAAAGCAAAAGCTGTGTCCACAAACAAAGCAAAACAAGGAATTAATTCACTGCTTCCCATGGGCAGGCAGGTGTTCAGCCATCTCCAAGAGAGCAGGGCCTCATCACACATAAAGGCTGCTTGGGAAATAAAATGGCATCACTCCAAATATCCCCTCCTATATTCTTCTTTTCCTGACTTTATATATTGAGCATGGTATTATATGGTATGGAATATCCCTTTGGTCTGTTGGAGTAAACTGTCCCGGCTGTGTCTCCTCCTAATTTCCCATGCAATCCCAGCTCCCTCGTCAGTGTGGCAGTATGAAATGCAGAAAAGGCTTTGGCTCTGTGTTAGCTCTGCTCAGCAACAACAAAACCATCTCTATATTATCAACACTGTGTTCAGCACAGATCCAAAAAAAGAGCCCCACACTAGCCTCTGTGAAGAAAATTAACTCTTCCCAGTCAAAAATAGCACAGAGGTTCACCACACTGATGGTAAAGCCACAACACAAAAGTCAGAAAGAGAGGTTTGTTGCTATACAAGTTTATATCCATAACAAGAAGCATGAAAATATAAATATATATGAATAGGTAAATAAATATGAAATATAAATATACTTGACTATATAAGCAAACATAAACATTCATATAAATATATAAAATATATAAATATAAATAAAAATATGAAACAATACTTAAATCAACAATGCTAAAGAGAAAACAAAAGAGAGGGTTTTGTGACTGGAAAAAATAAAGCTAGATCACTAGATTAAACAAAATGTTAAAATTGAGTGTACAGTTCTTTCACAGCTCTGCACCTCGTGGACACGAGGACATTATCCAGGGAAGAAGCTGCGGTTCCTGCGGGCAGACCCAAGGGCACAGTGCCACCTGCCGTCCGCGGAGCCGCCGGGATGAGCGGGAATACCGGGCACAGGGCGACCGCGGGGCTGGGTGTCCATAGGATTTAATATTCCCTTTTGGCACACAAGATGTTCACCGAATTTTGTACGCACACAGGACTGCTACCCTCCCCCCCACCTCCGGTAAACTGGCTGCATCAAATGCAGCCTTAAGATTGTTTTGTTATTTTGTTTGTTTGTTTGTTTGTTTTGTGAGGGGTTTTTTTTAATAAATCTTATATTTTTATTCAAAAGAGAGCCTTACCTGAACATGGTTAGCTTTCAACAGAAAATGTACTAAAAATTTGAGACAATGTTTAGAAATTTGGTCACACAGACAGTCCTATAAACTTTAATCTGTAAGTAAATGATGAAATTTTTAAATATCAAGTAATCTATCACAGTGAATGTACAAAATCAGTTTCACTGGAAAGGGTGGGATTAAATGATTGCATTTTGCAAGTAATGCTAGCAAAAATCTGACTATTTTGCCATGTAAACTAAACTGTTCCTTTTTGGCAGTGGTTCCACAAGCAGTGTATTTCAGAGAAGGTAAATGGGAAAGATTAAATCGCTCCTTTTTCGTGACTCAGCTTTATTGAGCCTAGCAATTACAGTCACAGTAGCTTTCAAAGTGTTTTATTGCTCTAAGCATACACTAAGCCAGATCCTAGTTTTCCAGTTAACTACACTAGGACCATTAATGCATATCTAATTTGGACATGAATTATTCAAGTACCATTACTTTGGGCCTTATTAAAAACCTTTAGCAAGTCAGGTAAGTGGTTAAGAGAAGATAAATGTATTTGCTGTGCTGTAAATGTACCACATTCTCAACAGTGTAATTACATTGTGAGAGTAGATGGAGTATTTGATGATGACTCGCATTATAAAAACATTATAAAAACATGTGAGGACATAGCATCACTTGAGTTACATTTAAGGTCAACCCTGACAATCACCTGTGCTTAACACTCTGTCAAAGCCTGACTGTTCTACGGACCTTGTTACACAAGTAAACCCTTCAAGAAACCCACTCCTTTCTTTCTTGAAAAGCTATGGATTCAAGCAAAGGTGGCAGAACTGGAATTACTGGAGAGTGAGTAGGGTTTGCGCCTTGGGCACTGACCTTTAGAAAGACTCTGGCTCTCCTGCACTGAAGGTAAACTCAGGGTTCAGCAGGAGAGATGTTAGGACATCTATGGCATGGAAGTGAGCCTGGCTTTTGATATGAATTCACAGTCTGAATAATCAGATCCATAGGTCATGACATTCAGCCACAGTGTGGTGGAAATGGTATACCATTAAAGAGCCAGAAGACATTGTCTGCTCACAGGAGGCTGCTTCTGGGCAGAAGCTGTTCACTTAATGAGTTTATACAGTAATTCTTAAGGAAACAGGGAGCTTGTGGTTTTTTGCATCATAGCTGCTGCAGTCCAATAAAACATTTAGCCACTTGCTTAAGTAAGCTCTAACTTAAATGTTTGTTACACATTTTTAGCTGTTTCTTGTGACATGTTCTTAAATGCTTTGCAAAGTTACTGTTCTCTGGAACTCTGCCACCAGCATCATGTATGGTGCAAAATAAAAACACATTTTAACAGGAAATCCTGAACTCTGCTGGTAACTGGTAAATCTGGGATGGTATATGGGGGAGCTTATTAACAGCACAGATACGGTTATAGATAAGCTGCAAAAGCCTTAAAGTATTATCCCATTTATTTCACTGTGGTAATAAATAATTGGAAGGAGTCAAATCAAGACAACTGAGTTCTTTATGGTTTAATTCAAACAAGCAGAGATTATTTTGGCAATAGAGTTTGGAAAAATGTACTGCCATTTGACTTCAATATTCATTCTAGGTAGAGAACGATAAAATATATCCAAACACTTCTTTATGCAAGTGCCTTTTCTCAGTACTAAGCCCTAACATTTGTTTAGGTTTATGGTATCTACTACAAGAGGTCAGCATTCCATCTCTTGCATTACCAGATAGCAGAAATATTACCCATTATCATAAACAGAGGTACCTATTCTCCACTATGCATAAATGACATTTATTTACTCAACATAATGGTAGGGATCGGTTTTAATGCCATAGTCCAGTACCAGTACAAGAGAAAGGCTGGTAGACAACAGTTAGGTTCTTGAGTGAAATTCACCTCACCTACTTTCAGCCTTTTCTTGCTGCGTACCTAGATTTTCCTTATTGACTGTAATGGAAGATAAACACCTCCAGAGGGCAAGTCATTAGAGAGAACAAGGGCAGAAAAATCAATTCAATCCTAGACGTTTGATAATAGAGAAGTTTTAGCTAACACTTGCCTTCTATTCGAGATCTTGTTTGCCTTGATGTTCCTGATAATTACTTGTCAACTCAGCTTTCCTGGGGATTGTACTTCTTTCTTTCCTTGTTGATCAAAGATGATCTACCCCACATCTTTTGCCAAAGGAAAATTGGGAAAGAAGAGTTTGATCTTTCTTGTGGATATTGCCAGGCATTTTATCTTTCATAACTGGCAAGACATATGCCAATTCAGAGTGGATTCTATTATGACTTACACAAATCATGTCTAATCCATTTCACCTTTACATTACTCTCTCTTGTACAAAAAAAGAAAAAAAAAGGAGAAAAGAGCAATATATGTCTCAGTAATTAATACTTGTCTGGCAGTTTTAATGTAAGCAAAAATGAAGGTGCCATTTTCCTTACGACTTCCTTTTGACAATGTAATAGGAACTAATTATTATGGACTAGACTGGCCAAGATGCATATGAAAAATGTGAAGGATCATTAATAATTCTTTCCAGGTCCCATTTACTCTAGGAACTGCTGTCAATAGCATACATCTGCTGTAATGTGTTCGCTCATCTGTTATGACTACCAATGGCAAGAATGATATCAAGACTTTCACTTATTACCATGCCTGACTCACACATTTAAGAGTAAACCTCAGCACACAGGCCATCCCAACAGAGTTTGCCAGAGACACACGCCTTGTTGTAGGTTCCCTTCTGAAAATAGGGCTGGAGAGACTCAGTCTTTTGGGAGTTTTGGGAGTATTAGATTAGAGTTTCCTCACAAGGTCTTTATTATGTGGTGTACATTTTATCCTAGGGAAGAACAGAGAGAAAACAGAGAAGTTCATGCACTGCCTCGGAGATGTTGCACAGAAGATTTTGATGACAAGTAGAAGATTTATTACAAGTCTCCCTTGCCACACTGAAGTGAATGATTTCCATCTGCCCACTTCAAGAGTTCTAGAAATGGGAATAGCTGTAGTAAAGAGTCCTAAAAGGTCTGAGAGGTCAGTAAAATTTTACACGTCTTTAAGAAAACTGCAGATCATTTCTCACTTGGTTGGGATGTGCCACAGAAAAAACACAGCCTCTGCTTGTGTGCTGCTAAATGGTTTGAAACTCTATTTCTTGACATTTTGTTGGCTAATAAGAAGATATACCTAAGAATAAAAAGCACATATGGGACATTTATTTGTCATACTATCCCTGACAAGTGAATTTCCCACTGGACTAGAAATACAGAACAGCTGTGAAAACCTAGACAACTTATTATAAGCAAGTATATGCTAAACTGGAAAATGAAAAGCAGTTATTTTGGAAATTGAGTCTTAAGGCTCTAAATAATGTCATAGAAAAAAAAAGTGCTTTATATTAACCACGTTTTTCTAAAAGGAGAAATACAGATTTTTTTGGTGTGTGATACTGGTGCGTTCAAACTTTCTCTTTTTAAATTTATTCATTAGACAGAACTGAAAATCAGCAGTAGCCCATATTATTTTACACTGACTAAAGTTCAAATCTGAGATTGCATCCTTCCTTAACATTTAAAGTATGCTTATAAGCAGCATGGAAGTCGTAACATGGTTTCCACGGGTTTAGCCATGTCAAGATAAAGAGCTTTAAAACCAGTTTGGATAAAACCTGATGTCTGTAACACAGTATTGATCAAGATACTTGTTCTAAATTTTTCTAGACTATGTGACTGTTCCTGTGCAAACACAATGGAAGGAATATATAAAACATTTTATAACCAAGTTGCACTGCAATACATTCTATTAAACAAGTTGCTTGGAAGGAGGATTTTAGAAGCTTTTCTTTTCAAAGTAGAGCCTTCGTATAAAAAATTAGATGGAAACTTTATGGAGTCATCTTATGTCAACAGAGAGGGATCTATTTCAGGCACTGAAATCAACATAATTTCTCAGGCACGTACTACAGAATAATTTAACACAACTGGTGGTCTGTGCTTAAGAAAAGCCAAACACTGGAGCAGCAGGGATTCTGCAGGTCAGGAAACAGCGTGGGAAAACCTGCTGGTACTATGGATAGCATCCTGATTTCAAGGAACAGCAATTTTAAATATTCCTTTAAAGTCATCAGTAAATATATAACACCTTTCAGATGAATTTCCACTTTAGTCAATTAGCAGCAAAGATGAGAGATAAAGGGTTTACTTTATGTCTCACCTTAAGTAATTTATGATTTCCACTGCTAGTGTTCCAAGATATAAAACAGTATTTAGATACTTAAGACACACAATGTCTTGAACCTTTTGTTATTAATAATAATCTGCAACAACAGGTTATATCTTTATATAAATAAAATTGACTTTAAAATTTCATGTTATCAAGAAGTTAAAAATGGACTTCAAAGTTGTATTATATTATGATTACATTATGTGTATTTGCAGTCAAATTGCATAAAATGGTATGTTAACATTTCATACCCTTCACTGTGAAAATTATTTTTTACTAGATACATTTAAAATCAGTAATTAGGGCAACTTGGTCTGTTTAACATGAGTTAAGGCAAGCCAGAGTTTATATTATTACATTAAATACCTGAATTATAACTTCTATTACAAACAGAAATATTTCAGAAACGGATAGAAAAGCACTGAATAGTCTGTCCTAAGAATTTCTATGGAATGTGCTAATTTTTAATATACTTTTTCATCTTTGCCTTCAATATCCAGACAGAAGAAGCTTTTCCCTTTTCCCTTCTCTACTCCTATTCACTTTAAAAGCATGTCATCACAATTCAGGCAAATGCTGGTCATCAAAAGAAAACAGTAGAATAAAGGAAGACATTACACTCGTGTTTCACTGCAATAGCTAATCTCTTACCTTGCATCTTTAGATTTGTTAGAGTTCTACAAATTCTCTCCAGATCTAGTGCTTGAACCCAGGAAGTTAGAAGGTCTTTATCCTATTTTCAGTAAGTCTAAGCTAGTTTTTATATGTCAAACTCACACTGAAACATATTACCACATCATCTTTACCCAGCAATAAGATTTAATAGACAAACCCCTTCTTTTTTACTGTACTTTTTTTTCAATGTCAGGTTTAGTCTGAATCTCTAAAATAACATATATAGTTGACTCAAACTATCCCACAGAGCTGCCTCTATTCTTGCCAGAATTTGACATTTATAAGTTTATGCAAGGTCATCTTTCTCCACAGGCTAAGAATTACAGCGATATCACTTTTTCTGCCTAAGAAAACCAGTTCCCAAAAGGGCAAGTGACTACAGGATCCAATTGCTTGCAAATTATTTCCAAAAACCTAGGAAAGCAAAGAGAAGATGAGATTTAATAGCACCTCACATTTATCCAAGAATTTAAATTTCTGGAATTATGTTATCTATTAAGAATTTTGAGGCATATCAGTGCTTTTAGTAAGCTTAGACTGGTCAAAGAATTGAGCTAACACTGCAGTCAATGAAAAACACCCATGCATGAGCTAAGGGACCCAAGGTCACAGTCAAGTTGGCTTACAGCAATCATGTGCATGTTGATGGAAGACAGTGCTGTGTGTTTAGAAAAGAAAGGTATTTTCCCCATTTCTGGGATCTGCCATTCATTGCCCTCAAAGGACTGTGAGAAGTTCTGATGCAACTTCATTTTTATTCTCGTGATGGCTGCAAGGACTAATTTTTTCTGGCATTTGTTTTTCCAGTACAACAACCCAATGCCCCTCCTTCCCCCCATAATCCCCCCTACTTAGTAGCAGCATAAAGTATTTGAAGTTTTCCACTACAGTTCATTTGAATCTTTAACATTGCAAGTGCAATTCACCTTTATGTAAAAAGAAAAAGAAAAAAACCCAGCCAACCAACCAACCCCCGCCCCCCAAACCAACAAAAAACCTCCAAAACATAGTCCCTTTAGTTTCATTCAGTTGGATTTATGCCACCAGGAACAACTTCCTCTTTCTGATTTAAGATTAAATTTAAAAAACCCATATCCAACCAAAGAATGTTCTACAAAAAACCCTGTCACTTTCATCTTTTTAATTGCAGAAGTATGTTGTTGGGTTTTTTTGTAGTTACACAAAACCATGCTACTTTTCAGTTTTAGAATATGTAAAATAGTGTAGTTCCTTCTGCTGTAGGAAATCTTGACTTGTACGTGAGCTGCTTGTGCAGCTCCCAGTACCTCCTGCTCTGTTTTCCTTGAGTATTGCTGTTTCCTAGTGCAGGACCTAGCACAAAACTTCCTAGCATAAAATACTGCTCTGTTCTCTGCCATGATCTTACTTACAAACTCTATTTTCTTCCATTAAAATCAATGAAAAAACACGACCACCATCACCACCACAAATTAACCTGCCCCGCCCCCAGCTTCGCATACAGCAAGAGCCCCAATGGACATGGATGTAGAGGATTTCTTACCTATATTTTATCTTGTTCTCTGAACATTGACTCTCTAAATTCCACATAGAACAAAAAAATATAATCTTCTATTATTAAACAAGAGAAAACTTCTCATGAAACTGATTTAGAAATTGAATCTACCTGTGAACTCATATGATTAGGTAAACAAATATGGGACTTATACTCCATCAGGACCCCCTTACTTTCCCTGCTTTTGGTTATGCCCTTGCTTTATCTTTTTTCACCATTCTGTTCAGCTGCCTGTGTTTTCCAGGTGGTCCTTCAGCTCTCATTGCTTTTGAATCCCCAATATTGTAGTAGCAGTGATGTCATTCCAAACCACAAAACACAAGGTGTTTGCCATGGTGTGTTCTATGATCTCTGCCTCTGGTCATCCATATTAGAGAAATGATCAGAGTATTCCATATCATTCCATATTTACACTTTTGCCGTTTGAAATCGAAACATAGACGTGTTCTTAGCTTCCTGATTTAGGATATAATCCGACATAACTGTGCTATAAAGCTGAGTTAACATGACCATTTTTGCTTTAACTCCCAAAGGAAAGCAACTACCAGTATCATGCTGAACATGAAGTCCATCAGTTCTATCAGACCCACAAAGCTTATCATTCAAGACCAAGGGCATCATATAGAAATGCACCTGTTCTCTATCTTCTCACAAGTTTTCACCAATGGAAGCAGGGAGGATAAGCCCTCCAGACTCTCTACTTCACTCCCTTGGATTATTCTCAAATCAACTCCTACATAGTCTACTTGTAGACCTTCTGGATAACTATTTTCAGGTTAGGCCACTAAAATCACTCTTTTGCACTGTGGTAAAATATCTCACAGCAGTTCCCAACACTGGCTTCTGCTCAAAGCAAACCTTCCCCTTCCGCTCAAATCAAGCAGCAACTTGGTTACTTATCCATTGACATCAACATCCTTTCTCAGGTGAAGTACAACTCCTGCTCTTCTGGAGCACAGTCCTATCCTTGAAGAGATGCCTGAGAAGGCGCAGAGGAACTCCCTTGATAGGTTAACCCACCTGGCCTGTTCCTGTCATGAGCTAATGAAACTTCTATTAGTCATGCACACATGATTGGTCTGCTTCCCATTCTCAGTCTTTCATTACGTGGGATAGGGAACACAACAAACATATGTGGTATGTTTGATGCAAAACCATAAAGAAATAACTTCTACTACACACTGTACTTCTTTTACACACCACAGTCAAGATACGCAAATATTAACAAAAATAATTTTAGTCACTCCACATATTATGTATGAAATTGACAAAATCTACATTTCTCAGGAAAAAAAATATTATCTCAAACTGCTGCACTTAATACCACTATATTCATTAGAAGTTTTAATAATGAAACATCTTAACTAAAATCTGACTAGAAGCCAAACAAATAGAATCAAATCCACAGAAACACCACACAGAACACTGTTACAAAAAAGTGAATCTTCACTGGCAACTATATTTAGGGTTACGCTTGCTTTCCTGGTACTGTGTACTGCAAATTTTAATGTAGCAGTAAGTTAGAGGACTTTCAAAATTCTGTATCAGATTCACATTCCCCTACAAAAATAATGAAATCAGTCCATTTGACAAGATGTATTTTTCACAGTACATAGAAATGTTGTAATGTATACCTGTCCTTAGTCCAAATTTCTTAACATAAATATACAGCTCTATTATCTAGACCACTGAAACAAAAAAAATTTTAAAAACCACCTCAGCTCACCCAGTGAACCTCTGAGACGCCTCAGTAAACAAGTGTTCACACTTACACATTTATTAATGTTAATAGACGTGAAGAGCAGTAAAGCAGTATTAGTTCTTTCTGTTTGTCTGTTCACCTGCACATATTCATACCAGAGGGTGTGTATGAAGCATGTAGTCAGGAAAACAACAGTTCTTGTACCTCAGTCTCAGTACAGTTTTGTTATGCAGCTTTATGTTACCGTTTTGTCTGCAAGGGAAGCTGGAAGATGCATGCTTTATTCGTCATGTGATTTTGAGACTAAAAGGGGGGAATGAGGAGAAAGCAAGAAAAGTTAGGTGGTCCTTTAGTCTTTTCCTAGCTTTGCTGAGAGTGCCTCATATAAATCATGCATCAGTGACAAAATAGAATGCTGACATAATTTTATATCAAAGACAGCTGTGTTTGCTCCTCATGTTTTTTGAAGATTGTTCTTAGTGACATCTAAAATAACCTCTAAGGGAGATTTGTTTCAAATAAGAAAATTCAAGATATTTCACTTACAGAAATAATATTCTAATTTCTCTCACAAAACAGTGTCTCTGGACTCCTAGCCTTCAAACATATACTGGATTGCCATCTCAAAGAACTTTTTTTCACTCATTGTGGCCTTTTTGACCTTTCTCCTTTTTTCCTTTAAAGCAGTTCTTTTCAGCAGTAACTGTGGTTAACAGGGTAAAATTATTAAAGTGGCAAAGTACAGCCGATCCAAAATGGATATGGTGACTGGCTCGCTTGATAATGTGGATAAACTTTTTTAGAGAGGGAAAAAGGGAACACAAAAATACAACTTTCTGAACCTTCTGCACATACTATTGCTCTCAGAACTGAATAGGTAAAACTTGCAAATATTCTTTGCAGTTGTGACTCAGCCCTGCTGATTCTTAGTTGCATGCTTATCTGTGTATTAAAAGGGCTAACTTGGTATTTTGTTTGGCTGCACGGTATTTGTTTAGTTTTATTGGCATGCCAAGGGACAGTGACATGACAGAATAAAAATAAGAATGAATGCCTCAACTTATGAAAGATCCTGAGTGAGACACTGTGGATGTTTTTTCCTGGCATGACATGACATAGTCAGTGACTTTTATAGATTGACCTACAGCTGACTTTTAGCAGTGTAAAATAATGGAGCTGATGATCAACCCTGTAAGCTCCCTATCACCTCCTCTGAAATTCCTCAATTATTAGAAATAGAGAAAAAGCAGAGGGTTTTCAAGGGGGCTAAAATGACATAGTTTCTGTTTTCAATACCTAAAATAAGAATAATCTTCATAATTGGAAAGCCATTGGCGTAGAAAAACTGAAATGGAATCGGAGCTTACTGTCCAGGTTGTCAGTATGTTGCTAACATGATGAGAGGTGATAATGGAATTTAGTTACTGACTTGCTGCTGTAAATGGAAGTAATAAAACACTGATTTTTTTTTTTATAGAGGACAAGAGAGAAGTTTTCTTCTTTATTAGGGAGTTGTGAAGAGTAATTATTCTTTGAAATGTGCAAGGAAATTCATGGCAATGACAAACCATCATTTAATGCATACCATGAAAAAATATTTGATGGATAAACTGTATGGAAAGCATGAAAGTGGTGTTGGCGTTGAATTTCTAAACACTTACTTGGAATAAGCTTTGGTTACATTTTAAACATACTAAAATAGTTCAAAATATAAATAGGTAGTGTAAAGACATTAACATTCCTTTAACCCATGTAATTTTGTTTTCATTATTAAAATAGCTTATGTGCTGGTTATCAATACACAAGAGAAAAGGACTTCCCTAGGGGAAAAACAGCTGAGAAATGGGCAGCTCTTTACGTTTAGGAGGAAAAGCAGTGAAGTTGAAAATAATCAGTTACAGAAAAAAAGGAGAAACTTCAACCAAAAAGGAATTCTTCTGGCACAATTTTTTTGAAAATATAGAAAATACTAAACTAAATTTGACAACAGTTTTCAATTGCTGCAGAAGCTGACTCTGAGTGTTTCCATAGGACTCCTAAGCTTCTGGTTCTAATAAAATAAGAAAGACTCATTTAAAGATGTTTCCCACAAAAATTCTCCATATACTTTCCGGCACAATCTGTGTGAATTGAGACCAGAGGGCTTTAGAGAGAAGATATCTTGGGTTCTAAATGTTCAGTCTGAAAAAACTTCATAAACATAAAACTTCCTAACATAAAACCTCATAACACTTCATTTCACCTTTGGGATTATGCTCCCATTAAGGTCGCTGTTTCCTATTCACTCTTTCACTCACTCATTCATTCATCATGTTATAATGAACTGCTTCAGAGGAATACTATGAATGTCTCTTCTCTTTATCTGCCCTGTGATAGAAAAAAAAACCAGAGGGGAAATAACTCTGTATAATGCAATCCATTTTCAGTATTTTTTTCTACTACTATCCTTTTCCCATCTTATTTGAATTTCATAAGACAAAAGAAACACAACAGCTGCCTTCCCCTAATCTTGATGTCCTGGCAGTTTCAGAGTAGTGGAAAACTCTGCGATCAATTTAGTTTTACTTTAGCTCTAAGGGACATGATGACTACAAAGTTCTTTTGTCTTCTTGTAGGTGATACTTACAAGAAAAAAATAGAATAGACAATGGAGACAAAGTATAGTGACTTAAAAAAGATGAAGTTGAGAAACTACGGAGTGACAGTAGATGGTATACTGAACTAATTATTCTTTCTATGCAGCTTGTCAGGGCCCACAGTTCAGAGCTCTATGGCATTAAAGAAAAAAAACAAGAAAACATAAAAAAACCTAGTAATGAGTGGGGCTAAGGCTATAGATTATGCAGGTAGTAGATATCAGTCATTATTTTACATTGATTATTATTACTTCCCAACCAACTTCAGACAAGAACTGCTAAAAATTTCATTATTGCATAAAAAACTTTACATAACATGGACGTGATCCCCCTAAAATTCAAATATGCCCTATCAACTCAAGTGCATTTTGGACATGCCTTCTCTGCTAACTAGATTCTAATGTCTGCATTAGAATTAAAATCCTGCATGTATTTTAACTGGAAAGCAGTAATTTTTTTTCTCATATTGAAGACCACAAAACCACAAAATAAGTGCTTGAATATGTTTAAATACTACATATGGAGTGAAACAGCTCAGAAAGCCAAAGATACGGACTTCCGAAATTTAATTTACAGTGCTTAAATTCTGTAAGATTTAGGCAGATAACAATGGAACTGGTAAGTTTGCACCACTGGTTTAAGTAGCTGGAAGACTGCATGAATTAGGTGCCGCGGCATACAACAGACTTTTAAGACCTTGCTGCAAACCAACACTCTTCATAGAGAGTGTGGGTGTATTTCCTGTGGCCATGAATATCTACAGGATTTTGAATTAGCTTTTTCTTTCCTACTTGAAATACTAAGCTAGAGTTTAACACCTTCGTACATTATTCACCTGGTATGAAAGATTTCGTCCTGACAGGATATTTCACCAAGTGCAACCTTTTTTTTTATAACTAATGCTTTAATTCCTGTTCCCTTTGTAGAGGCATTTATGTTCTGTTAATGTAGCCAACTGTTAACACCAGTTCTTCCTCATTTTCACTACAGTATATTAATGCAGTTCAAGGGAAAATTTATTTAATACCTTTAGGCATCTTGGGAATGTAGAAATAATTGCAGGATAAAATAACTTAAAAAATGGAGTGAAGTGCATGTATAATTAATATGTGTTTTTTCTCATCTGGGGGAAGAATTGGTGCTGAGAATGTAAGTGTAATTTATGTATTAGTAAATTCCATTTTCCTCTGGCTGAGGGGAATCCTTTCATTTCACAAAAATGATTGACAGTTAAATCAAGTTAGGAGATAATAGATGTGAAGACATTTCAACATTTGGTTCATATCTCCCTATTATTCTTGGCAATAACAGCTCCTATAATTAGGGATACTTGCAAGATGTTATATAAAGAAGTATAGGAACATTTTCTTAGTTTAGTTTCAACAGCTCTTGGATTCCACTAAAGGCTTGTTAACTTCTAGAAATTTAAGAAAGACTAAAAGTCTCTGAAAATACCAACACACAGGCTCAATTTTTTCCACTCATATCAATGAGAGATTTTGTTCCACATCTTGAAATCCCAAGGTCCTTGGAAGGTTCATGCTTATCAGCAAGCTGACAGCATTTATTATTTTAAATACGTTTGTCAATCTAACCCCTCTGATAATAAGTGAATTCCTCACTCTTGAAATCAGTGAGGCAGCATCCATTCAATGGATACAATCTATACTTCAAAGTCACTTCAGAGTAAATTCTTCCACATAGATATTCATGAAGGAAGGTGCGGATTACTTAATTTTGTAATTCTCTTGATAGTCTATTTTTCAGAGACAGCGACCTTGATTAGCATTTCCTTCATGATGTTGATCAATTAAGCAGATTCAGTGCCTCATAATTTTGTGTTATCATTTGCATTCTCATTCCAATGTTTCTAATCTAGCTTTTACAGACAACAGAACCTTCTCAAAAACTTACATGTCTTCAGAGATTTTTTTTTTTTCCTTTTAACTGTAAGGAGGTCTTTAGGAGCAGAAGTTGTGGAGGGAGAACTGCCTGCTGTATTGCTAAATCAGTCCTGAGACTCCTTTAGGTCAGTTTGCTTTGAAATTTTAGTCGTTATCTATCTTTACCTAATCTTTTTTCAGCTATCAGTTTTGTTCAGTTGAAATTAGGAATTACTATTTTTGCCAAATTAGATAATGCCATGCAGGATCGGAGATGTGTTGGAGCAAGAATAGTTTTCTACTTATATTTCACTCAATCTAGATAATAACAAACAAAAGAAAATAACAGAAACTAAGAAAAAAATGTTGTTAATGAAAAAAATAGGTTTTGTTATATGCAAATTATTTTCATTCTACCTACAATTAACAAATAGAAACACTTTGAAATTAGGGTTTCAGAACACAAAAACATTATAAAATATTAATTAAATTTTCTTTATTAACTGTATCGGTTGCAACCTTGAGGTAATACAAAAACAACAACAACAACAATAATAAAAGCAATAATTCAGTTTTGCCTCATGTTTTAAATCTTGCAAAAAAAATTCTTTCAGGAAAATTCCAATCTAAAATGTGTAACATGATCTAAATAAAAGCTGCTATAGCAAATGAAATTTTGGGCTCAAGCATCACTTTTATTACATAATTCTGAAGATGGCAAGGGCATCTAAATTGGAACAGTATAGATGAACGTTAGGCTGAGGCTTATGACATAGCCTCTGATAAAGTCTCTGTGATACATTGTACATATGGTATATCATATAATAGACATATCTACCTAAATATTTCTGCAGAAATACATGACTGCAAAGTACCATATCTTGTTACCTGAAAGGTAAAAAGGCAAGAATGTAACAGTTTTACATGCATGTGTTTAAAATGCAATTTTGCTTTTAAATGGACAGTGATGTTAAAAACACCATGTTCTGCTGAGACATTAGGAGGGAGCAGCATATACCTACAAATCCATGAAGGAGTGGTCCTGACCTTTTAGACTAATTAAGTTTGGGGGGGGGTGAGGAGTGGAGGGGTGGGATGGATTACTGGTAGATTGTTTAATGCACCTACGGCATCTAAATGTTTTATGTGTTACCATTAAATTATGAAGCTGTGCTTTTGCTTTTTTCTGACATTTATTTCAAGCATATGTGATTCTAGCTTTCTAAGTCATATCTATTGATTATGTGCTGCAGGTGCAGCTCCTCTGTACATATGGATTAAATTACATATTGGGACAGCAGTTGGATCTTAACTGTGATGTGATGATCATCAGATGGGTTTTGCCCTTCTTGAGCACAAAGGCCTTGACTGCTAAGGATGGACCTCATAAACATCCTGAACTTCCTACCTAAGCAGTTGCATGGATACACTAGGTACTTCCATGTAATCTGTTTGTTGTGTTGTGAAAAAATCCTGTGAACATTATTTTTAAATTCATAATTGTAATTAGTTATGAGTTGATGTTATATTTTATTGATAGAGATAGTTTCCCTTCATAATTTTCATGCAGATTTTAAAAAATTTTTTTAAAGAAAATATGTTTTCTTTAAAAATTTGATGTTTCTGGTTTTTCCCACAGAAGGATATCATTAATCTCACTGGAGTCAAAATTTGTACAGAGGAGAAATAGATTTTATTAGACCCATGACATAGCTAGAAAGATAAAAACACAAGGTGAAATTTTTTTTCTATTTTCTATTTCTAATTGTTATTCTGTTTTTTTAAACAAATCTTGGTTTTTATTTTGGTCTTTGCTAAAATTCACATTTTATTTCTCAGTCACAACAAAGAAATCTAAACTTGGAACGTTTACGCCATCAATCTTCTTTTTTATTACTGTAAATTCACTGGTATCTATGTAATTTTACTCATCTTCGTCATCTCTACATCTTTGTTCTTTTTTCCTGCTCTATAATATTGGAAATATTCTCAATATTAGAGCTCCTATGAAGACTAAATTACCTTCATCCCTTTTTCAACAAGAAAAATGTCTAAACCCCACAGAATATTTTAAATTAAATGCAGTGACAACAAATAAAAACAAGAAAAATCAATAAAGATAAAAAATATTCTTCAGTGATTTAAAAAAAATAGTAACTCTTCTATTGCAAATCATCCAAACTGTACAGAAGAAAATGGAAATACTTTTATAAAATTAGTTTTTCATTAGTTTGTTTCATTTTTTTTACAAAAGCTCCTTGTAAAAGTTTCTGGGGTTTGTGTTTAGTTGAAAAGTTTGGTCATAGTTGTCATGGAACTGGCCTGGATTTCTGGAACTATTCAAATCAGAGAACAAATATCAATTAAGCTGAATTTATCTGCAGTGTAATTTACATATTTTCAAGCATATTTATGATGATAAATTTAAGTCTACTTACTACTTTAAGCTATTAATGCAAAACTGTCCAGCATTTTATAGCATCCTTACTTCTAAGTAGACTAATGCATCAGCTGCATATATTTGGACTGCAATGAATACAATTTTGATGAGTTCTGTGTTTTACAAATTGGAGCTCTATGAAAGAAAACTAATTCCTCACTAGAGATACCCTGGAAAAACCCTATAGATCTATTTTGAACAGCTACGAGATACTTGTACTTAGAGTAAAACAGATTTTACTATTCATACCCACCTAGGTGTGCGTTAGTTGGCTATTGTAAGTGTTGTCTCAAATATGTTTTCTTTTTTAAAGGTAAGGCAAATTCCTTGTCAGGTGTGAGATGCATTTGTGGACTGAAACTTCCTGAAAAGATCAGAAAAGGACCACCTCTTTAGCAATTACATAGTATAGTTCATCTACGCAGTGGACATCACAACAGTGAAAACTATCTTAATCCAGGCCAAATATGATCTGATATAAGTTATGTTAACATATAGAAATCATAAAACTTCCTTCTATGTGATCTACAGCTGCATCATGCATTGCAAGTATTTATTTCTAGAAGTTACTGTAATTGAGTATGTATTTCTGGTTGCTCAGCTTGTCTAACTCATAAAGGTCATGACTCAAGATGTTTGGCGGAATGACATTTAGAGGGAAAAGCAAGTGTTTGTTATGGAAAGTAAAAACAGATAAACAGCAATAGAGAAGAAAGCAGTAAATGTCAAAGCACTTCAACACCATGCTACTTTTCATGTTTTTTTATGTTATTTACATAAAAATTCTTAATATAGTTTGGAGAAGTGGCTCAACAGTAGATAAAAAGATAAGGTGTAATTAAAATGAAATAAAAATAAATAAAATAAACCAACCCCAAAAACATACGCACACC
>VZRE01008834.1:261740-285827 GCA_013396775.1 Cephalopterus ornatus
CATTGGAGAAGAGAGTACTTTTACCTTCATTACATGAGAAGATCTAAAACACTGAATGGATGTTACAGGTGTCAGTGGGAGAAGAGTAAAGAGGGTTTGCTTCACTTCCTGTTCCCCTGCCAGGACATGAGAACTTTGCTAATGTGGCAGGAAGTACAGCACCATGGTTTTTTTCTGATTTTTCAATGCAGGCATCATAGGCAAGGAACCAGAGAGTTCCTTCTGCCAGTCAGCAGAAGCCAGGCACTGTAACTTCATGCCTCCTCACCACGAACTGTCACGAGAAGAGAAGGATTCAAGACCTCCTTTTTCATTAGGTTTGAGCCCAAGCTATACACAGAATATGCTGCATGGGAGAATGCAAAGTCCTCTGCGCAAAAGCCCAGATATTATACAGTGGAGCTAGAGGAGACTTTGAAATGAAAGCACCTAGTGTGCTCTAAGTCACATAATAGAATTCAAAATTTATTTTATAACAGTATTATAATATTATATCTTGACTCCATATTAACTGAATCTGAAGTGTAAAATCCTGGTTCCATTGGCAGCAATATGAATTTCATCATTGCCTTTTCTGAGGCTAGATTTCAACTGATGCATAGTGCCTTGCTGAACCCATAATGGTTTGCACCAGCTGAGGATTCAGCCCAGCCTTGCTAAGCACTGCTAGGCTTTGAACCATAGACGTTTGTCCACTGGGAAGAAGGTTAACCATTACTTTGCTTTACAGGCAAAACAATATCCATCAAAAGGTCAGAACTCCCTGTCAGGACCAGCCCTAGGTGGATTTCAGAGACTGCTGTAATAGTACCTTAATGAAATGCAGAAGACAATACAGTAACCCATAAGCCACTTTACAGCAAAGGAGAATGTATGACTTTCATATTGAAGAACATATGATGGATTATTCTTTCCTCCATTATTATTGTGCCTTTTCTTTTTAAATTGCTATTAGACATAATATTGAACATTACTTCATTTAGTTTTGATGCCAGATTTTAACAGTAACTGTATGAGATACAGTCCCAGACCCTTTGTATGGATAATTTGACGACAAATAGATTCAGCATTTCTTTTAAGAATTCAACCTGACCTTTGGACAAACCTTGATCAGCACTTAGGACTACATTATATTTTCATCACTCCGAACAAGTAACTGGAGTAGGGCATCCAAACTTTTCCTCAAATAACATGGGTTCACTCCACTAATAGAAATCAAGTTTCCTTGTCCAGGCTGTCTCTGATCCACTAAATATGAAACTTCCAACTCTTGCTGGATCCCTTCTTCCTTCACTAGAATCATAAAGAATTGTGTGCAGTGATGTAGGAACAGCATTTCATTTCTGATAGTCTGCACTGCCTATGGCATTGCAGAATTTGCCCCATTTATCCTATGAAGGTCATGACAATTGTACTTTACCTAACTTATGTATTAAAAAATCTTTTAAAAAATAAATCTTTTGGTGTTTATGGTCTTCTGTCTCTGACTGAATTATGAGTTGAGGACTAAATGCCATAGCTGGAAGCATTTAACTTTGAGGCTCTGCAAGAGAAAACAATCTTTATAGGGGACATTACCTCAGTAATCTATCTCCCTTATGTTGTTTCCGCTTTTCTTGTACTCAACCATAGTAGTCCCAAATGGCCAGATAGATTCACCATATAAGACACTTTCCAGGCCTTCTAACAGGCTCCATGATTGTCCAAGGCCAGCTGCATCCCTGTGCCTCAAAAGAGAGACTGAGCTTTACTGTTACTCATGTTGTATGCGCAAAGTGTCCAAAAGTCTGCCTCTGGGCACCTCAGCTCTCATTCTGTCATCTTCCCAAAGCTCACTAACTGCAAGAGGGGCAGGATTTGTTGTACAGTATGCACATTAGAAGTGTTCCTCCTCTGTACGTGATGGATGAACTTCATTTACTTATTCAGAGAATCTCAATATATTTTCTTTATAGAACAAAAGGTACCCAAAAATGTGAATCATCTCATTTAATAAAATGTTAAAGTGCACCTCATAGCTCCTAAATATCAAAAGTAATGAAGAAAAAAACATACTGGGTAGCATCACTCCATATTCATAAGTTAATTTTGGGCCCTGGTGTGCTACTGTAGGAATTGAGGTTGTCTGAACCATAAAATAAAATGCCAGTGATCACCATTCAAAAGTCTGACTTTACTTCAAACCACTGTGGCAGAAGCGATATTGTTTTTCTGTATTTGCAGAGTAGGGAAACTTTGCAAAATATTAAATACACTGCAAATGCTGACTTTTAATGTGTATTTCAATAACAGAACTGATAATTATGTATACAACAAGAAAAACAGAAGGGATACTAATGGTAGAGGAAGGAAGTGAAAAACAGCACACATGTATGCAAAAGGTAGATCAGAAAGTGCCTGAGACTTTAACTGTGACATGCAGCTTCTTTGCACAATGTATATTTGAGGAAAGATTGACAAAAGAAATAATGTAAGTTCAGAATATAGACACTGTATGTAGGTTTAAAAGATTATTACGAGTAGATATATTAACCTGGCTGGAAAGGAATATAAAATACAGCATAGAAGAGCTGGAAATGCCATGTGGTGGAGTGCTCTGAAAGAAATATGAAGACACCAATTGTCACTGTACCTCTGACAAAATCCACAGAATAAGAGCACAAGTATATTAAGCAATTCTTATATCATTATTTTATGTTGAAATATTTAAAGTTAGAAAGCAAGATTTTGGCTATAAAAACACAATAGAGGACCATGCTACACCAAAAACTTTTTTATTTGGCAAGAAGAATCACTTGCAATGCAGAAAGTACTGATGTATATGAATAATTAGATGAGAAAACCTGGAGTACAAAAAGGAAAACTTTAATTCCAACGTTGGTTTGAATCTCATGATGCGGCTATGATAGCCATAATATTATTTCCATTAAAAGATATTGAGTCCTTCTGAAAGCAAAATCCATGGGCATTCCTAAATATCAAGGAAGCCCATTACAAAGTCATGGAGTCATAATCAATGGCTGCATTAGCAATGCTATCCTTGACGCTTTAGGTAATAAGTAAGGTAAGTAATCAATGGATTACTAGTTTCTACACATATTTCTCAGAAGCCCTGTCCAGGGAAAAAGAATCATTATCGTCCTTGTGCAAACAGCAATCCAAGGCACAGACAGAACATCAAACCTAATTATGGTTGCACAGTAAATCTGAAGCATAGCTGGGAACAGAGCATGAGGTTACTAACTCCCAGATGGGATTCTAACTGCATAAAAACATTACCATTGGCTGAGATCGTATTGCTAAGTTACACTGCACTGAGAGAATTGGAATAGTAGCCATCAGACAACCATTATATTTGTACAACACTTGAATTTATAGGATCTGGTCTAAATCTTCTTCATGGGCCTGAAATAGAGTGAAGTCAGTGGAGTCTCAGTGGAGCCTGTGAAAGTGGTGTTAGATCAGAACATAGCAGAGAACCATGACATATATGCTCGAGGTAAAACACAGCTTTCTAAAGTAATGTAGGATGAAAGCATAATTTGTTGCAGAATGAATTCTCCCAGAGAACAGTTTGATTGCTTGGAATGATTCCAAAACAGCAAAGCTTTTTGTTCTGCGATAAAAACAAAAATCCTGCCATAAAGCTTTCATTAAGAATTTCACGATTATTTGTTATATAATTTAACATTCAACACACTTTAATATCTTGTTCTTTGACACTCTTCTTCTGTCAGGTGAAAGTTACACAGTATTGCAGCAAACCAAAAAAGGGCTTGAAACCAACACCAAAACCTTATATTCACTCATTTGCAAGCCTGAACCCGCATTTCAGTATGCAGAACCTTTCAGACTGCACCTGCAGTCTAATGGGAAAAAAACAGGCTATATCAGGTTCAGTCAAGGCAGAGAAGAACTGTCAGAAATTCAGCAAAGACAAATGCAGGGTCCTGTACCTCGGGAAGAATAACCCTCTGCACCAGTACAGGCTGGGGCTGACCTGCTGGAAAGCAGCTCTGTGGAGAAGGACCTGTGGGTCAACAAATTGTCCATGAGCCAGCAGTGTGCCCTGGTGGCCAAGAAGGCTAATGATATCCTGGGCTGTATTAGAGAGAGCATTGTCATCAGGTCGATGGAGGTGATCCTGCCCCTCTGCTCAGCCCTGGTGAGGCCACGTCTGGAGTGCTGTGTCCAGTTCTGGGCTCCTCAGTACAAGAGAGACATGGAGCTCCTGGAGTAGGTCCAGCAGAAAGCTACAAAGATGATTAGGGGGCAGCAGCATTTCTCTTAGGATCTCTCTTTCCAGAGAAGTTGTGGGTGCCCCGTCATTGGAACCATTCAAGGCCAGAGTCAATGCAGCTTTGAGTAACCCAGTTTAGTGAAAAGTGTCCCTGCCCTGCCAGGGAGTTGGACTAGATGACCTTCCTTTAAAGGTCCCTGCCAAACAAACCATTCCATGGTTCTATGAAGTGGTGACTGTACCACCACCAGAAAACTCACACAGGAGCCTGGCCCTTCTGAGAGTTTTTGGAACATATTTCAATAGACTGATGATGAGACTGAGACAGAAATCATGCCACAGACCTCGTTCATCAACTGTTTCTCAAGAAAAAGGCTTATTCTACTGCCCCCTCTGCTGTAATTTTACTTAAATCAATAAACCCTTAAAAATTGCTCTTCCTCACTCTTCATATTAACCATCTTGTCATAAAGAGCTTACAAGAAAGAAACTGTATTACAATTTGTTTTTCCACTGTAAATCTGTCACCTTCCTAAATACTATCACACTGAAGTAAGTAGAGCCAGGAACTCATGAATGCACATATTAATCCACAAAACCCAACCATGCTAATTATGAAGGATGAATTATGCAGCAAGTTCCCTATTTGTAGCCCAATTTCCTATTTGTTTCATGGAATCTCATTATACTTCTGAGATAAAATGCTTAAAACAAACTTCAGGTTGTACGCATCATTTTAGACTCTGAAGTTATACTGAAAGATGTGAATGAAGGCTTACTGGTTTTTTTTTTGTTTGTTTGTTTTTGTTTCTTTTTTTTAAAAATTTTTTAAACAATAGCATAATCATTATAAACAATTTTCTTTCTGATTTTAATATTTTGTAATTTCTTCCTAAAATAATTAAAGCAATAAAGTAAAAATATAAAACACCCACTGCTTTAAACATTTTCATTTTCTTCCTAAATGGACGGATGAAATGACATTGTGGTTAATTGACATTTCTGAATTAAGATAATTAATCAGAAATGGAACCATAAGGAGAGTGGGCTGGATTTTAAATCTAGTTTTCCATAACAACTGATTTTTCTCAAGTAAAATAAGTAGCATTTTTGGGTAGCTTTAGATCGTTGAAAATCTGAAGTTTTAGAGTTTTAGATGGTTGGTTTACCCTTTCGAGTTCTGCACAGGAAAGTCTAGTTGATGCATACTATTTTGTATTGTTTTGAAATAGAAGTTTGAGATGGAAAGATATGATAGGAAAGGACTTGTTAATTGACTTTATTTTAATTCTTTATATTAAACATAGAAAATGAATTTAAAAAGCAGGAAAAATGTTTAATATAAGAGACTATCCTTACTGGGGATTGTGGTGAGTTGACATTGGGTAGCTGTCAGACACCCACCCAGCTGCTCTCTCACTCCCATTCCTTAATAGGAATAGGGGAGTAAATAAGCTGGAAGACACTCATGGGTGGAGATAAAGAGAGACTGGTGGAGATCACTTACCAATTAGTATCACAAGCAAAACAAACTCAACTTGGGGAAATTTAATTTAATTCCTTGACAATTAAAATTTTAACTGGATGGTGAGATACAAAGACAGAAAGTAAAACACCTTCCTCCCAATAACACTTTTTCCCCAGACTCAACTTTGGTCCCTCATTCCCAACCCTTTGACCTCCTCCCTCATTAAGTTGTACATGGAAGATGGGGAATGTGATCACTCCATAACAGTTTCTTTCTGCTGCTTCATCCTCTTCACACTATTCCCTTGTTCCAGAATAGGTCCTCTCCATGGGCTGCCATCCTTCAGGATAAACCTGCTCCAACACTGGGTCCTCCATGGGCTGCAGTGTGAATATATGCTCCAGCATGGTTGCAGGGGAATCCGCTCCAGTATCTGAAGTACCTGTTTCCCCTCCTTCTTCTCTGACTTTTTATCTGACCTTGCTGTTTGCAGGATTATTCCTTATGCCTTTTTTTCCTTTTTTTTTTTTTTTCCTCCCTCCTCAGTGTTGTGCAGAGTTTTGCTCTTCATTCAATATACTTTCCCAGAGGCACCACTAGCTTGGCTAATGGGTTCAGCGCTGTCCTCTGGTTAGTTTTTTACAGAGTCAGCTGGGAACAGCTGCATCTGATAGGGGCAGCCCCTAGTCTCTTCTCACAGAGCCCTCCCCTGTAGTGCCCTTCCCACTACCAAAACCTTGTGATGTACACTCAATATACACTAACACTGGAAGGATGCCTTTACATCTCCTATTTAAAACATGCACCTTACAAAAAACCCCCAAAACCCCAAAAAACTCACAACCCAAACAAAAAACCCTCAGGAAGGAGGAACTGAAAAAGTGTACTACTATGAATGCTTCAGAAAAAAACAGATAAAAGAGGACTGCACTGTTATGATCTGCAAGAATGCAAAATGCTTCTGGAATAAAGAACAAAACAATCAGTTCTCCGTGCCTATAGAGGATGGAACCTGAATTAATGGGTTTGAATTACAGCTTGGAAGATTTAAGACAGATATTAAGTAAAACTTTCTAATGACATGGATCATGGCACACTCTGACTGCCTGAAGAGTTTTTAGATTTTCAGTCATTGGAAATCTCTAAGGACAGGTTAGGTAAACATCTATCAGAGTTGACAGGTACAGTTGATTTTGCTTGTGGGCAAAAGTATAGAGTAGATGACCTCCTAAGGTCTCTTTTAAACTGCTTTTCTCTCACTCTGTGATAGACAGTGATTTAGTCTACAAGTACACTTATGACTTCAACGGGTAATTATAGAAAAAAGTACTCCTCAAAAGGACATTTGCAAAGACGTCTGTTTTTCTAAAAGTAAGGAGGTATGCATAAAACGAGTAGAGCTCCTGGCTGAAAACGTCATCCACTACTTTTTTTCTGATCAAAAAAAATAACATCCTAAATAGATTTTCTCAAGACTACAGATAGCAGTTGGGTTTAAATTTTCAAGAGGGTGTGCATGAAAAGCAACATTGCCTCTCTCACTATTAGAAGCAGAACAAGACACTGTGACACAGTGTCTATATGTCTACAGGATATGACTTTTGTAGAGCTTTAGCACTGGGCACTTCAGTGGCACTCAGAAGATGGTATATCTTCGCCTGAGTAACTGCCCGCACTTCATCTGGATGATTATTATAAGAAACTTGGAGTTCTTCTACTGAGTAATCTACCTGCAGTTACAGACATTTGCACATCTACACCTGAGACTTCCTTTGGAGTCAGTGGAGAGGAACAGGCACATTGTTCAGCTGACTTGTTTTCAATGTTGCCTTTAGAATAAGATGATTTTTGCCCTAGAAGTACTTCTTTAAGACTGTGGAGAAAACTAGAAGTGAAAAGTGAACGGCTGAAAAATGGACATATATAATAAAAAACCAAGTAAATGAATATTACTCTTCCTTGGGTAGATTTTCACACTGTATATCATCACTTCATTGTCTTCCATATACTTTTTTTTCACACAGCTTCTGTGGAATAGAAAAACCTCTTGACTTCCTTTTGAAGATGTGCAAAAGAAGCACAGGACAGTTATGAGAATTGCCCAAGTTTATACCACAAAATTCAACAGAAAAGAAGCCTGAATCTAAGTTTCTAAGTCTCTGACTGTTCCACTGGATTTTCCTTTTTTTAAATAATAAAAATGAATTTTTAACAACGTATGTGTTCCTAAGGCAGTCATCATCAAAAGTCTGCCACTGTTGCTGCTCTTGACTTTATCCCTCCAAACAGACACTGATTTCCTTAGCTAGCTTATTAAATGAAAAAAAATGAAAATTGCTGTGTGTTAGAAGGAGTGAGAAGTCTTTCTAATTAGGATGCCACAAAACATTTGAGGATTACATAATAGAAAATTGTCTGGTGGTACAAGGATGGCAAATTCGCAAAAATATATATCTTCAGAATGAGCATAATCTTACAAGCATCCATATGGTAAAACATTCATTATTTCTGATTTGGAAATGAATAAATTATCTTCCAGGGCTAAAATGCAAATACACACACGCTTGTATTCAAGTGCTATGTGTGTATTCATACTTACATGACATACAAAAGCATTTCTTAATTTTCATTAGTTTGATCCAAGAATGAATCCAACTGTTTCCTTCAGGATCCAACTGTTTTCTTCAGAATGCCTAGCAAAAGGAAAACAGAAGTATGGAATACAGGAGTTGACAAATGCCTAGTGCCTTAAGTATTTTTTGATCAAGAAGAACTGCCAAGCATATCTGTTAGGGAAAAATCACAGTTTAGCTATGTGGCAAGTGGCACCAGTCCTACCAGAGAAGTTATCCAAGACAAATAAGCTCTAAGAAAGTTTTTTAGTTTCAAGCTTTTCAGCAAATTCAATAGGCCTTGATGTCCAGAGTTTTGTCATAAATATTTGAGGTAAAACCCTGGTCTAATTTTGGCAGAATAACAACCCCTTGGTGTGAACAAAAAAGACATTTTCTTGTAGGTTCATTAGAAGTTAATGTCTGAAATGTATATTTAGTTCTTGAAATGGAGCTCAGCAGTGAAAGGAAGAAAGAAATAAGAGAGCAGAGAAAATAAGTCTTCCACACTGTAGAAAAAACATGCAACAAAGCATCTCTAGGACACACAGAAGTACTTCCTGACACACATTAAAGCCCTAGCTTCTTTTCCAGCTCCCATGATATTCTCCAAAACTATGTGTGCATACAGTCAGCTGTTACATTAAATTAATTATCTTATATTGGGAATAAATCTCATCTGTGATAATATACCCTGCTTCTCAATACACAGAGACCTCAAAGAGCATCAGGTGTAAGTCCCCCGGTAATTCTGCTTGTCTAATGTTTACGCACCTTGATCAAGGTGAAAAGATCCTGTAAGGTGTGAAGAAGTACAAAGCTGAATTGAATGCTCCTGAATAATCTGTAAAATGTTACTGCTAAGGTTCTTAAACATTTAGAGATGGTATAGCTGGTTTTAAACCATCCAGCACAGCAACCTTCAGATCAGGGGCGATGCTGGCAATGACAAGAAGTGGCTACAATGCACAGGATATTTTTTTAATTGATATATGTGATGCAATACGTCCATTAGCAGCAATATTTTCTTCAGACTACAAGATTGTACCCAATAACATTAATGAGAAAAGTGGCTGGCTATATGTACACACTAATTCACCTTTTCAGCAAAACTAAAGACAGAGAACCAAGGAAAACTGAACTAAGTTTCCTCATTTTAGTAGTTCTAGGGACAAATCTGGCCTCTAGCTGGAACAACCCTTAGTGAAGTGCAGATGATGTCTTTGTGTTGTGGTCTTTAAATGCATTACACAATGAATTCAGCCCCTAATTTTTCTTCTAATACAATATATGTGAGTGTTTTATCTATTCTCAGTGAGTTAAGTCAAACTATATTCACTTGGTAAACTCCATGCAGAAGTCCTCCACAGAGGAGGAAACTTGTTCTGCTATGTACAGAAACACAAATTTACACCAGAATATTGTTCTCAATCAAAATAATAATTTAAGACTAAATATATAGAATTCTAGTCTTTCTTGAACAGACTTGTTTTTAGTTATCTGGTCTAAAATCCAACTACTTTAATTTGCAAGCTTTTTCTAAAGTACAGTAAGATGGAATTCTAAAATATCCATCCTTTTCTTAAAATCCACTTCTCTTTGATAAATAATATGGCATGAGTAAACCAGTAAAATCAATACTGATTCAAAGGTATATATCAATGAATGTAAAGATTGCAACAGATAAAACAGTTGAAATTGAAATTTTTCTTTCATTTCTGCAGATTCTTCCAATGATACAGAAATTTTAAACAGATTTGCAGATTACAACATGATTTTGAAATGAGTGTTCTGCACAGGGATTCTTAACTCTATTGTGTTTTACATATGCCAGGTTATGTGGAAGAGGAGGCCCTGCAGCATGTAACTCCTGGCCACATGGCTGGTCCACAGGAAAACTGGGACCCAGCAGCTGGTGTTCTGAATCATTAGGGGTACTGAAAATTGAAGCACAACAGGCATGTTATTCTAGAGCTACACTAATAAAATCTTACATTTCATTACTACCTCTGCTTTCTATCATGAGATTTACTTTGCCTTTTATTTTTATACTTTTGGGTAAATATACTATCTAATGTATTATATATCTTTTGTAAGGCCTTATCTTTACTGCTGCTTTTTCTATCACCAAATAAAAACAATTCTTCTTTTTTCTGTTTACTAATTCCTCTTTTTATATCCACTACAATTCAGAAGGTAGTTTTACTTTAAGAGTGCTGGAATGTTGTGTCCAACCTTTTCCTCCTTGCTTAGCCTGCAAATTCCAGATACAGTTTGCTCTTTTGAATTAATGTGCCTGCCTTTTCTATATTAAAGTCCTTAAACTCTCAATCCAGTCATTGTCTCTAATTGGTTCTCACAATTACTTAAAGTTTGACCTTTCAAAATCAAAATCCTTACTTACAGACATGCTTTTGTTTATCCTACTGTTTCATTTAAACCGGATCAGATGGGGATCATTAGATTCAAGGTTTTCTGCAGAAGGCTCTTTTATAATGTGACTCTTATGTTGTCATGTATGTCTTATTACATCCACGTCTTACAACTTCTATTTAAAAGTATTTATTGAAGATAAAGGACAATGACTGAGCAAAGGAATTTTAGATATTAATATATTTTATACCATAAAGTTCCATCTAAACCCAATGATATTAAAATCATAAGTTCAAGCATTCCAAAACAGGAATTACAATGCAGAAATTGAAATTATCCTGACAATTAATTATACCCACTTCTCATGTACATCAGTTTAAGGTATTTAGTTATGTGATCAAATCTCACTTACATTTCCACAGGATTTCTCTCTCAGATGGTGCACAAAAAGCATGAAGACGAAGCTCTTGTCTTCTATTGGAAATATAATATACCCCAGTTTTGAAAGAGGTGAATCCTTCACTCAAATCTTTACACAAATATATCACAAGAAGGCAGAAATACTGTACTCCAAGCAACTGCTTCACTTCTTAGATCCAGTCACAGCAGTGGATATCTTTGTCATATCAGGACTGAATCCTCCTGAGTTCAGCAGGGAGCAACATGCAAAGAAGAGCTAATTAAATATCTCTGGTTTGGTGCAGCAAATTGGCATGGAAACACCTTTCCAGTATTTGTTAAAGTAGAAATGTGACTCATTCAAAACTCTAGCCTCACAGTTTTGTGCTACACTGGTAGGTGTTTCTCATGGCAACTAAGGACCATAGAGACCACTCTAGCTCAAGTTTCCATGTATTTAGGACAGTTTCTCTATGGTTTCTTCCACATTAAAATGAAAGTATATTCCAAATGCTCTGAGTGTGACTTTTGAAGCCTTTCTTCAACAGTGAAAAATGGTACCATTATTAAGCAGTTGCACAGATTTTTTCATCTGTCCATTTCCAAGAAGTTTTTGGAGATGGGAAGACTTAGGCAACATAGAAAGAAATTGTATGTCTGACTGTGAAATAAATACACTGCTCCATATGGAATGTTTTAAAATAAAATGTTTTCCTCAGATGGAAGAAGGGAAGTAAACTTTTTCTTTTGTAATCTGTTCCTGCCACTCACTTTCACATTGACTAGTTTTATTTTAAAATAACTAGGTGAATTAGAAAATTTGGGGTAATGAATTCAATTCTGAGAAAAAAATCTTTAGTAAAATCCATGGGTTTTTAGAACGGTATAAGTCTCCCAAATTGTTATGCACCACTTTAACACAATGTCAGTTGTCACTAGGAAGGGACCTTCCTTACTCAAAGTCATGAAGTTTTATTTTAAAAGGGTGAACAGTATCACCTCTGTGATGATGAAGTGATAAGGAAGGTGGGAAAACATTATTAAAGAGCTTTCAAACACTACCAAGTTCATGAAAGAGTTTACTGCTGTTAAAACACACAGGTTGAATTGAGTTTTGTTATTTTGTCAGGAATGCCCTCAGGTAGGAGGAATGAAATGAAAAGAAGATTTGATGTAATTTCTAATAAAAAATGATTTTTTTTTTATTTTTCACAATGAATTCCAATTCTTTGTATCCTGCCTTACTACCGTATTTTTTCATAATTTTGTTTTTATTGGCCATGAAATACTACTTTTAAGTAAACCGCAATCTGCTTTTCCTTTTTTTTTTTACTTCCCACAGTTACCATGACAACCATGGAATTTTGGTAGGGATAAAAGATTTGATAAGCATGTTTTCTTTCTGCTTTTAAAGTCTTCATGGCAATATAGATGATCAGACAGGCATTATTAAACAAGGTTGAGCATTATACAAGTGTGAAAGCTATACAAATAAGGAGGTCAGGAAAAATGGTATTTCCTGTCAAGACCATGATATAAAACAACACAGGAGTTTGTCACTGCGGTAAAAAAAATTAAAATTATTATTTACTTTTTTATGAGAGTGGGGGTGGGGAAGGATATTTTCAGCTAGGGTGAATGGGCCTGATACAAATAGGAAAAGGTGTACAAAGAACAGCTCAACATCAAGATCAGTGTAATATCAGTCCAACCTCTCAAGTAAATTAGAGAAGTTTAAAGAGTAGTACAAAAAGCAAACATTCTCTGAGGATCCATATCTCACTCCAGATTACCAAGGCATCAGAGACATACACCCTTCCTCTAGATATTAAAACTATTAAACAGCTTTTGATAAGTCTGAGGACAGACCTTTTAAATTCTTGGCATTCTAATTCAAATAAAAAATGTGGCACTTCAAAAAAGGTTTCATTCTGATTTGGTATTAAAACTAAACTGTGAAAAAGTCTCCTAGAAACAGAAATGTGGAAAACATATCACTTTGACATGATTTTTGCTTAGCTAAAATAAAAAAAAACCCCTGTAATAATATTTTTTTTGTTAATTTGGTAAATTTGCAAAATTTATCTTATGTGTTATTTTTACGGCTACTGGTTAGTTCATGGCATATCAGCAGCAACACATTCACCTGCAGCACTACTACTGGCATGTGACAGTAAGAAAAAATAATGAGATATTTTATTATTCTTCAAATCAATACCAGTAACTGATTTGGGCACTTTTGGACCACTGGTCTTTCCTCCCCCCCCCCCGTTTCAAAACACTTAATTACTAACACAAACAAGAGATTCTTTAATATGGGTTTGAAACTGCTTCATGTTTTCTTTTCAAAGCATTCTTTACCTAAGAGAATTTCAGTTAAAATGAAAAAATGACATACACTTAGTAGAAAGAATTCTGATCAGTTCAGCTGGGTGTAAATAACTATTTGGGTTCCCTATTTAATTTGTGTATCTAGTGGCATCAACTGTGCAAAAAATATTAAGTACATTGGAATGTATTTGTGGGAGAGCCACTATACTGTATCACTATTACACTATTAAGCTCCAACTGTTTCAAACTCTGAACTAAATTTTCTGATTTTTTGTGAAAAAAATTATTTTTTTTTCTCTTAGCCAAGAGAAAATGGGCAGTTCCTATAACTACTAGTTCTTGCTACTGAAGGTCTGATGAGTACCCAATATCATAAGTACATACACTGATACTGGACAAGCTGCCAAACTTCATCTGCTCAGTGACACTTGAGAAGAAAAATCAGACAAATCAATTAGGTTGTTTAAGACACACAGTTAAACATTACCTTGGAGGTAACCAAAAGGAATTCTGCTTAGTAGTGTAGAGGACAGATTTTTGACATTTTGACAGGCTCACTTTGCTTGTCTGGCTAAGCCATAGCTAATTACTTCTTTCAGCCAAATTAGACCATCATGGCCTGGATGGTTGGACAAGGAGGTAAAAAGCTATTTGGATGGGCAGGATCAGAGTGGGTAGCACTCTCCATAGCTGGCTGTGACAAGTGGATATCACAGGAGTCCGCACCAGGTCCTGTCAGATTTAAGAGCTTTACCAGTGATCTGCAGGTAGTAGTGGAGCGCGCTTTCATCAAGTTTGCAGATGACTTCAACCTCCAACAGGGGAGAACAGTAAATGTGATGCAGGGCTGGGTTGCCATCCAAAAGGATTCAGAAAGGATAGAGGAAGGCTCCAACAGGAATCAAAAGAAATATAACAAGCATTGCACCCGAAAAGGAAGAATCCCAGGCACCGCCAACACATGCTGAGGACTGATGAAACTGTCACAGATCACTGAAGTATTTTCTTATAAAGACATCATATTTGCAGACATTGGAAGGTGGATATAAGAAGTGATATCCCTATTTCTGTTGAGTTTGGTCACATCCTCCTAAGCTTTGATATTGCAGGGAGTAATATAACTATCACCAGACTCTGCTCTTCTGAGTGGCACAAGGAAAGCACCATTCTGAAGTGAGAAGACATTCTCACACTACCAAGTGAGAAGAGGCAAACAAAGCAACTTTTCTGGGGTCATTCACTACACTCATGAATTTCCACGTCTCTCTGCACATGCAAAAGCACAGTTGGATAATTTAACATTTTTAATGCAAATAATAAAAGATTGGCAATAAAGGCAAAGATATTGCTATGGACTTTCCTTTTATCAACTTCAGAATTAATTAACCTTGAAGAGAAAACTGTGAAGTCTGAATTATTCTGTATTTTAAATCTTAGCATTTGCAACACAGAGCAGGAAAATCCACAAAAAACAAATTTGAAGGATCAGCTTCTCCTTAATTGTTGTTTTTCATTCTATCACTTCTGGTGTTATTTTAGGTTGAAGGACACAGTGCACAAACAACAACAACCTTTCAAGCACATCAAGCTTAATTCAAGGCAACACAGAATGTTTTTATAGATCATATCTTACCTTTAACTGTTTGGTGTACAAAAACTGTTATTGCAGACATTGAACAGGAATATTGAGACTTCATAATTAGTAGCTAGACATGTTTAAAAAGGATCAATTAATTATGTTGTAGTTTTGTCATCCAGAATGTTTTCTCAAGTAATTTGCAAATAAATCTTAAAGTATGAATGATATTAAAATTATCATGTCAGTTGAGAAGAACTGATACACGTTGTGCAACAGGCTGGATGGTTGCTCGGGCCTGAGGCTAATTAAAAAGAATTCTTAGAGTAGTTCAGATTCTGCTCACATTCATTGACTGTTTGTAAAGCCTAGCCCAAGGGGTTTTTCACCTTGATAGGTCTGCCTCTCCTCCGCAAAAGCAACAATGGCAAGTATGGTGGTAAATTAAATTAATAAATGCATGGAAAAATTTTCAAACACATATACAAAGCAAATCTGACACTGTGTTTTGAGTGATTACAAATCTGATTGGCAAAGACAATGTCAAAAGCGTGTCACTTGACTTATTATGTGACTTTCTAACTAAAATTTGACATTCAGCAACAATCAATGTAAAACATCTGTGTTATCTAGATGAGAAAAAAACCCTTTATAACTATACCATCTCCAAAACTAATTGTAAATGGAAAATCATAAATTAATGAGTTCAGAGCTGTCTGTTCTTGACTTAGTGTTATTTAGTTTGTGTATTGGTGATTAGAAATAAATAATAAAAACAATTCTTACAAAGTTACCACCTGACATGATTATTGACTCAAGTGATAAATAATATATATAGAATTCTGAATCGCTCAGTAATCTGAATTCATTTTTAAACATCATGCATTTTAATGCTGCCATATGCAAGATTGTGCATCTAGGAACACAGAAAGTAGGTCACACTCACAAGATACAAATGTTTCTTGGAAAGCCTGCATCTACAAAAGCCTTTAGGGCTTACCGTGTAACCAACTGAACATGAGCTCCCAGCATAACACAGCGACTAAGACTAACGTAGCTCTTAATTATATAAGGTGAAGACAAATAAGACAGAGTATAGATATCATATTTCATCTGTATGTTATTGTTGACATCATTGCTAGAATAACACGTCCAATCCTTAGGTATACACCCCAAGACTGGAAATTCTCTGCAAAAAACCAGGTTTTTAGAATCTGCAATACAGCAGAATTTCACAAAGAAATTTCAGTCTGGTTAATTTATAAAATAAGTTCATCGTGGTCTTCATCTTCATCGTAATCTCCTCTTATATCCCAGATTTAGCTTCAGATAGATCTTGATCTACATCCAGGTAGGTTTCAACATGAAAGGAAGTCTTCATCTATCCAAAAGGTGGAAAAAAGTTCAACATCTAAACATTAATAAACACTGCAGTCAGGATAGAAATAAGGTACACGTTTTAAAGTAAGACAAGAACAAAAAGAAACTTCTCCCAAGATGTGTTGATTTCTACATTGTTTTCTTGCCTGATATAAAGAGTGGTGCCTGTTTAAAAATACTCTCTAGTTCAATCTGAAGATAAGTAAGGGATATACAAAATGCAAGACAAACAATTATGGTCTGTTTGAAATAAGAAACTATATCAAATGACTGAAGTGACAAGAAGCAGCTGGGAACATGCCAGTAAGATACATTTTTACTGCAAAAATTATTTTTGCAAACAAGTTGAAGACACAGATTTGGAACTAGGCCTTGGCTTTGCCCTATTCTGTGTGACCCTGAAGAAGATGAGAGTCCTTGGGAGGAAGTATGTTCATTCAACTAATAGCATTTTTTGCTTCTGACTGCTCTTTATGGGTATCTCAAGTTCACCATGCTCCTAATTTTTCTTGTTTTGTCTTCTTTCTTTAGTGTTGTGAATGAAACCTCATTGAGGAGTATTGGGCACCATCTTTTATTTAAAGGCTTTGATCCCCACATCTTGAAAAGTAAAGTTTGTCTAAATCTGCATTCTTTGGCATAATGTCCCTAATATTCAGTTCTTTCTATCCGTTCATGCAGCTAAACTCTTATAATTTTCCATTCTAAATATTCGGACCTCTTTTCTCTGCTCTTGAAACAATAGCAAATATTCATTTGTCAACAACAGAGCAAAAGGTGCTTTCCAAGCCTTCTGTTTTAGTCATCTTGTCTCTCTTTGTGTTTCTGAATTTGCTCCTCTTCTGCACTGCATTAGGACACAGAACATTGATTTCTAGTTTAACACTGAAAAACCCAATCCTTCTTACAGAAAACCTATGATGTCAGCAGTTATTCTTCATTAAATACCTTTTAAAATGTTTTCTCTTATGAGTCTTATGTCTGGGAAGAGTGCCCAGTGAATCTCACTAAAAATATCCCATCATTTCGCTTCAAACCCCTCCTCAGACCTCACTGCTTTTGAGTTTCTCGGACACGAAGTATGAGATCTACCACATAGTCCAAAATTACCTAATTGGTTTCCTGTGTTTCCTCAAAAATCTCTGGATAGGCATCTATTGTCTCTTGCTTTACACACAAGTGATTTTTGGAACAGTGAACTGTTACTTTGTCTTGCCTTCCACTGTGACTACTAACTTACTACCTACTACTGATTTCCCTTGTACAAGAGGAAATGGTGATTCAGAAAATTTCTATTGATTTGCTCCCAGGAGGAAGTATTATTATAAGGAATACAATTCTCTACCTACAAATGAAGAATATAAGCTTTATGAGACACAGAGATAGATTTCTGGATTTTACTTACAGGTTTGACTTAGGACTATGTAAAATTCTACTTCTCAAAAGGAGTTTGGGAAGGTCATTAACTTCAGGGATCACATGAGGAAGGAATGATACAGGCCACCCTTAAGACTCCATGGGAAAAAAAAGAGGTCATTATGCTGCCCTTAACTAAGGAATAGAGTTGTATTTGATCCTTGAAGAAATGTTCAAGGCCATAAGAAAGCATATCTCATCCTCCTATTCACAGGTATGAAGGTTTGTCCTCAGATGGCATTACTTCTGGCACAAATTAATTATTTCAATGTCAGTTCTGGCTTCCATTGTATTACTTGCAGAAAGAAAAGGTTTTGTGGAGGCATCTTTCAAAATCACTTAATTTTCTATGGTAATTTTCCATTTTCCCTTGAGCAGCAGAGGACTATATGAGACACAGGCTGGCTTCAAAGCTCAGACAGAAGAAGAAAGACCAGTATCTAGAAGAGTTCTAGGTATTACAGTTTCTTTGGTGAACTGCTTCTAGCAAGACATCACAACCAAGAATCATACATGAGCTGGTCATCTCCCAAACCTTCATTAAGTCTATAAGTACAGTTCATACAGTTTAAAAATATATCTAATATTACATCTAAATTATTGTATATCTTATATATACACTACCTTCCTCATGTATGCCCTGAATACTAGTGAACTAAACACGCAGTTTAGGTGGGACATGTAATAAACTCTTTAATCCCTGGCCATAAATTCACTAACAAAACAGACAGACCACTGCTACTCAAAAAGGCCATATAGTTCAAACACAGTTGTACTTCTGCATTAAATAAGTGCTTCTGAAAAAAGTACCTGCAGACTTCAATGAAGACTATGATAAGCAATTAGTTCTCAAGGTAAACATTAATGGTAAACATTTCTATTTAGCTTTCTTTTTCTTTTGGGAAAGGCAATTGAAAATACATTTGTTTGTCCAAATTATTGTACTGTTCAAATCACAGAATGGTTAGATTGTAAGGTCACCTGGAAGTCATCTAGTCCTACTCCCCTGCTCAAGTAGGGACACTTATAGCCAGTTGCGCAGGACCAGGTTAAGACAACTTTGGAGTAGCTCCAAGGATGGAGACTGCACAACATCTCTAGGCAACCTGCACCACGGCTTGGTCACGCTCAGAAAAAGAAGTGTTTTCTGATGTTCACAGGGAACATACTGAGTTTCAGTGTCCATTGCTGCTGGTCCTGTCACTGGGCACCACTGAAAAGAGCCCATCCCCATCTTCTTTGCATCCTCCTGTTGGGTATTTATATGTGCCCCATCTGCTGGCCATACTTTACCCAGTGCAGACCATCACCTTCATTTCTGTCATAATGCTGGCTCATATTCAACTCAGTGTCCACCAGGACCCTGAGGACCTTTTCTGCCAAGCTGTTTTCCAGATGGGTGGCCCCCAGCATTTATATTTGTGCATGGAGATGTTCCTCCCCAGGTGCAGGACTTTGTACTTCTCCTTGCTGAACTTCACAAGGTTCCTGACAGCCTGTTTCTCCAGCTTGTCAAGGTCCCTCTGGATGGCAGCACGACCCACTGGTATATCAGCCACTCCTCCCTTTTTTGTGTCATCAGCAAACTCTGCTCCATCTACCAGGTCATTAAAGATGTTAAGGATTAAGGAAATGTGCCTGCAAATTTATTTCTGAAGTAGCTGCTCCATCACCTTTCCAGGGATTGAACTGAAGCTGTTTGGTCTGCAGTTTCCTGGGTTGTCCTTTTTTTCCCTTTCTGAAGATAGAAGTCATATTTGTTTTCCTCCAGTTTTTGGGCCTTTCTCCCAATGACCATGACTGATCAAAGGAGTGGCCTCACGATGACATCTGCCAGCTCTATCAGCACTAGAGGGTGCATCCCATGAGGGCCTATGGAGTTATTAATGTCCAGTTTACTTACATGCTCAGTGACCTGATCCTCTTCTGACAGGACTACATCTTTCTTGCTTCCACCCTTCCCCCTGGTCTTTGGAACAGGGCATTCCTGAGGGCTGGTCATGCCAGTGAAGTCTGATGCAGAGGCAGCATTCAGTACATCAGACCTTTTCCATGTCTCGTTGAGCAGTGGGCCCATATTTCCCTTAGTCTTACTTTTGTCTCCCATGTGTTTATAGAAGTCCTATTGTCCTTGAAGTTTCTGGCCATATTTAATTCCATTTGGGCTTTAGCTTTCTCCCTGGATGCCCAGACAATGTTTCTGTATTCCTTGCAGTTACTGGTGCTTGCTTTCATCCTCTGTATGCTTCTATTCTGTGTCTGAGTATTGTTAGGAGCACCTCATTCATCCATCCAGACCTCCTGGCATTTTTGCCCAACTTTCTATTCATTGGGATGGACTGCTCTGGAGCTTGGAGTAGGTGACCCTTAAATATTAACTGACTTTCTTTGGTCCCTCTTCCTTCTAAGACTTCATTCCACAGGATTACTTCAAACAGATCTTTGAAGAGGGCAGAGTTTGCTCTCCTGAAGTCCTGGGTCGTGAGCTTGTTTTTCCACTCCTCCCTGCCCTCAGGATTCTGAATTCCACTATCTCATGGTCTCTGCCACCAAGACTGCCTTTGACCTTCACACCTGAAAGAGTCCGTCTGTGTTGGTATGAAGTCCAGCAGATCAGGTCTCCTTTTTCGCTTACCTATCACTCAGAGGAAGAAGTTATCAGCCATGTAGTCCAGGAATTTGGAGTGCTTATGCCCTGCTCTGTTATCCCTCCAGCCAATGTTGAGCTGGTTGAAATCCCTCACAAGGACCAGGGCTTGAGAACTTGAGTCTGCTTTCATCTGACTGTTGAGGGCCTCATCCACTTGCTTTTCCTGGTCAGGTAGCCTATAGCAGACACCCACTATAATGTCACCTTTACCTGTCCTCTCTTTAATCCTAACCCTTATGTGCTCCGCTGCCTTCTCATCTATCTCCAGACAGAGCTCCATGCACTTCAGCTGCTCTCTCACATAATGGGCACTCCCCTTCCTAATTTTTCTTCTATAGTCCTTCCTAACAGACAGATATTCTTCCATTGCAACATTCCAGTCACGTGAGCCGTTCCACCATGTCTCTTGTGATCCTGACAAGATCAGAGCCCTGCAGCTGCACACAGATCTCTGACTCATCATGCTTATTCCCCATACTGCCTCCACACAGGCACTTCAAGAGAGGCACCCCAGCACACTGAGTTCCTGGAGAGGGTTTGGGGATTACATTGTATCCAGAGTTAGGATAATTTTTGATATAAAATAATTAAAGCTGAAGAGAATTGAGTAATAAATGGCCCATTAGGAAGATTTAATACAATAAACTAAATCAGTGAGCTAGAATACAGGGGTTTATGTGAAAACAATAAATATTTTTAACGTTATCTCCTTTATTTCTTTACCTGAAATTAAACCTAATGTTGGCAATTCCCTTTAGAATAAGAAGCAATTACTTAAGATGAAGCTATCTTAATTCAAATCGATTAAAACCAACTCATTAACCAGAAATAAACCGGTACAAAGCCCAGTGGCTCTCACCTCGCAAAGCCAGCATGTGGCGCTGTCTCCTGTAAAAAAACAGCCCCGAGTTTCGCGAAGCTGGTCTGCGAAAAAGCTCATTTGAACAGTGTCAGACTCGTCTGAAGCACAGGCAGGTAAACAATTCGTATATTTTAGCATAAAACCAATACTCTGCACTCGCAAGAATTTGTTACTACTAATTCTACTGCTTCTAATAAGAAGAGATTATTTAATGTAGTTTACTGACCAAAAAAAGGTAGCAAAACATACAAATGTGTCTATATGTCTATTTATCTCATTATAAACCTCAATTACCTTTACAGGTTGGTTGACCTGTATACATAATTTATTTCCAATTTTCTGTATTCTGTAGCCAATTTATTTACATCTTTAAAATGAGTGTACTTACAAACTTGCGTATCTTCTCTTTCGGTCTATCGGATATTTAGCCCATAGGGGTTTTAGTTACCTACTAAATTCTTAAGCTACCGAGCCTGTTTCTTAATCTCCACGTAATGGAACAGGACCTGTGTGAATACAGTTTTACTAGAAGTGAACAGCCAGTCTTTTGTGTGCTAACCAAATCAGCTCTTACTGAAAAGGAATTCACAGACTACACTGATGATCATTGAAGCCATGCGCTTTCAAACAAAAGCAACAGAGTAAACAGTGTATTCAGTAACTTTTGAATTATTAAGGGCTCTATGCCCTTTGCTACAAGACTTTATAAAAAAAAAGAAACAGGATTCATACTCTTTTACTTAAAGCTGGGGTTTATAATAAAAATGAATAAAATGCATTGGTACTGACATGGAGGGGATATATCGACAGAACCACCTGGTCTCTAGATTTACATCTGATTTACAGATAGTTAAATACTTTTTCAGGCAGTTCTTATTATCTACTAAAATACGGTAAAAGTTCAATGCACTCAGTGTACCTATAAACACTATGAATCAGCAAAGCAATTTTCTTCTCCTGACTCAAGGCAAAAAGTTGTGAAATTTTTAGTCAGGGCTTAAGAAAACCTATTTAAAAGTTTGTCATCTAGAAACTTGGAAGTTCTGAACTTAATACTGAGGCCTCAACACTATTTCTCACAATATTGCTAGGACTGTGCATTTATTTCTGTGTTGTTCTATAATGTCTTGTTTTTACTTTGTAAATACGGAGCTGCTGGATTAGGCAAAATAAGCAGTTCTCTAACGGTGAGAAATCAGTCAGAACTGGGAAAAGCATTTCTGAACCGCTTATAACCCCTACTCACTGCAAGAGGAAAGGTAATCGTTCCAACTGCAAAGATGAGGAAGACTTCAGGAGGTGTAGCTGAGATGGTCTTCCTTGCTTAACCAGGGCACTTCCAAAGTAACTGGCAGAATACGCTAAACAGTGCAATCAGCAGGTCAACTTCTGTGCCAGGATGTTGCAGGTGACCTTCTGGGAGCTGCACGTCCTTCAAGCATCCAGGGGCACAAAGTGTCATCTCCATCTCATAGCACTTCCAGTACTGCATCTGGCCTACTGGCTTTTCTCAAGTGAAGATTTCTGGTCAGCTGACAAGAGACACTGTAAGCTGAAAAGTAACATCTAAACAAAAATTTTTCTTGCTTTCTATTATATTTCTACATTACCAATACTCATGACAAGAACTCTTCTTAATCTGTGCCTTTCGTGATTTAGATAGCAAAACTATTGCTAGAATATAAAAGTAGAATTTACCAACTGATTTATTAGTTTGGATGCAGCAGAACTTTTTATATTTTGAATTTCTGATATATATGGGTTTATGACAGGTGTATGCATATAGTGTGGTAAGAATAATAACATTGAGGAATATGCTTTATTTCACAGTTATGTCCATAAGAACATCCATAGAGGAATTATAGATATGTAAAATTACTACAAGCCAGACTGGTTGAAGATCTTGCTGTCTTCTATGAGATTTTATGTGACTTTCCTAATGAACACTTAACTTAGGCTAAAACTTCTTTCAGTAAAGACAGCTCCTATAGTCTGTTTAATTCAGGGTTTGATAACCACACCAAACTCCTACTTGTAGTAGTAACTGATGTAGTATTAACTCCTGAAACGGCCTAAGATCTACTTATTTCAGCTCATACAACTCTGGGATTTTCAGGTTCAGGAGGCTCAATCCAGGCTCCAGAGAGGAATGATCCACTTGCTCTTTCTAGCAGCACATACTTGCGACGGGAGGAGTCCATACAGTGTGAGCAGGGAGAGGAATGTGGTACGTAACCTCTGTGCTACATACTGCGGCACGCACTCCCAGCCCTGGAACTGACGGCACAGAGAGAAAGGATGTTAGGCTCATATATACTGTATGGTGGCCATTTTACAGCTCAAGGCACTATTTCAATTTTTGCAGCTATTAGTATTTGGACTAATGACTTGTAGATTTTCATTTTTAAATAACTCTTCAGAGAAGCCTGTATGGGTTTCATCTTGGGACAGGCGCTCACTGCAGTGTTTCTCTGTAAGAAATACACCGAGTTTCAAAAAAGTGATTTCCATGCGTCCTTGTCTACCCTTCCTTTTTCTTCTTCTTCTTCTTTTTTTTTTTTTTTTTTTTTTTTTTTTTTTTTTTTTTTGAACAAGTAAAAGGCACTAACCGAGCTGTAAGGACTGGGTACCTGTCGCCCCGGCACTCAGCGCTGCGCCAGCGCGGCGCGACCCCTACCCCGCCCGCCTGCGGGCAAGGACAGGGCATGCGGCTCCTGGGGCCGCTCCGAGCCCCGCAGGTGGCGGCTGCGGCGGAGGGTCCGGGAGCCGGGGCGGCCCCG
>VZRE01008834.1:285888-386782 GCA_013396775.1 Cephalopterus ornatus
CGGCCGCTGTCAGCATCGGCCCGCCCGCTGCCGACGGGGGAGGGCTGTGGGCCGGGGAGGGAGGGAGGGAGGACAGGGGTGAGGGGAGTTGAATGATTGAACTTTCTTGTGTAGTTTCTGCGCGCGGAGGTGTCCGTCCCCGGCGCAGCCCGGCACCAGCCCGCCGAGCGGGAACGAGCGCACCCCGGCGCCTGCCGCCCCCCGCACCGCCCGGCCGCCCCTCTGCCCTCCTCTCCCGCAGAGCGATGGTGCGGAGGGCGCCCAGCGCGTCCCTCGCCCTGATCCTCTGGGTGACGGCCGCCTGCGGCAGCCCCGACGGGCCGGGGGCCGCCGCCTCCGCCCGCAGGCAGGACGAGGTTTTCTCCACCGCCAGATGCACCTCCAGGTGCCTGAGCCTCCAGATCACCCGCATCTCCGCCTTCTTCAAGCATTTTCAGGTAGGGGCATGGCGCCGCGCAGGGCAGTCCTGCTGCCGCCGCCCGGAGGGTGCGTGTCCACCGGCACCGGCGCGGCGGCGCGGGGTGGGGGCGGAAAGGACGGCCGGGACCGGAGCGCCTCTTGGCAAACTTGGGGGGCTGCGCCCCCAGGGGATGCTGGGCGTGCTGTGGGAGGCGCCGCCGTCACCTGGAGCCGCCGGACAGGTGGGCACGGCCCCGCGGCAGCGCCGAGCGCCGCCGGTGCCGGTGGGTGCCGGCCAGGTTCGCCGCGGGCGGGTCGTGGGGTTCGGCGGGGACACCGCTCTGCCCTGGCCGCTCGCAGGTGCCCAACGCTCCCGGCCGCTGCCCATGTCAGGGCGGGACGGGCACCGGGAGCTGCCTCTGGCGGTGTCCAAGGCGGTGGGGCGGCCGCAGCTCGGTGCTCCCGGGCCGGGGTGCGCTCGTCGTGCCCGGCGGCGCGGCGGCGGTCCCGCGGGGCCCCGCCTGACTGCGGTGTGCCCGCGGGTGGTTCGCTTCTCCAGCCTGGTGGGCAAGTTTGAGCCTATTTTTTAAGAGCGATAACCGGGAACGTGTAATACTTAGTTCCGACCTCCTGGGAGGGGAGGGTGGGGGTAACACTTTTTTTTTTCCCTGGGACAGAGAGGCACATCTCTGGCTAACGGGAGTGGGGAAATAGGGATAAAGTGGGGGAAAAGGGGTTGAAGTAGCGGGAGACCTGCGGGTCATAAAATGAAATGCTAGAAGCAGTGCGGGAGCTGGTGCAAGAGCAGCGGGTGTCTGCCCGTCCTTTCCCCTTTTCCAGTTAAACGCGCACCCTTCCTTTTTCCCTTCCCCACCTGTTCTACACTGCGCAAATATTAAACCGAGTCGACTTCATCCGAATGATGGAAACCCTTCAGAGCTGCAAGTCCATCTCTCTTCCGAGCACCCAGGCCCCTTTGGGAAAGTGCTGGCCAGCTCGGTGGGAAGGGAGCCACCCTCGCCGCTTGGGGTGACACATCTCCGCGCCGCCCCGGGCACCCGGCGGGGAGCGCCGCTCACTCACCCCGAGCTTGCCGGGCGGTGAGAAACCGGGAGCGCCCGGGCAAATGCTTTGGGTGGAGTAGCGTTCGGGGCAAAGGTGTTGTCAGAAAAGGCAGGTTTGAGAGGTATTTAAGGATAACCCGTTAAAAAGAAAAAGTCAGTGTGAAAGGAAAGCTGAGTATGTGCGTTGCAACGGCAGCAGAAGTGTTTGGGTGCCTGCAACCGGATTTGGGTTGAAGAGACCGGGGGTGCACCCCGAAGCGGGTGGGGAAGGGGTTGCCCTGCCCTGTCCTGACCGCCGCCCCTCGGGGCTCCGCCGAGGCCGGGGGCGGAGGAGCGCTGTCAGCGTGCTCCCTGCGTCACAGAATGGCCTGAAAGGAGGGTACCCATTAAAATAGTTCATTATCTCAGAGAGGGGTTAGTATTTTTTATTGCGTTGTTAAGAAGTTGTAACTTACTTGTTTTACAGTTTCAGTGGCTAAAGAGACAGTTTAGATCAAGCCAATTCATAGTGAAAGGCTTTTTTTTTTTTTTTTTTTTTTGTGCGTGTGTGTTTTCTTGGCAAGATTTCTTTTTTGATGTAAAACTGCTGACAGAATGCACATTGCCAAACAATCGTGATTACATTTTAATTAGCCAGGGTGAAATAAGCAGGGAATTACTCACTTAGGTCTTGAAAACTGGCTGTTTTTTTGTAATCATTTGAGAATCTCAGAGTTTTAACCCCAACCTGCTAAAGAACACGATAATTTATATAAATTACCAGGGATTAAACTCCTGCTAGACATGAAATGACTGTAATGTTTGGAAGATAAAGTGCTATCGTTTATAAAAGTTAAGCTCTCCATTGTCTTTTAATGAGGGAAAGGAGGAGAGGTTTAGAGTACATCATGCATTCAGTGTTCGCACAGGAGACTGATAAGACACAGTGGACTGTAGGACATGCAGGTTTGGGCCCTATTATTCCATAAGGTCTAAAGGATAAGATGTTCTTTTCATCCCTTTCTCTTCTCCCTCCTTCTAGCCACTCCCCTCCTCTTTTCATCTCAACTAGTAGCAATTTCTGGAGTTCTTTTCATTTCAGAGATGCCCACTTATCTTGTAATCTGATTCAACCTTTGAAGCAAACTAGACACTAGCTCATCCCACTTGAAGCAGGAAGGAACTCTAGTGTCTTCCAGTTAGAGAAAGAATTGAAAGAAGACTAACCCACTGATTTCCCAACCCTGCTTTAGATACAACCTTGGCGGTGGGGTCAGGGAGACAACAGCTGGATGCTTTGTGACAGGTAACAACCCCAACACTTCAGAGAGGCTTCATTTCACATAGTTTATGGTACTAAAGTCACATTACAAACAGCCTTTTAGAGAGAATGGGGTAGTATGAATAGGAAATCTGGGTTAATACTATACCTTCTGGCTCATTATTTGAATGACAACTAATATTTTTCCAATTTCCAAAATGTTCACAAGAGACTAATTCATTTTCCCCTTCACAGAGAATTTTTACCCATTTTTCTTTGCTGCCCCTTTTTGTGAAAGGGCCAAGAGAGGTGTTCTCTTTTTAAAAAACCCGATTTTTTAATTTACATAAATTTATGCTTCAAAGCCCATTTTAAAGGTGTGTTGTCAGTAGGAAATTATTTTAAGCTAGATACAGGTCAAATAATATACTTTTTTTTCCCCCATGTAGACTGTTGACGTGGGCTAGAAGAATCGGCCACCTACATCAAAAATCTTTCATCTTTGGAATGTTTGTTGAAGAGGCATAGATGCCTGCTTTTTTGCTATAAAATCCCCATGGCCAGGGTACTTTTCCAGTTCTGGGATTGTTGGGAAGTTCTTATGTAGAGGTTACACCAAAGGATATGTGAGATCAATATGGAACTTATACATTGCATAGGTCTTATAGCCCAATGAAATATGTGTGTTTTGTATCTATCTATGGCCTATTTGCAGGCTGGGAACTTTCACAGAGCATGCTGGCACAAAGTCCTTTCATAAAAAAACAATCAAACAAAAAAAGGTAAGCGGCATATTTATCTGAGCTCTGTAACTTGGGCCACTGGACATCACCAAATGAAGCATTCACTGACCTGTGACCAGAAAGAGTAAGGGCAAAGAGAACTCATCTCTCTAGCCTAATGTTTAAGGTACCCTTAGCCATTTTGGGTGTTAAGATTAGGGTTTTACAATGACTTTTACATCACATATATAAAGAGAGTAATCAGAGCATTCACTGGAACCTGTCCATGCTCTTGGGTTACTGCCTTGACAAGTAGTAGAGTTCCTACTGCTGTGCCTTTTTTCTGACAAAAATCTCTGTAAAACACCTGAATGGAGGAGAATGGCAAGTGTCCTTCCAGTAAGGAAGAGCATGACCGTCAAGTAGCCTCCTTACAGTAGAGGGGAAGGTGTAGATTTGAATCTTGTCCTGTATCATAATCAGTGTTGTTTGCATTTGGCTTTTACCTAAAAGAGCATACCTGTGTGTTAGTAAGCTGCCCTTATTAGATGGGAAGGATGAGTCCTCCTCTAGTTTGAAATGAAAGGAAGGACTGAAGTGTCTGGCTCCATAAGAAGCACCAAGAATATGAATCCTGTGTGGAAAATGGCATACTATTTTAAGGGACCAAGGTTGTAAAGAAGAGTGATGTCATTGGAGACATTCTTTCCCCTCAATATTTTCTTATTAAGGCAGTTCCCTTCTCAGAGTTTTAGCTGATGTTCAGGAAAAAGGTAAGAGTTCTACTTTGAGGTATTCAAAGTTTATTTGTGAATCTGGTTTTATAGTAACTCAGTACAGTAGGTATAACCCTCATAAGATGAGGTCAGTTAATGCACAAGTTTTTGTATTCTTGAAAAGCGTATGGATATAAACAGGGACTTATTACAGCTAGCTAGAAAAGAGACTTGAATACTCAGATTAGTTTTGCTAGGGATTTTCTGTATAACTGCCTGTTTTAGTGGAAAGAGACTTAATTCCTTGCATTGCTATCTATGGGTGCAGCCTTTTGCATCTATGATATTAGTTGTGGATGAACTCCTTCCATTTTGGGGGAGCAGGCATTGCGTGACCTTTAGCATTCTGTTTTCAAGTTGAGTGAGAACATAGTCTGGATTTTAATCTCTACTGCCAGACAGCCATCTAAGCCATGTTCTAAAACCAGCATGATTAAGTTTTCTTTGTGAATAAGAGCTTGAACATCAGTGTAACTACTTAGGCTAAAGGTATAGCATAAAAATGCTATGATGAGGAAAGTGTTTACTTGGACCTGTGAACTTGTGGAACTTTTGTCTTAGTTGGCATCTGTTACAGACCTCTCAAGTATCTTCCTGCATAATGTGTGCAACTTGATAAGTTAGTTAAGGCAGAGGAGCAGTTAGTCTTGCTTACTGGGTCAAAAGCTGAGAGGGTGGTAGAACATGCCACAAGAATTGGGGGTACGTGCCGGTAAAACTGGCTGTGTTTGTGGTATGGAGTCACAGGAGAGGACACAGCCGCACGCTTCCAGAGTGACAGAGTAGCTGAGGCTGGGCAGTACCTCCTGGCAAACTGTTCTGGTGTTTAGTCACCCTCATAGTAAGAAAAAGGTGTTTTCTTATGTTCAGATGGAGTGTTCTGTGTTTCAATTTTTGGCCATTGCCTCTTGTCCTGTTACTGGGCAGCACTGAGAAGAATCTGGCTCCATCTTCTTTACTCTCTCCAATCAGGTGCTTATAAACATTGATGAGAACCCCTTGAGGCTTTTTTATTCAAGGCTAAACATTCCCAATTCTCGTAGCTTCTTCTCACGTGAGAGATACTACATTCCCTTTGCTGGACTCTCTCCACTAAGTCCATGTCTCTCCATGTAACAGGGAGCCCAACCTAGTACTCCAGATGGGAGGAGTGACTAGAAAAGAGAATAGAATTAGATACATTTTAAAGGTATAACACCTGGTAAATACTGTTACTCACTTCTAAATTAATTTTCACAATTTATGTTTTCTTACATGAGTTCACGTATGTCCATTTATGATTGTCAATGCATTAAAAAAATGGTAATGCTAAGTCAAGTCAGTTTTTTTTTCCACATATTCCATATATCAGTATTTCCATATATCAATACTGATATTAGATATCAGTACATCTCGTAGTTTTCTTTGGTGGTGTTTTTTTTTGGTTTTTTTTTTTGGTGGGTAATCTTCAGTAGTAAATTGAATCTTAGCAAATCCTTTTCTTTATTCTTAAGGGGGAAGTCCAGGTACGTTGGGATTTATACATGTAGTGTGATCCAGAACTGTGATTGCTGCTTGAAAAGGCTCATGAGAAATTGTTTAAACTCGCTAAGATGGGTACTGTTTAGAAACATACCAGCAACACTGTGGAGGAACCTGGTCACATGGGGATTCTATGTTAATTCCTAAGTTGACTTATTTTAATAGTGGATGAGTTGTAGTTGAAAATTTGGATACAGCATAGACATCCCTCAAGTGGTAAGCTAGTTTCATGATACATGGAAGGAAATTAGAGAGAAATTTCCCCTTGTAAATGGGATTTAGTGGAAATCTAATAGTAACATACTATGGATTGGTACTTAGGAATTAGTACTAAGCTAGATGAGCTAAGGCTAACTCGAAACTGTTTTTGAAAGTGTGGAAAAACATTGTTTTAAGCTAATAGAACCATATGAGGCATAAGGTTGAGTAGCTGTGAGAGGGAAGAATAAGGTCTTAAAAGTTTGTTATATTGAGTGACTGATAACTATATGGTGCTAGCATGTTGTTTTTACTGTTGTAGAGGGACTGTTACCTGTCAGGACAAGTTTTTGAGGGAAGACAGGAAATTCTTCTAAGTAAACAATAAAAGGTTCTTAGATTGTATATCTGCAAGCAAATAACGTGCAAATGATTACCTCTAGATAACCAATACCAGATTTCACCTACAAGTCAGGCAGCTAGTTGTTTAAATGCCAGCACATCTGCCTTCAAGTGGCTTGTAACTCCAAAGTGACTGCACCTGCAAAAATCTGCGATAGGTTCCAGCTGGGAAAGGGGTAGGCCGGGTTGAAAATCTAGGCTGCATGTGTCTCTCTGTGCTTTGCTGTAAAGAAGGTGGAGATCATGAAGAAACCATTTATTGTAACTGTCTTGAATAATTCTGAAACTAAATTGTTTTTCATAAAATCTCTTGAAAAGAGACGTGGTACTTTCATAATGAGATGTAGTAGAATGTAGTGTGTTATTCCCAGAACATTTCAGTTCCAATGGACAGGTTTGCTTAGATCCTTTGGGACGTGTTCATGATCTTTTCTACATGTGAAGATGTGTGCCATCTGCTTGTGTTGCCATTTCACTACTCATCTCCTTTCCAAAAATAGTCCTTGTATTAAATAAATCTGACTTTCATATGTCTGTTAAGGAACACTGCTGTTTATTTATTTCTACAGACGGATTTCAACATTTGTTATTGCTTTGTTTTCCTCAAAACTTGTTAGAAGTCCCAATCATTCTCCTCTCTTTATTGTTAATATGGTGCATGATCTGGATAATAATTCTGGCATTTGGTGTGCTCTTATTATTGAGATCTGCTGTCGTGAACAAGAGGTGCACGGATTTTCTAATAGGATCTTATGTAAAAACTTTGAAGATAAAAGGTTTTTTTTTGAATAATAATGGTTGCATCTAGTGAAAAGACCTGCATTATTCACTGTATTGTGGAATTGAGCCACAGTTAGTCTTTGCTGTTGTAATGTGGTTTGGTATGAACCTCCCTGATTTCAGTGGGAGTTATATTTGATTTATCATAACTAGGCTCAAATGTCTGGCATCGGTGGTAGCTTGCATGGTTGATATGAGTGTGGGGGTTAAAAAGCTGGGTTGTTGTTTTCTAGCAGTTTTGACTATGCAGATTTGGGACCTTAAACTTGCCCATTGCTTTCCAAATTAAAATGTCTGTGTCTCAAGTGTAAGTTTTAAATGCAAAGCAAATGAACTTTATGAAAACATAAGTGAATGATTAACAATTGTTTCAAACAATAAGAGTTGGCAAGATACTTTTCTCGCCTTTTACTTGTGGATGCTTACATATTAATAAAAAAAATCTTCATGCTATCTTGCTTGTGTTCAGAAAATTGAAATCTCTTAATTTGGTAAATGTGCCTGATACCAGATGCAATAAATCCAACAGGAATATTACTAATATGTTTTGAGACAGACATTTATGTATAGAAAATATTGGCAAAGGATAGTTTTAATGTCACAGGCATGCCGGAGAGAGGGAAGAGATGTTGCTTCTGAAAAGCATTAGTAAACTTTTGAAAGAAAAACACTGGGAGTACTAAAATGTAAACCCATTTTCCATTGGAAAATAATATCCGCTTACTACAGAGTGAAAGGTTTTTAAGATAGGTAGTGTTCATATTAAAACAGTTATTAAAACATTATTAGTTGTCTACATATAAATGTATTTGGTTTAGAAAGTGCCCTGTAAGTTAAAAAAAAACCCAATACATTTTTGAGATAGCTTGAAAAACAGACTGATTTTCCAGATGCTCAACATTTGTCATTTTGCAAGGGACAAACCTCTTAAGACTCAGTGATGAATTTGTGTGTCCACAAATGGACGTTGTTAATTCACAAGCTGGCCTACATCTCTATTGGCTATTCAATGTGAAATTTTGTTTTCCCAGATTATCTGTGTTTGAGTATATAGACAACTTCTGTAAACAGAAAAAGAAAGTGCTGTATTTTAGCATCCATATTTTTAAAGATTGAAAATAGTATTAATGACTGAGTATCAGGAACATCAATCATACAGAAGACAGAGACATTAGTATTGATATTTAGTAGTTAGTACCTAGCAATTGTTAACCTTGAACCAAAAAAAGCACTGGTCTAGGAGTTTACACCAAGAATCTTCATTTTTTGACCTTTCCCACAGCTGAGCCTTATAAGGCCTTCTATTTCAAAGACCTTTGAAGTCCATGAAAAGCTTTCTGTTGATTTCAGCTGGATCAGGTCCATGTATGAAACTGGGTCCATGCAGCCTTTGTCAACAAAGTAGAGTGCTGTGAACTTGGTATCCCAACTATAGTTGTATCCCTTTTTTAGTCTTTTAATGACCAAGACATCACAGAACACAAAGGTGAAGAACTGGGGGTGTTGAAAGGTAAGTGGACTCTTTAAACTTGAAAGTAGAGTACTGTTCCTTTCATCTCTGATTAAAAAAAAAAATAAATCACACATTCAATTCCTTCCACTGAAAAGAATATCAAATATTTCCAATTTTTGGGAAAAACCCCAGTCCAAAGTTTTTATCCAATTTCTTTTGTTTTCTGTGTATCATGTTTTCACCTCGGTGTCTCTCTAGACTCTCAAAGAGGTACGATATCAAAGTTATGTAAAACTACAATGCAGGAAAATATATTTTCATGGTAAGAACGTCGCCCTGTGACTTATTATATCTTTAAGTTAAGGACACAGCATGTTTTGCTTTGTTTTTTCTTGGTCTGCTTGTTACAATAAATTGTCCTTTAAAAAAGAAGAAACTTGTCTTAATTTTGAAAAAGGTATGACTGCCCTTGTAAGCAGCTGAGATTCCTGAAGAAGGCATGGCTCTGGAACTTGCAGGAGAAGCAAAAGAAGAGACACACAGAGTCTCAGAAGGGAAAAACTGGAGATTAGGTGACCTCCCACAAACTCACAATGATGCAAAGTGAAATTATCTAGGAGAAGAGGGCACTGTAAAATTTACTGTAACACAGTTAATTGAAATAAAGGCTGGAAACAGAGAACAACCACAATGGGTGTAGGGAGAGTTGTTTGTAAATGTTTTTTGTGAATGTTTTTTATTTCCATTCTTTTTCAGCTGCTTGGAGTTTTATTTTGCTTGAAAAGGTCAATTTTTCTTTTTAGTTTTTAGTTTTGTAAAAATGTTTTGAAAATCCTTTTGTTACAGGTAAAATCTCCAAGAAAATTCACAACAAAATTCTAACAAATTTGTGGTCCTGTCATGTATACCAGTGCAGGCCCATAAATATTAAATCTATTCTAGATCAGGGGTGCTCAAGTGTGGAGCCTCTTTGGGTAAAGCTGCTGACCTGTGACTGGCTGCTTTTCAGCTTGTTTTCATTCATTTATTTCCTAAAAATAACTTTGGACTCAGTTTATAGACTGAGTGTGTCCTGGTGATGGCAGCTTGTTCCTCATTTCTGTCTTTTCCTTTAACCGTATTGATGGATTGTGAAAAGAGGGACAAAGAAATAGGCTACTTTGGCTTTCTGAATGATTCCTGCTTTCCAAACAGTATGAACTTACTCTCTGGAGAGTTTTCAACCAGAAATATCTTCTGGTGATGGCTGACAGCTCTCTTGAGTCAATACTGTGATTTACTTACATGTATTTTGAAATAAATAGTAATTCCAATTCTTTGGAAAAAGCTTTGACTCTTCTTATGCATGTGTTCTATGCATTTTCAGAAGTGCTGGATTTACTGTATTGCACATATATAGTAAAGTTTGTTCATATGAGGAGACAAAAGCTGTACATACGTTTTATTCCCGTACAGTAGAAAAAGTGAAGTGGCCTCCCCAGGCACTGTGTTGGACTTCGTCTACTACAAAGGTATTTTAAAGACAGAAATAAGACAAACTGCTGCCACTGTAATTCCTCGAGTGGTCTCAAGTGAAACTGCAAACCGAGCCAAGGTAGTGAAGACCTTGTTTTCTCTGCCTGTGAGGGTTGCGGTCCAGCTGTCATGGATCCTGTTATAAGATGATACGGGGGAAATGGGATTGCTTTAGAGCAAATGTTTTCTGTCCATAAAGTCAGAAATTGAGGTTGATGGTGAAGATTGGATGAGAATAATGTACTCTCTTCATCCAATGCAAACATATTTCAACCTTTTTTGCCATTCTTATGAGAATTTATAAACATAAATCTCTTTTTCTTTTTTTAGTAGATTACTCTTTAGGGAAGTTATATTCACATTAATTTACATTTAAAAAAAAAGATGTGATCACAGCTCATGTACATGAACACTATTTCTCATCTAGTAATTTAGATCATGAATGTAGGAACTATACATCATTTGTATTTAACTGCTAATGCTTTTTAACTGTTAATGACTGGAACATTCCAGTCAGGCCTCAGGGCATTTTTGGGCCTAGGCACTATAAATTCATTTTCTAACCTCACTTGCTGTAAGATTTTGGGTTTTCTTTGAATTTAGTACATGGCTGAGAATGAGACAGCAAATAGTGAGGAAGGGGTGATAATTTACTATTAGTAGTAGTATTAGTATTACTATCATCATTATTGTCATTATGTTTCTGTCCTAATGTAGTGACTACTTGTCATTTTTTTCTGGAATTTGAATCTCTGCATAGAAACTATTTCAACAGGGCAGCTTTTTTTGTTCAGTGATGGTTATAGCTCCTTTTGAAAACAATGAAATCACATTACTGTGTAACCACAACAAGACAATAATGAATCACATCATTACCTGCCCCCACTTTTCTTAGTCACAAAGAGTGTATAATATGTTGACATTTGATTCCTATCTGGCAATTTTGGGAAGGGAACTAGAACTAAGCGAGCTTGAGGCTTTCTTCTGTTTTCAGATTTCTTTCTATGCAACTATGAACTGAGAGATCATGAATTAGACGAGAGTTGGTCAGTCTGCATCTACAGTCGGTGGAAGGAGCATTTTGGATTAGACAAATTGACCCAAAGAGGTAAAAATAATCCAATTAATGAAGTGTATGTCACTTCATATAGTACTTAGTAGCAACTATAGGACATGTTTGTCAGAATAAATAAGGGAAGAACATGAAGATTTTCGCAACTAGCAGCTATTGTTGAATTTTTTCTTTGAGTTGAAAATTGAGTAAACAATGGGAAAGACAGAAGGCTTTTGGTTTCTATCTAGTGGATCCTCACTAACCAAGTGGAGTGGGAATGCCTTCAACGCTGCACATGCAGCATATTAATTCATCTTGTAAAAGATTTAGTTTATTCATAGAATCACACACGTAGGCATTTGGGCACTGGACAGCAGAACAGCTGTAATTACAGTGGCAATAAATCTGCAACAGCAAACAATAAGTATTTCAAGACTCCTTCCTCTATTCAAAACTGTCCTTAAGTAGAAAAAAAAGAGCATCAATGTGGATTAAATTTGAAAGTTAAACCTAACCTGAGCCATTTGCTGAACTGTAGAAAGGAATTAACATTTAGAGTTTCCAAAAGAATATACTGACTGCCTTTGTTTTGGAGTAGAAAATATTACTAGGTAGTTATAAAGACTGAAGAGCTTTACACATTAGTGTAGTGCAAGCTCATGTTGTTTTCTTTAGCTGGAGATCCTTCAGACTTCTGACTGATACTTATTGATTCTTTCATTTATGTAATTAGTAGTTTGACAGGATTTTCCTGGAGCTTTCATTACTGGCCTGAGTCTTATATCCCTATGCTTGATAGTAATGTATCCAGTGATTTAAATGGAAATAAGCTTAGGCCAGTGAAAATATACTGGAAATGTGTGTTCAGAGTTTATAAATAAATCCAAGAAAACTTCCAGTATGCTGCTGAAAGACAACTAACTTGAATTTGCTAAATATGATCTTACTGTCTCGTGCCATTTTCAGAGTAATGAATTGTAAGGTACTATGCCATTAGGACAAAGTAAAACTGAATTGCCAGTTATTTGTCAGATGTAAAGCACCTTGACTTCAAATTAAGATATTTTTAGGAGAGATTTTCTCAGGTATTAAGGGAAGGAAGCAATTTTTTGATGTAATCAGAGGTAAGTACCACTAAAGACAGTAAACAATTTTTTTAAAAAATGAAATATTGACCAGTTACTGATTGTTACTCCCTGTATCCAGGTGCCCTCAGGGATTCCAAAGCATCCCTTTACGTTTCATCAACAGGCATGGCCTATCCTCTTAATAACAGGAGCAGATGTAAAATTTTTATGCCCCTAAGATACTTGCTTATACCTAGTAGAGCCATCTGGTATAGATCGAGCCTAAGTCAAGTTGTTCTCACCCATGAACTTCCTACTGAGAAAGCAAATCGAGCAGAGCTCCTCAGTCCAGTGAAAAAGAAACTTGAATATTATCAATATACTTGCATTACCACAACCTCCTTCACTGTGTTTCTTAGTTGCTTTACACAGGTGAGAATTCTAGTAAAATGGAAGGAAACATTATGATTGGGATAGAATACCTGGATCATACCACCAGTATCTGACACTTTCCAAAGATGGAACAACTAAAATATTTGCCAGTTCTGCAAAAAAAGGATGATTTGAAAAAGAAAAAAAAAGTTATTAATATAGAATGTCTGCTGATTGTACAAGTTATTGACAACTGGTATTAACCACAATTACCCGTATTTTATGAGCTTAAGGATAGATATTGGTATGTTTTTCTTTTGTGGCTATTGATTTAGATTAAAGATATAATAGCAAATGCTAGGCTTCAGAACCAGTTTGATACTTGCAGTGGAAATCTGTGAAATTTCCTATCCAATTTTTTGCATTAACTGGAGGCTTTAAAATACTGTGGCATGGGTAGGGACTTAAGATGAGCTTTGACATCTCTCAGTTACAAGCCTTTCAAAAACTTCAATGCAAATTAACCTGATCTATGTTTTACCTCTTTCACCTGATCCCAGAAAGGTCTGAAACATGATGGACCTGTCAGCATGATTGCTCTGAATAACAGCTATATTTCTAGTAACCAGATGTGTTAATGACAAATGCTTCAATACTACCTTGAAGAGAGATTAATTTTCTTTTTATGGTGTGTTTTCATTAGCTAGTTATCAGACTATTCTAAAAACTTGGTGTATGAAGTGCTTTTATGTTTGCGGGAAATTTTATGCCAATGTGATGAGGCAACATAAATCTCCCACTGTAGAAAGATATAGTTAATATCCCTGTAGCTTGAATTGTATGAGTAGTTTTAGTATATCTTTCTCAGTGTTGATTTTAATGTTGATTTGTTCTCTTTCTCACCTGTCCTTTCACAGTCTTAGGTTGGTTTGAAGGTGGTCTAGAAGACTGGACTGCAGCAATTGTCCTGTGTAATAAACATTTCTTGTGGTGTACAGCTCTTAACAAACTGTAAAAACCCCCTACGAAAATGGGAAGAATCTGTAGTAACCTGCATTAAAAGGCTGATTCTCTCAAGAGTATACTGACAGCATTGCAGTGCCAAAGGATCCCAGCTAGGATCAGGTTAGCAGGTGTGCTAAATTTCAAGTGGAAAGGGAAAGACTCACCCACCCTTCTGTGTGCTCCTTCACTTGATGCCTGTTTTTCATCCATTGTCAACACAATGTCATTGCAACATTTGCTGTTGTGGGAGCTATTTTACCATTCCTTACAATAGGATAGGAATAAAAACATGGTCTGCAGGCAAACATGAACAAGGGTTTATGGTTCTGGGAGCTGTGGAAAGAGAGCAGCACTGAGCTGGCCTGGAGAAGGGCATTGTAACTTCCTCTTGTTATGTGATACAATTAGGAGGACGTTGATTAAGTAATGTGATGTGTGATATCTGAGCAGTATGCAATTGGCATCCACTAATCTTTATTTTAGGCTTAATGTGACAGTCCTGTGTGTTGACTTTCTGCAAAAGTGAGACCTGGTTTGGGCAAGGAGAGGCCAAGGACCAAAACAAGAGGAGCAATGGAGAGAAGAGTGTTAACTTGCATGATGTGATTTGTTGTTGGGTTGTATTTTAGAGATGAAAGAATAAAGTTGTGGGCTTATTAAACTGCGCCCATTACATCTTGTCTGTCTCTCTGCAATGTATACAATGAAGGCAGATATATGGAAAGCCTAATAATTAAAATATGTCTGGGAAATAAGACTTCTTCCTGAAATGCTGGCTAACTGTTGTGGTGAAAGACTATTTTGTGTGGCTGACACATGCTTCTTTGAATTAGTGCTTTCTGAGTGTATGCTAACAATATTGTGTTGGTTTATGTTCAGATTGCAGATAGGCTGTTCTGTTTGAGTCCAAGGGTCATTTTTATTTGACAAGTTCTTTAATTCCTGAATCACCACAGAACCCTTCTGCAAATGTTTCTAGGAAAAGAAACCTCCCAGGTCTGGTGAGGTGTACTTTACTGACTGAGCAGGTCTTCTATGGAAAATGGGAAAAAAAAAGTCTCCAACGACTGTTTATGCAACTGTTAGAGCTGCAAGAATTGTGGTAATTTTTACACTTGTTGCTTTTGAGAGCTTTGCTATGAACTTCAGTAGTTCCTCCAAAATATGATTTTTATACAGAAAACTTTATAAATATTAATGGGTCTGTGAAACTACCAATGAATGATTGTAGTAAAATTTTAGACTGCGTATTTCATCTGTAGGATCATTGTTTGTGCAGCATTTTTACTGCTGAGATTATACTTTGCTACATGCTTTAAAAATATTGAAAGAACTTTGACAGTGAAACAGTATTCATATTGACAATGATGTTTTTTGAGCTTATTGCTTTGCACAGATCAAAGAGGAGAAATTTTATAGTAATATATCAAGACAGTTGAAATGGGGAGATATTTTGCACAAATATTTTCTGTTGAAAAAGGTGCTGCATGAAGTTTATTTATTAATTTGTTTTTCTTTAAAAGGGAAATGAAAATATATGTATCCATCAGCTTGTGGTGGATATGGCTGCTACTACGGCTTGAAATATTTAGTACCTTGTAAACTAGTAACACATGCCAAAGAGAATGGAAATCCATTCCTGAAATTTATCATGTGAATTTCATGCAATTATATTGGAAATAAGTAGTATGTCAAACACAAGAGTGTGAGCTTAACGTTTGATGGTGCCTGATACTGAGTCATAGTAACTTGGGAGCTGAAGAGCTAAGTTTTAAGGAACAGGCGTGCATATATATTCTTGACAAAGATACAAATGTGGTATATAATGGTGTCCCTCTCATACACACCAGAACAGAATAGGAGAAAATAAAGTAAGACTTCACATGGCCGCTACGTAGTACAGAGCATTTAGCGGTTTTGTAATCAGGAATTACTCCATGACAATGTTGTAACCTGCATGGAATATCTGAATATTCCATGTTCATGTAGTTTATAGTTAGACTATTTATAATGGACATTTTCAATGATCTAAGAACGTGTTTCTGTTTTGTGTGTGTGTGTGTGTGGTTAGCTTCTTAAGAATGTGAAACAGCAGAACCCTAAGCATTTTGCAAGTCCAGAAAGGAACACTACCCTGAATGGCCCTCAAACAGTGTGGCTTTTGTGGAAAATCTAGTCTAGTAGGAAACACTGAATTACCACTCTTGTGTGTTTGGGAGATGTTAAAAGTGTCTGAGATGCATTTACACATTAGTATTTTAATGTGGATCAGAGTTTGCATTTGGAGTGAGTCTCTTTTGTTTCACATCATGGATCAGTCTGAGAGTTCATGCAATGGATTTCTTCTGGATTAACATAACTGGGAGAAATGATCCAGGGTGACCTAATGTGCTTTAGGAACTAGCGGGCATTGTATCCATGGGACCAGGCTAGAACTAGTCGAAGGGAAAGTGGAGTTGGAATATGTGTAGTGCAGACATCAAGTTCATCAAGTTTTTTTGTTCAACAGATGAGTTTCTGTGGTTCACACAACTTGCTAGTGTGGAGGTGATCTGGGGTGTTCGTAGTTGATTCTGGAAAGATCTTTTGGTAGGCAGTGCAGGCAAATGCAGCCTGTGGGAAACATACCACATCACATGCTGTTGCGAGTCAACCAATAATCTTATAATTACACAGAATAGTTAATACGGATTATAATTTTCAGTTCTGGACTCAAATCAGCATTAAGAGCAGCATGCACACATTTCTGAAACATTGAATACTACTGTATTTTGTAACCAATTGTGTTTTTTCAAATACACTAGAGTAGGTAATGTATGTCCATATTTATGTTGTATTTTGCGTAAGTAAGCATTATGTTTTTAGAATGCATTTTGTTCTTTTTGGTGTTTATTTCCCAATGGGCTACACTTCTGTCACATCCTTGGGTTGGCATATACTTGTGCTGTCTCATTATTTCATATGTATAGCAAATCTACTTTATGACGTGACAGAAAGGGCACATTAACATTTTGAAAGGGTGGGAATTTTGAAATAGGGCGAACAAACAAATAGTCGACAAGCTATCTTTTGCTTACCATATTAATGCTATTAGATTAGTTTCTGTTCACTTCAACTGGATTACTTAATCCCAAGGAATGTTTACAGAATTTGGCCCAAATATACCTTAATGTGAGATTCAATATATAACTTTAATATCTTAAAATTAGTGTCAGTGTATTTAATTCCTCCTGTTGCACAGTGAAGTGAAGTTTATTTCATCTGGATTCTTTTACAGATTGATAGGAACTTCTGCGAAGTAGAATAAGACCTCAGTTGAGATCAATCATAGAAGTGGTAAGAGTGAAGTCTGTGAAACCACAAGAAGGCAGTCATAACTCACAAGTGCAGTGGAGACACAAGGATTCCTGTGGCTCATTTGTTTTTACAGCTTGTGTTTATCTAGTAGTTTTTCCTATGCATTTGAGAAGACAGTGCTGTAAAAAGAGAAAAGGTGTTCCATACTTAGAGATGAAAATTTAATCCTAGCAATGTATAGTCTATTTTCAAAACTATTGATCTTTTGCTGTTTCATTGGTAATGATCTTTGGGTTTTGATGACTGTTTTTCTAGGAACCTACTAATGCTGACAGCCAGAGAACAAATACTGTTGTGTCTCATAATTTAGAGGATGGTTGCTGATTTTATTTAATTTCTTTTCTAATTACTTTGATCTTAATTATTTTTTTCTGTTTGTATTTTGGTGTGTGTGAAGTTGTGGTTTTAAATATTTCAGTCTGTAAAAGGAATGAAAGTTGAAGATCACTTTGCATGAACTTTTTAGGAAATACCAATGCAAGATTTAGGTCAATATAGTTCTATTTGTAGCCATTCATCTCCAGGAGCACCCACCATATGATTGTGGTAGAAATTAGCACATTACAAGTGCTAGCAATGTTAGCATAAAACCCAAAGAAAACCTGACTAAGACTTTTCTAAAAATTGTTTGTGATGTGCGTTTTCTGGTGTTAAATTTTGGTTTATATTTACAAACTGCAGTTATGTCACCGGAATGAATTGTTAGGCTGATCAATTTTATAACTATTTCTTACATTCAGTAACCTCTAATTGCTTTGGGTTAACCAGTAACAAACATTGACTTTTCTACAGTTTGAACACCTGTGGTATAGAAATGGCGTCTTCTAAGGGGGATGTACATTTGATTTAGGTGTGAGGAATCATGGTGGCTAGTTTCAGTAACAGGACTTTAGTTATTTGTTCTAAAATGTGTTCTTGCCTTCAGCTTCCTTTTCAGAATACTGTTGCTCAGTTTTTGTCTCTTTTCTTTTTTAAAGAAGTTGTATGTAGTTATGAGATGGCAGAGAAAATCTATGTACATAGTTAAGCTTAATGTTGTATTTCTACATGTTTTTATCATCATCATCATCATCATGGCTAGGCTTCGCGAACCAAGATTTGTGAAGGACTCTACCCACGCTTGCTACAAGCGTGCTGATATGTTTTTATATAACAGTCATAAAATTATCTGGTAGTAATATATTAAACAATGTGACTAATATGTGCGAAGTGCTGTTTATTCTCTTACCTTTTCTCACATTAGAGTCCCATGCAGTGATTTTGTTTGTTTGTTTTGTTTTGGTAGGTTTTATATGTTTTGTTGTTTTGTCTAATTTGGGTGATCTTTATTTGGTTTTGGTGTTGAAATTTTGCTCTGTGCTTTTGCTAACTAAACCAAAGTCTAAGGACATTACTTATACATCAGGAATAAATGAAGATGTTATTACAGACCCTAAAGCACAGTCATCTTCTGTCAGGTGCAACGAGGGTTGGCTTCTCCCAGGGGACGAGGAGCCAGGGGCTGATGGTGATCCCATTGTGGGCTATGACCTCTCCAAGGGGAGCAGCCCCGAAGGTCCTGGCACAGAATGGGCAGAGCTGGGTGCTGGTAAAAGGGTCATCAACAGCCCCAGACGTGGCAAGGGATGAGTCAGGGTCAGGGACAGTTGTGGGATGAGTGGGTTCATTGTGTGCTGGGTGTAGAAGTGGCTGAAGGGCAGGGCTCAAAGGGTTTCAGTAAATGGGGCTACATCTGGCTGGTGACAGGTCATCAGCAGTGTTACTCGGTGTTCAATTCTGGGGCTGGTTCTGCTCAATGTATTTATTATCAAAGCTCTGGATGCAGCAGTTGAATGCACCATTAGCAAATTTGCGGATGATACCACACTGGGAATCTTGAGGGACAAGAGGCCTTGCAGAGGGGTCTGGATGGGTTGGAGCACTGGGCCATGAATAATGGGATGAAATTTAATTACTAAAAAATGTTGGATTCTGCATAATGCTGGGCAGAAGTATAAACTGTCAGAGGAACAGCTGGAGAGCAGCTCTGCAGAAAGGGATCTGGAGTCCTGGTCAGCATCAGGCTGAACAGGAGTCAGCAGGGTGCCAGCGCAGCCAAGAGGGCAAATCCCATCCTGGGGTGTATCAAATGCAGGATGACCACCTGGTCAGAAGAGGTGATTATGCTGCTGTATTCAACATTGGTGCAACCTCACCTGGAGTGCTGAGGAGAGGTGCGCTTCTGAGCCCCACAATTTAGGAAGGTTGTGAAGATCCGTGAATGTATCCAGAGGAGGGCAACAAAGCTGATGAAAGGGCTGGAAGGCATGTCCTATGAGGCACAGCTCAGGATTCTGGGCTTGTCTAGTTTGGAGAGAAGGAATGACTTCATTGTTCTCTACACGAGAAGGGGAAGTGGAAAGGGAGAACCTGATCTCTTCTGCCTGGGATCTAGTGACAGGGCAGATGGAATGGCTCAAAGGTACAAAATAGCATTCCGTTTATGATTTGTTGATGATTGCTTTATTCAGTTTCATTCTTTATTAGAGCCATTATAAGGCAAAAGAAATTCCTTACTAAGGAATTATTTCCTTAAAATGTAATTTACAATGAAATACGAAACTATAGAAAGAACAAAATGTACTAATTTCAGTTGTTTGTATTTCCTTCCTTTCTTCCCTGAATGAAAGCCAAGGAACTAGAGTATTATTCATATTCTGTTGTGTTTTATGGGTGGTTTCCTCTCATACTGATCCTCTTCTATCCATGGCTTATCCAGTGGGTTGTCTTCAGGCTTATTGTGCGTTGGACAACGATGTAGTGGTGATGATGCTAAAAATATGTTTGCGTCAGTTATCCTTGAAGAAGCAGTCTTGTTTCCCAAAGAGGTGGACTTTATGACTTCGCTTGTTCACCACCTCCAGCTCCATGTTTCTCTTGCTCATTTCTACAGAGTGGTTCAGGTTCACTGGCCAAGTTTCAGTCTTCACCCTAGCCTGTTGTTAAGAGTAATTTCAAAGTGCAGAAGGTCTCAAGTTTGCTTTAGCTTGGTGGAAGACTTCTGAGGCAAGTGTTCATGATGTTGTATAAGAGAGCATCCTTTTTTCATTTTCCTTTTCCTTTTCAAAATAAAATGAATTCTGTTTATTTATATGCAAAAGGATAAGTAAATACTAGAGCCTAGGAGAGGTAATACTGTGGTTCCCCTGCTCATACATTCACTACAAGTTTGTGTTTCATCTCCATAGAAAGGCTTTGAGAAATAAAATTTTCTTTGGCATTTCCTATCCGCAGGCTTTCATATCTCCCCCCAAACTTTTCTTAAATTTCTGTACAAACTTTTCTGAAATTCATTCCTAGGTGCATACTTTGATATTTGTGATCTGGAAAGTCTAGTTTGAATTTGTTGATTCTGTTTTGCGTCTTAATTCCACACTTCAGAGTTGGACCTGGGGACACACAGCACTGTCATGGATAAGTCTGTCTATTAATTTGTGTCACAGTGAACATGCAGTCAGGAAATGCGTGTCAAGCACAGTATAAATTATATTTCATTGTTACTTTTAATTTCATGCTGTTGAGATTTTTGAAAGGTTAAGGAAAATGTATATTGGAAGCCTGTCTCTTTAAATTCATCATTGCAGCAGTTATTGATTTGTCTACTCAAATGTTCTTTTTCACTTCAGTGGGTGCTGTTATTCGAAGGGTTTATTTCTATGGTTTTTGTCATTTTGAAAGAATTGGTGAGGTCATCAGGAGAGGCCATTTTTGAGAGATAGTGGTTTCACTCAAATGTGAATTGAAAATTGGGCAGGGGAGAAGAGGCTTCCAAAACTGATAATGGGTATACAAGTACTGTCATAGCAGATTCAGTGACTAGTACATTTTTCATAGATCATCTCTGGCATTTCTAAAGAAGGGCTGTATCTCCTAAGATAATTATGGACAGAGATGTAAATGAAATAACTTTTTTATTTTTGCCATTCCTCCAATCAAAGACCAGCTTTTACTTGCTTGTGAAGGTTATTAGTTTTTCCCCCCTAGGGCACACTGTATATAGAAGATAAATTTTTCTTGCCTCTCTACGTGTGCTTTTTCCTTCCAAGAGTTGCTGCACAACTTTTCTTCTTCTCAAGGCATAATAGGGCACAGAACAAGGACATTTATGGTTTACCAGAGGAAAGCAAGTGTGCACATATACTTGCTGAAATGTAGCCTAGTAAGACTGATTAGAAATGCCAATTTAACAGTTTGATTGAAAATATGTGTGGCATGTATTTTATGTAAAAGTTTGAATGATAAGTCTTGTGATATTTGTCTGCTGTTTTAAGTTTTTTTTCCCCATCTTCCCTTTGCTTTGGTAAGCTCTTGTCCTTATACAGCTTCAAACTGTCCTGGTTTTTGAAGAACTCATTCTGGAAGTTTGTCTGCATTTTCCTTCCTGGCAGACTGAAAGTGTGTGGGGCTCAGGTGGTGACCTGAGTGCCTCTACTCCATCTACTATGTGCTGTTGTAGAATGTTTTAGTCTTTAGTCTCATCTACCTGATGTCTTTCATATGACGTGTCAGGGCTGGGAAGAAGGATACTTTGGAGCTTGCCCTGTTGAGTGCAGTTTATTCTCCTCGGTATGCAGATTAGGATACTTCAAGGTTGCCCTGAAGGTATGCTGGTGCAAGGCTTACAGATGGATCTATTGAACTCTTCCTTGAGGCCATTTCTGCACCACAGAGTTAAGCCATCACTAAAGACTGAGTCAAAACTCTCATTGGCAACAAGCAGGTCAGGATAGGGCTTGAAAAGAAACAGACATGAGGGAAATTTCTGATAGTTTGAAATTATGTTTTCAGCCAGGTACACTAACAGGAACAATAATCACAGCTGGATGTTTCTCATTAACCATTTGCTAAGATGCAGAGTGAAGGAGAGCCTTCATATAGCATTTGTGCTTCCTCAGATACCCTGTTGTTCAAAGGAGATCTGCAGAATTTGCTTTTTTCTTCTTGTGCAATGAAAGATCATTGACATCATGGGAATGTGAGTTTGTATGAAGCTGAAGTTGCTAAACAACACTTTTACTTTTTGATAAACTTACTTTTTAACTCAAGTGCTAATAGTTTTCAGTAGAGAAATGAAAACAGTTGTAGATGTTGAAATTATCAAGTAGGGGAGCCACACATCTGGGCATTTATGGCTTCACTGTCTCAAGTAACAGATATAATTTAAAAGCAGAGGTGCTTTTTCTAGTTCAGTGGAAAGTAGCAGTGTAACTGAAACAAAGTGGTGAGCTGCTACTAATCTGTTACTGCAATCAGCTACCTCTGTCATATTTCATGTGAAGAAGAAAGGGGGGATAAGTTGAAAGTAACACATGAAATATTGTTTTAACATTACTGCTGGCTAGATCTTTAAATGGAAATAATAAATCCTCATACAGCATTGAGGGTAATAGTGAAGAATTCCCACCAGCATATGTTATTTATGGCTGTTCTAAAGTTTTATTACTTCTATTTATGTCTCTTTTCAAAGGATTTTTGACCTGACATGGTGCTCATAGTTAGCTAATGTTATGCTAGCAAATTTCAGTTTTAGCTAAATTCTACAGTAATGATAGATAAAAGTGGTATCGTAAAATCAAGTAGTGATTGTATTTTAATCTGCTGGAACATAAAATAAATTTTCATACAATATTAAATGAAATTATTTGAATTGATTTTTTTTTTAATTGCTCCTAAATAAGCCTACAAGTGGAAAGGAGTAAATATATCTTTATCATCCTCAGAGCTCCTTAGTTAATACAGGAGTAGAAATTTTTAGTATTACAGCTTATATGGAAAAAAAGGCTTATATAAAGTTTTCTGAAGTTTAGATCAAAAGTTGTGGTGAAAGCCAAACCATTCTGTGATTGTATTACTATGGAGATTATTGAAGCCACGCACTCACAAAATGATTGAGGTTGGAAGGGATCTTTAAAGATCATCTAGGCCACCCCTCCCTGTCCTGGGATCTTTCATGAAGATCATACTGGTTGCTGAACAGTTCCAGTGTGTAATGGTTTGGATCCGGCTTTCCTGACGAATGCTCAGACCTTGCAGTTTGCAACCTCTCCTGCCCCCACCCCCTCTATGAACACAAGGGAAGGGGAGAAGGGAAAAGCTGCTGAAAACACCAAAATGACCAAACCAAAGCTGTACAAAACTATATATAGGTATTTACACTTATATACAATTAGAATACTATGTACACAGAAGAAGGGGCCCCAAACATCTACCCCCAAAGGGAAAGGGAAAACCCAAAACAGATATGCACAATCAAAACTCAGGAGCAACCAATAAAGAACTAACAAAAGAAGATCTTACTACTCTCCTTGAGATAGCAGAATTTCACCAAGGGACTGCCGACACTCTCTGCTTGCCAAGGTTCACAAGGCCTCACTGGGCCTCACTCCTCCACAGGAGCAGAGCCCATAGCAGAGAACCTGCTCCCAGATCCACTGGAAAGGAAAGAGAGGAAGAGGCTTTTCCCCCTTCTTATTTATACCCTGGTTTACGTAAAAAATCATATGGAATACTGGGAACATGACCACTTCCTCAATTACAACCTAGTTACCTAGGAAAACCTAGAATCAAAACCACTACACAGTGATGGAGCATCCACCACTTCTCTTGGCAATCTGTTTCAGTATCTCACCACCCTCACTGTGGTACACACTTTTTACACCACCCTGTAAAAGGTTTCTTCCCTAGATCCAATAGAAATCTATCCTCTCTTAGTTTAAAACTGTTGCCTCTTGTTCTGTCACTACAGACCTTGGTAAAGAGTCCATCTTTCTCATAAGCCCCCTTTATATATTTTAAGGCTGCAGTAAGGTCTCCCTGGAGCGTTCTCTTCTCCAGGCTGAACAACCCCAACTCTCTCAGCCTTTATTTACCTTCTGTCTTCAGATCATTTTCATGACCCTCCTCTGGACCTGCTCCAACACGTCCTTGACGTTCTTGTCCTGGGAATTCCAGAACTGGATGCAGTTCTCTACGTGGGGCTCATGAGAGCAGATTAGAGGGGGACAATCCCTTACCGTGACCTGCTGCCCACATCTTGGCAGCTTTTGTGAACATGTAACATACTTGTATGAAGACATGCACAGACACGACCTATTGAAACATTCACAGAGAGATCGAGCTTCAAAGCATAGGCTTCATAATTGTGGTAGCAAGTCACTGTATTCAAGCTTATAAGCTTTGCTGAGATCAGAACATAGTGCTGCAGTTTTGAGAAACTGTTCTACTTGTTTCGGTTACAATGTTTCTAATGCATCGATTGCTCTTACTGAATTGTAGTTGATGTATATTAAGAGAATAATTTTGGATTTGTATGTGTGAGTTTTTATACATAAACAGTTATGTATTGTTGTTGTTAAGAGCCAGCTGGCAACTAAGCTTGACACACGTGCTCACTCAGTTGTCCCCCTGGGTGGGATGTGGGAGACAATCAGAAGAGTAAAAGTGAGACGACTCAAGGGTTGATATAAAGACAGTTTAATAGGTAAAGCAAAAGCCATGCACACAAGCAAAGCAAGGAATTATTTCACTGCTTCCCTTGGAAAGGCAGATGTTCAGCCACCCCCATGAAAGGTGGGTTTCGTGAAGCATAATGGAGACTGGGGAAGACAAACGCCATCTCTCCAAATATACCCCCTTCCTCCTTCTCCCCTCCGCATTCTATGTTGACCATGATGCCACAGGGTATGGAATATCCCTTTGGTCAGTTGGGATCAGCTGTCCCAGTTGTGTCCTCTCCTAACTAACTCCTTGTTCACCTCCAGCCTGCTCCCTGGTGGGATCCGGTGCATAAAAGACTGATGCTGTATGTAAGCCCTGCTCAGCAGTAACAAAACCATCCCTGTTATCAACACTATTTCCAGCACAAATCCAAAGCATAGCCCATACTAGCTACTGTGAAGAAAATTCTATCCTAGCTGAAACCAATACATGTATATATACGATTCTATTATTTGCATCACCCTTTATTAAAAAAAAAAAAACAAAAACCAAAAACAGAAAAAGGTATACTGCTGCTGTATTAGTTCTTTGTATTCTGGCCTACCTGAATTCCTCCTCCTTGGAAACTGATTTCCAGATCTATGGTTGGTGCCAATGGCAAAGATATACTACAATCACATTAATTCATCCCTGTGGAAATACCTTGCCTAATTCATATGAAAGGATGTCCTATTACTCTGTCTGACTCACAACTGTAGTCAGATTCTGAACAACAAATTTACCAGAATCTTCATCCATTCTATTTCCAGAGTATGAACTTATAAATTATGGAATAAATATATACATATGAGGTCCTAAGTACATGAACATGCACTCTGTGTTTCAGAGTTTGTACTCTATTTCTCATGTTCAGCCTGAAGAGTCACTCATCACTCCCTGATGTTGTTTCGATCTTCCCCTATACAGAAAGTGAATCATTATTTTTTCTCATCTGTTAACATCACAAACATATGTTTCTCTTTCTGAGCTGTGTTTTTTTTAAAACGGGAAATATTGTTTCCAAAATTCACTCTTCAGAAGTTCCTCTAGGAGAACAGCAAGTTGCTCTTTGTCCCTGTGCCAATTTTGTATTTATCTTTCTGTTCTCATCATGTTTTCTTTTCCTTTAGCTTAAATTATTATTTTGCATGTTATACTTTATTGGTTGTTTTACTGCAGTCAAGATAAATGAGAGCTATAGCATTTCCTTATCTGGGAAAGGCACTTTATTACCAAAAATATAAAATAAAACTGGCACAGATGTCTTCGGTAAACTTGTGTCTCATTTAATTGAATTTTCCATTTACTTCAAGCTTGTTCATTATCTTTCCTCGATAGTTTAAGTATCATGCAATATTGAAATGTGACTAATGGGCTTTCTGTTCATGAATCACTACCAATCTATATCAATTTCTTAAATGCAAGTGTTACCTTTTGTCTACTTCTTAGCAATTCTAGACAGTAAGTGCTTACAAAGATGGACTAAAAGATGACTGGTCAGTTTTCCACCAAACTTATCTGGTGAAATGCATTTCTGTCTTTTTTTCTGGTCTCTTTACACTCACCTGAGCCTTTTACTCCACACAACGGAGTAGGAGTCAGCATTGGTACTTGTGTTGTGGCAAAACATCATTCTCTAAGCAGAACCAGATGGTGTTTTCTATTTTAACACATCAGGGTGGACATATCTAGTCTGAAAGAAATACTAATATTTATTTACTTTATCTTTCAGAACAATGGGTCACTTGCTTGGTGCCAGAATCATAAACAGTGTTCAAAGGTAAGTCCTGTTTTTCCCCTCTCATTTAGGTTACCTAACTGCTTTCAGTCTTATCTATAGATTAAATGCTTCTCTTCTTAGCCTGTTTTCAGAAGCATCTGTTTATATTTTATTTTTAAACCTCAGTCTATAATAAAATATTGAAAATTAAAACCAAGTGATTTACCCTTTCAGGACAAAGGAATCATGTTTGAGGATACATATCAAGCATAGTTAAACTATAATTCTCTGGTTATAACAAAGTTTGCACTGGCTAAAATCTGGTGTATCCTATGTGTTTTTTCAGTGTTTTAGGTCAGAAGAGGGTAAAACTGTCAATAACTTTAAAATCTTCCTTCAACAGCATCAAGCTGTGTCAACATTCAGCATTTCATTCAGTTTGGGTATTTAGTTTTTAGCTGGACGCTGAATTTCTTTGAAAACATTCTTGATCCAAATTCCAGTGGCTCTACTGATGCCCTGTCCTATCTTAGCCTAAACGGTAGGTGAGATAATTGTCAACTGATTTTTTTGTGCAAGAATCTCTCTATGGTGCCTGGAGGGAAGCAGCAATGATTTGGGAGCTTTGATGGGTCAGGTGGAATTACACATTTTAGTGATGACTGCTCATAAACATCATGGAAGTTGCATCCACTGGAAATTTTTCTGAAAATGCTCGAGGTAATATTTTTGTCTAAACATCCTGAAAATACAATTTCTACAATAATTTAGGCCTTTCAACCTAAATAATTATTCTTTATTCATGAAAGTTGTACTGAAAATGGGATTAAGTCTAAGTAGCATTGTTCTGTATTGTTTTAATAATGTAATCTGTGTAAATGTGGATGCTAACACTTGATTTTAACATACGACAATTTCTTCTATACATTTAAAGAGTGAGATTACTGATTCACTGCTTTTGCTTCTGTTGATGTAAATGGAATTGGAAATGGGACAATTTGGTATTGACTGTTCTACCGCAGGTAAATAAAACAAAGTTGATTGCTTTTGTCAGTGTTAAAATCCAGGGTATAACAATGTCAGTATAAGAAAAGAATGGAACATTTCCTATTAGCTCTGCCTCACTGGTAAGGATTGCACTTCTGCAATGAAATCTCATCATTCTTAGAAACCCCAGACAGAAGTGCAGAGAATGTGTTTCATGATAACTGAATTGCCTTTGAAGCAAAGCATGAGGGCCTTGTACCACAGTGATCCTGGTATAATTTTTATTTAGCTACTGAAGCTACTGTGGTAAATAATGTGAAAGGTTATCCAGTGGTTTTTGTCTGTCCAACAAAGAAGGAATAGTACAAGAAAAGTAGTCCAGCTTTTAAGGCAGGGCAGGGTTTATAGGAGTATCTCTCAGAGTTGCTCACAAGTTTATGCAATCCACAGAAGGTGTATATAAGCTGTTACGGATTTAAAGTTTACCTTAAGATTTTATTAGTCCCTTCAAGGGTTGGACTTGATGATCTCTGAGGTCTTTTCCAACCCAATCGATTCTATGATTCTGTGATTCTTGAAGTCAGTGTAAGAATGCTACAAATTAATACTTTATTGTATTACAAAATACAATGATACCGTAAGTTTTTAATTAATTAACATATACTTCACAGTCATGTTACCTTATGTTTTTCATTCTTTTTTAGGAAGGTGATATATTTTCCTTAGAAAGCAGCTTTGCCATATTTAGAAGTTAACTAAATATAAACTTGGTCAAATTGTTAGCAGAGCTGAACATAAGCAGAATGTTGTCTTTTCAGAATGGCTTTGGTTTTCTATGTTTTGCAATGTGAAGTCAAGTGTATTTTCTAACTGAAACTTTCAGAGTGATGCAGGGAATTGAGTTAACCTTTTAAAAAAGCAAAATCCTTTCACTGCTTCTCAGCACCTTGGTGGAAGAGATTTATATGAGTATGGCAGGTAGTAGAGGATCCCACAAGGAATGGTGTGTTACTTGACCTTGTACTAACTAACACGGAAGGCCTTGTTGGAGATGTAAAGTCTGGGGGCATCGTTGCCTGCAGTGACCATGAGATTGTGGAATTCAGCACTGGGCAAGAAGGAAGCAGGGCAGCATGTAAGATTACAACCATAGATTTAAGGAGAGCTAACTTTAGCCACTTCAGTGGTCTTCTTGGAAGAATCCTATGGGAACAGGTCCTGCAGGGAAGAGGGCTCACGGAGAGCTGATTGGTATTAAAGGATCACATTCTCAAGGCTCAAGAATGATGCATCCTGATGAGCAAGAAACCAGGCAAACGGGGCTAGAGACCTATGTGAATTAATAAAGAACTTGTGTCATTACTCAAGCATAAGCAGGAAATATACAGGAGATGAAAGCAGGATCAGGCTGCTTGGAATGAGAATAGAAAGATTGTCAGATTAAAGAGAAATAAGCAAGGAAGGCCAAGGCCCATCTGGAATTTATGGAGTGGGGACCATGGTAACAGGACGTGGAGAAGGCAGAGTTACTGAATGCATTTGTTGCATCTGTCTTCACTGACAAGATCAGCCCTCAGGAATCTCTGACCCAGGAGACCAGGGTGAAGGAATATTGTAAGGAAGACTTTCCCTTGGTCATGGAGCATTGGGTTAGAGAGGACCCTGACCATCCACTAGTCCGTTGGCTCTGACAGGATATATCCATAAATGCCAAGAGAGCTGGTGAACACCATATCTAGGCCAGTCACAATCATTTTTGAGAGATTGATCAGGTGATCAAGGGAGGTGCCTGAGGACTGGAAGAAAACAAATTTTACCCCACTCTTCAAAAGGGGCAAGAAGGAGAATACAGGGAACTACCGACCAGTCAGCCTCAACTGAATCCCTGAAAAAGTGGTGGAGCGCCTCACTCTGGAGTCTGTCTCTGTCCACGTGGATGACAAGAAGGTGATAAGGAGCAGTCAGTGTGGATTCACTGAAGGTAAGTCATACTTGAGCGACCTGATTGCCTTTTGCAATGAAAAAACTACCTGGATGGATAAGCAAAAAGCAGTGGATATTGTCTACCTCAACTTCAGGAAGGCTTTTGCCACTGTCTATCACAATATCCTCATAGGATAGGCAAACTCGAGAAGTGTGGACTGGATGAGTAGACAGTGAGGTGGATTAAGAACGGGCTGAACGGCAGGTCCCAGAGGATCATTATCAGTGGCACAGGGTCTAGTTGGAGGTCTATCACTTGTGGTGTCCCCCAGGGTTCAATACTGGGCCTAGTATTGTTTAATTTATTCATCAATGACTTGGATGGAGGGGCAGGTGCCTCCTCAGCAAGTTTGCTGATGACACAAAGCTAGGAGGAGTGGCCGATACCCCAGAGAGCTGTACAGCCCTTCAGAAGGACCTCAACAGGCTGTAGAGATGGACAGAGAAGAACTGCCTGAAATTCAACAAAGTACAGGGTCCTGTACCTGGTGGAGAAAAACGTCAGGCACCGGTACAGGCTGGGGGGCTGACCTGCTGAAAGCAGCCCTGTGGAGAAGAACCTGGGGTCTGTCTATGAGCCAGCATTGTGTCCTTGTAGCCAAGAAATCCAGTGGTATCCTGGGATACATTAGGAAGTGCATTACCAGCAGGTCGAGGGAGGTGATCCTGTCCATCTACTCAGCCCTACTGAGGCCACATCTGGAATTCTGTGTCTAGATCTGTGCTCCTCAGTACAAGATAGTACATGAGAGGTCCAGTGAAGGGTAACAAGGTCGATTAAGGGACTGGAGAATCTCTCTTTTGTGGAAAGGCTGAGGGAGCTGGGGCTGTTCAGCCTTGAGAAAGACAACTGCTTGGTCAGTGAAGTACCTCTAAAGCTAATTTCAGCGATTGTATCATTGCCCTCTAATACTAGTGTAGACAACAAATGATTATTTGAAGATGAATATCTTTGAGTTTTTCAAAGTGGTGCAAATCTAATGAACTAAAGTGGTTTTAGCTTGCACAGGAACAGTTGTAGATCACTACCTACATCCCAAATGGCTATTTGTATTAGTTATGTTAATGGAGCAAGTCACAAAAGCATAACTGGGAGCAGCAAAATATGCACCAGTGATTTTACATATAATTAAGTTGAATGAGATCTCTCCAGAGATCTTTTTTGCAAGATAAAACACAAGAGAGCTCTTGAACGCTTGCCCTGTTTGACGTAAGTATGTGTAATTTCAATATGTTAAAATACTCTTATAATTAGGACAACTATAGGATCAATAAATAAATTGCCATTTTTGGTTGCAGTAGTTACTAATTCACTGCCATCATGCACTCCTGTTTATCTGCTGGCACCGAGTTGAAACAGACTGAGGGCTTTCTCTCTTGGATTCTTGTCAATTGCCTGGTTGGCTTCCACTGTGAATATGAGTATTGAGGTGAAATTGGCACTGTAGTTGATGACATTTGTGAAATTCCTTGGAAATAGATTTAAAATGCAAATTTCTTTGTCCAGCTTCATTCACAGTTCCATTGTTTTGTTTGAGCTTATGCTTATTGAGTTGTAGATGATTCCCTTCTAAGGGGACAGAGAGTCCAAAATGCTGACTGGGCCCAACCCATAAGAAGGTCAGCTGTCTCCCTGTGGCCTGGGTAGGGATACCACCAGAAAACTTCCTAGCCTGTTGCAACCCTGAGACTACTACCCGTTACTGATTTTCCATGTAGGGAACGATGAGGTGGCAACATGCAGTTGAGCATGATCACAAAGGACTTCACGGCCTTGGAATGTTTGATAAGGCAGTTTGAGACACAAGTTTTATTCTCCTCCATACTTCTGGATGAAGGCAGCAACATTGGAAGAAACAGACAGACTGAGTCTACTAATAGATGGCTCTGTGGCTGATGTCACTGCCAGAATTTTAGGTTTTTTGACAACTGGTTTATCATCTAGTGAATGCTTCACCCAACAAATCCATATCTATCCAATTTAGAGAAAAGGATGTTGTGGGGGGACCCTGTTAAAGGCCCGGTAAAGCTGTTCTGTGTGTCAGGAATCACCTCCCTATCCTTTATGTGCCTTAGAATGGCTTCTAGGAGGATGTGTTACATGATTTCCCAGGCAGAGAGATGAGGCTTACAGGTTGGTAGCTCTCAGGGTCCTCCTTTCTACCCTTTTAAAAATGGATGCAATGTTTCCCTTTTTCTAGTCACCTGAGGGGACTTCATCTGTCTGCTATGACTTTTCAAATATCATGGCAACTATGTCAGCCAATTCCCTCTGGACTCTGGGATACATCTCATCAGGTCCCATAGACCTATGCATGTTCAGGTCCCTGCTCTCTACTTACAATTGGAGGGGCTTTGCTCTCCCAGTCCCTCTCTTGCGGTCTATCCACTCAAGAGGTGTGGGAAGAGTTGTTGCCATTGAAGACTGAGGAAAAAAAGTTGTTGAATACCTCAGTCCTCTCCCTATTGGGCCATGTCCCTTTACTCTTCACAGGGCAGATGTCCCGGCTTCCACTGCCTGTGCATTTCCTTCTTACCCTTTAGCTTGACCAAGAGGTCTCCACTCATCTATGCTGGTCTCTTGCCCTCCTTTCTTGATTTCTTACACGTGGTGATCTAGAGGTCTTGTACTTTATGGAACATGTCCTTAAGGATCTGCCAGCTCTGTTCTGCTCCCTTTAGAGGAGCTTCCCAGCAGGTCCTGTTGACTAACTACTGGAAGAGCTGGAAGTTTGCTTTTCAAAAATTTAGGATTCTGATTCACTCTTCACCCATATCCCTCAGGACTGCAAACTTCATGATGATTGCTGCCTCCACTCTTGACATCACCAGTTAACTCACTTGAACTAAAGCATTATAATAACCATGGAATTTATTGATCAATCTCCTACTAACAGCTATATGTCGATTTAAGTACTACATGATATTTGAAATACTATCAGAATCTGGCCTAAGAAAATAGTCTGCAAGAATGACTCAAGTACTTCAAGGGTAAAAATGTTGCACCAGAGGTTTACTCATTTTGTACAATGGCAATAAATTGGTTTATGTTGTGTTTTGAATTCCTCCACTGAGTTAACCTTTGCTATTGGATTTAACTTTCAAGTCCTTACATAATTCCTGTTTGGGGTTTTTTTTTTTTTACCTCTCCTTAACTTATCCTCTGAAAAATCTTTATGTGGTATTTTGCCTCTTTCTCTCCACTAGTGTCACTATTCTATATGCCATCTACCTGTTTCTTGCAAATCTACCAAAGAATCAGTGAATTGTTTACAACCCTCCTACTTAGGCAGGGTCACCTAGACCAGGTTGTCCAGAATCACATCCAGTTGGGTTTTGAGTATCTCCACACACGAAAACCACAACCTCTCTGGGCAGCCTCTTTCAGCGTTTGACTGCCTGGCAGTAAGAGAGTTTCTATTTCCTGTTTTTTAATTTGTGCCTATTGCCCTTTGTTTAGTCCATGGGCATGACTGAGAAGAGCCTGGTTCAGTCTTCTTCATTGCATCCCAATGGGTATTTATAAACATGGATAAGATCCCTTTGAAACACCTTCTCTCCAGGCTGAACAGTTCCAAATCTGAGCTTCTCTGTATATGGCAGATGCTCCAGCCCCCTAATAATATTCTTGGCCCAGTGTTTTTTTCTTCTTTTCTACTTATGCTTTCTAAGCCCCAAATGACTCCTGCCTACTGCCATTTGCAAAGCTCATGTCCTTAAAATCCCACTGCCTTTTGTTGTCTTATTAGCAGTGATTCATGCTAAACTGTTTGTAAATGTACAGCATTTGCTGTTCCTGCTCCATTCTTCCAGTTTGTTTTTGCAGTGTGAGCTCCATATTTCAAGTCCATTCAAGTACTTGGAAGTGCTGAGCACATAACAGGTGCTTCACTATAAAAACAACAGTAAGAGTCAGTTGCTACTGAGAGTAACATGAAATGACAAACTGTCCTGCATTGATGCTGGCTTAGTGAAAAATGTATTTTAGCCCTGAGCGGAGGGGGTGGGGGTGGTGGTGCAATGACTAGGAAGGGCATTTCAAGTGAGTTTGTGAAGTAGAGATAATTTTTTTTTAATTTATTTTACAGCTCCTTACACAGAGTTTTCTTTTTGTAGGCAACTGAGAGTCAAGAGACCAGCAGGCATAATTTAGAGCTGCATGTGTGCAGTGGCATTTACAAGGACTGGAGATAAATGGGGATCATCATAATGCACTGTGAATTGCAGTACAACTTTCTTGTTCCCAGTAGCCAAGGTAGTGGTCCCTGATTGATTGATTCTGTGGGAAGGCTGAAAGGCTATTTTTTTAATTTTTGGAATGGAGAGGAAACTGTGAAAATAAAGATAAAAAAGTTTACAAATACTGCAGCCAAATAAACAGACTGACTATTTCAAAAAGAAAACTCTAATTTCTTTATAGAATGTACACTCCCGAATTCCATATGTGAGCAATTGTTTCAGGCTTCAAGCTGAGCTCTTTCCAGAGATAATGCAGGTGAAAAGATGAGTTAATGGTTTAAACAATTAGAGTTTTGATGCAGTCTTCCATCTGCCAAAGCTCACTGAAATGAAAACTCGCAGTTTTAATTTGTGCCTCCAGCATCTAACTCAGTCTGAAATGGTGTCAGCGATTTGCCCTGCCCACAGTACTGTCATTCTTATGTTAAGCATTCTGTGCACACATGCTGGGAGACTTCTATCAAACATATTAGTGTGCATTTGAGAGATCATTAGCCTGAAGTAGCTGGAACATTCCAGGTTTCTTAGCCGGGAAGCTCACATCTCTGCTGGAAAGTATGTTGAGCCACTGTTATTTAAACAATAAAGCTACAGCGGGATAGGGATAGCTTTGTAAAATTTAGTAGTAATAGTGGTATCATGATTTAAGTGGCACCCATGAGAGGGCAAGATAATGAATGTTTTGATTTTTGGCTAAAAAGACAGAATGAATAAAAATTTCTTTCTTGATCTGCCAGACAGATCGTTTTTCTTTCATTTAGTAAAAAATAAGGTAAAACCATTTAATAGAATCAGAGTTCATAAGACTTGATCAGATTATTGGTCTGCTAAATAGATGAAAATAATCCTGATCATATAAGAAATAAGAAGACAGATGTAATACTTATTGCTGGAATTCTTATAGATTATTTAATTTTTTTATTATATTCATCTATGAAAAGGTAGAGGAGGCTGAGATAACCATAGGAGTTACACGATTAAAGCTGAACTAGCTAAGAAATAGGTGGACTGAAGTTTCTGGATATTTGTGTTTGAGGAAATAGAAGGAAGAGCTTTGTGATTCAGTGTTTAGATTGGTACAAAAGCATTAGTGTATAAATGTGCTGTGATGACAGGAATCCCTTTGTTCTCTAAAGGCCTTGAGAACTGACAAATAAACAGAGCTTAAATCCAAACATTATTTACAGTACTTTGTAATACTCTGATGTATTGTTATCTATTTGTAAATATAAATTTTTGGGTTTTTTGGGTGTTGAGAACACAGTTATGTTAGAACATGGGACACTGAAATAAGTGAAAATGAAGTAAGTTCATATTCCTCGAAGTTGCTGTGTTGGATCACATCAGTCATCCTTCCAGTCTCATATTTGCGTTACCAGCTAGATTCTCCAGAGGTAAGTAAACCTGCAGGTCTGAAATAATTGCTAGATAACTGCTAGAAAAAACCTTATTTAAGCCCTGTTACTTACTTTGTGTGATACTGTGAAATGTAAAAGGTATGTCCTTTTCAAGACACTAGGTTTGGTTTCTCAGTTCTTGCTGATGACTGTTTTGTTCAACTTAAATGTTTTTGCCTTGGCAGAACAGATGTCAAGGCTTTATGGAAAGTGTGGTGCTTGGCCTTCTCTCTGAATGATGCTGCTGACAAAATCCTGTCTCTTGTACAAATAATTAGAATCGAATTGCTTTCCTTTTTCTCTTGTTAAAAGATCATTACCACTGCTAGAGCCCTTATGATAGGCAGGGAGGAAAGGATAGTAGTGGTTGTCTGTCCCTGTACCCCAGGTTTTTATTAATGCAGAGTTCTACTGAGGTTCTCACTGATCCTCAGTGTGGATTTACAGAAAAAGTTGTCTCTTCTGAAGCTTGCCATTTTGGCCAGTTGTATCTGGTCCACTTTTTAAGGAGGTGATCAAGTCTGATCGCTGTGCTGTTTGAAATTTGACCTCCTGAATACTCAGCAGACTAAGCCAATGCTGAGCATAACCAGCTGAAGATTAAGTAACCCTCTTTGACAGAGAAAGGATGCAAAATTTGTTATTAATGACTGAATTGTGCCAACACCGGCTTTGAGGATAATGGCATAGCAGTCTCAACTCCTGGATTTCAGAAATGCAAATGCTGGCTTTAGACCTTAAGTCTGCATACTCTACACTATTTACAGACATACACCACAGCCAAAGGGAGAAATGTATGTGTGGGCATGCACTCATACACACACACACACATACCCAACAGATATTTATTGAAGCTGACATGCTGAAGCACTAAATGCTTCTTTAACTTAGCTTTATCTACTTCAGTGAACACTCTTCAAAATCCAAGGATATTCAGGCTGCAGAACCCTTTATTTAGAGGTATTTAAGCACAAACATAATCCCTTCGTAGAAACTTTTGAAATACCAATGGAGCTATGCAGCCTAATCAACTGTAAATTTTTGTCATCTAGAAAGCAGTTGATTAAGTAACATCTAGCAGAAGGACAATCATCATTGGAACAACACTAGTCAGACAGTAAAGACAAACTGTACAGCTGAGACTCAGGAAAATTATCAGTAAATATGCTTGAAAATAAGCAACAGATTTATCTTTCTAAATGCTTAGTTTTCCCAGGTCTCTCACCACTCAGTTTACTCAAACCTTGTACATATTTTTTTCTCATCTTTCAATAACTTTGCACTCTATATGCAGAGGGAAATATATAACATGAACGTGTATTTGAAATTTTGATTTTCCAAATACAATCTTAGTTCCCAAAGCTCAGCTGCATGCATTGCTATTAGGAAATTTCAGTAGCTCACATAAGTCAGAAAATGTGTACAAAATGTATAACTTCACAGTTGAGATCAGAATGCTAATTTTATCTTATTAAAATACATTCCATTAACCTAATTAATTCTTAGTGCAATACAGGCTGTAATAGTCTGTTTAAATGTATGGTCCTTTTCTCCTCTTGTGGGAGACAACTGCAGAGTTAGATCAAATACAGCTCTAGTTAAGTGACAAAGACAAAAAGTACTTGCATTGACCTTTAATGTAGTAATAAAATACATTCAGCCACTGTAAAGAGCTTTGCTTGACTACACCAGGGCATTATTCAAAGCCCACTGAAGTGAAGAATACTGACTTTAAACAAGCTTTATACCCATCTGTAAGGCAAGACTGTGCTTTTTCAAGTGACCTACCTACCTGGGAGTTTCTCCATTACTGTATTACTGAAGGAGATGTAAAAGTGTGCTTAGGTAGATGAGGTTACTGTACTGAGAGGAAAGCAACTGTCTTTGAGGCACACAGGCAGGGACGTAAGCAGCCTCTTCTCCGCACACTCACTGAGCTGTAAGGAAAGCACTGAGCTGGAAGTGAGAGCTATGACTGTTTTCCACTTTTGAGTGCCTGCAAAGAATTGGAAAGCTATCCGAGCACAGAGGCATGGTCTGTCCTAAAACAGAAATTGCAGGTTTTATTTTGTAACACTAACTGGGGTGTTTAATCATACATTAATGAGTTAATTGCCGTTTAGCACTGACTGTATATTAGAATAACTCTCTATGCACAACAGACAAAAATGCTTCTGAAAGGGTGCAGTGTTAAAGAGCTAGTTTTGTGCTATGAATTTTAAGCAGATCTCACTGAGTTTCCATAAAAAGTTCTGCTTAAACTCAGTTTGGGATATCGTCTGAGGTTAACAGATCAAAAATGTAACTGGTTTCGACATTTCTTCCATAATATTCACTAAACAATACGATTTACAGGCTTGCATTCTGATCTTAATTTTATCAAATATTTTTAGCTACTCCAATGGCCTGAAGAGTGTTAGCACACAAGAGTCAGCATAGAACTATACAGACAGAGGTCCCAATACTGAGATAGTGACAGGAAAGTATTTGGATCTCTTTTCTGAAGTCACTTATTTATCTACAATGGGTCTAAAGGCTATTTCCTGCAGTATAGTTTAAAATTGCTTTGCATCCTAGTTTTGCACAAGTTAACATTACTTGAAGTAAAAAGTAAAAGGGGAAATCATAGCCATATTACTTGAATGTTGACATAGGTATTTAATATGTGTGGGAAATGTAAAGACGTATTTTGGGTTCGCGTTCAATCTAAGCAGTTGCCCATGCAGGAACATCAGCAGGATCCCCTACACTGAAATGAAGTAAGACTATTATTTTAGAAATAACTCTTCAACCTTGTACTTTTTTGATACTGGTGTATGTCTGCATAAAAGGGATTTCTTGTTTCAGAAAGGTGTTCTCAGCTTATGCATTCAGAAATTAAAGGATTGCCATAATTAATTCTGTGAAGGGATTTTTTCCTTTCAAGCATGAACCAGGAGACTGAGTTATGAACAAAGATCTTTTCCCCAGTATATCTAATGTTCTACTTGCTTTACATTGTAAAATCTCTGGGTCCCAACAAATGTCAGTTTGCAGTCTGTAACTTTGAATTATAAAGGTAGGTATGATTTTTTTTTTTCCTCACAAAGGTGATATTTATTGTATCCAAAATAAATGAAATTTCAATATCCACGGTAAACCATACTATGAAAAGAAAACTGAGTTAGAGCACTTGGGATTTGAACTGCACCCTCCAAAGATAGTAGAAACTTTCCAGAGTTAGTAGTGCAGAATCAAATTTTAAAGCAGTTTCATATTAGGAATGAAATATCTCCAATTTTATGGTTTATGTAAAACATTAATCTGTGTTGTTATTAACTGAATTTTGAACACTTTTGGGAAGGAAATAGACTTAATTTTGTTTTATGTAAATATGACCACCCTGTTAGCCCTAGTAAACAACTAGTATTGGTTAAACAGTAGCTAGCACTATATAATTTTTTTCAACTTATGTCCACTTAAGTCAGGCTTTATTATTACATGGATTCTGATGTGTTGCTCTTCCTAATATTTGGAATTCTTTCAGTTTGGCCTGAGAATACAATATATAGCCCTGAACACATCTCTAGCCTGGTCCATGCAGCTTATTCAAAGGAGAATTAACCGAGCTTGCTTCTGGGTGGCAGGAATGCTCATGGGAGGTGTGGACAGACTGGCTACAGTTGTTAATTTGTGTTTGGATCTGGACCATAATGTTGAGTGATATCTGAGGATATCTTTATTCACTTACTAGGTGGCAGGTCTAAAGCTCCTAGAGAGCCATCAGCAAGGGAGGAATTGCAGTTTTTTTGTGTGAGATTTTTGAAAGGTTAGGATTTATAGCTGTAAAGAATTGAGACAATGAAAGCTGATGTGTAACTACTTAAATCAATGAAGACATTACCAAAACTGTCTTTGCCATTTTAAGATCATTGGCTCAGCAAATATTTCTTAAAGAACCACTCATGTCTCAGAGAAAGCCTTCAACATCTTTCCAGTGGAGATCTGTTCTGCTCATATATTATTTACTGTTCTATTTTCCTACCATTATTTATCATTGAAAGTATCTGCATGACAGAAGTATTGTGTTTCTCTAGAGTTCAGCTGTTCCTGCTGAACAATTTCCTCATCCAAAGTCAGGTTTCACTTTGTGTCATACACAGCTCCTATGATAATTATAACCCACATTTTTTGTGGAGTCATCATAGAGAAAATCCCCTTTTAGTTGCTTATTTTCTTCGAAAGATGAATTAAATATATTTCATAACTGAATATTTTAAAATTAATCTATAGTCAAATAACACATTTGAATAACAAATTAGTGTTAAAAAAAGAAGATATTTAGTTGGTAGCTTTCTTGCTTTATTTTTTTCCTTTTAATTTCTAGCCCTCCCAATAAATAAACTGAAACCAGGAAAACTAAAATAATGTAGCTGTATTGTGGAAATACTTTTTTTGGTTAAATGATAATAGTAGTGCAGAAAATCACAACATGTACTTCATTCAAAGTAATATCCATTTGTAGGGGAAATCATCTGATTTTCATGTTTTGTAGGTTTAATAAGGGTTTAAAATTATTGCGGAATGAGGAATTTAATTCCTTAAATGGCAAGTAAGTAGGTCATCATCATCTTCAGGGAAAGACTTATTTGTCTTCATTATTCCTGAGTCCAACATTATGCAAATTCACTTTATAATATTATATATTATATATATATATATAAGTAGTTATTGTAAGGAAGTGGGTGTATCTGTATGCAGTACTGTCAACAATTTTATTCTGACAACATCAACAGCAAAATAGATTTGCAAACACTATCCATATACATGAATGTTTTTAATCACTAATACAGGAAGATTGAATTAATCAGAAATTAATCTTTTATTCCCCCTTTTTACTGGTTCTATGGTAAAAAGATTGTTGGATGTAAATACTGATTTAAAAGTGTTTGTGCATTGTATGGTGCACTTAATGGCTATTTAAACTTCTACTTTTGGCAGATTATATAAAAATGTTAAAAGACATTGGTGGTATTCTATTAAAAAAAAAGTAAGGGCATGGCATGGTGGTGAAAGAGCAATGAAGAGGCAGCATAATAGTGTAGGCAGATCACATACTTGCATCTTTGCCGACAAATGACAGGGATTGTTCCTGCCCTGCTAGCAGAATCCTAGTGGAGGCTTGTTGCACCTCTGCTCTCTGCCTACCACACCTTCTTCTTGTTAGAAAGATGAGCTGTGGTTTTAATTGTCTAATTTTGATTTAAAAACTGAAGTTTTTCACCATGGAATTAAAAGAAGAGAGAAGATGTTATATTGTAATAATGTGTTTTTTTCCCCCAGAGTTGTCACAGTTTACCAGGTAGGTCAGTGAAATTCAAACAGTTGCATGTGTGGCAAGTGTGTTGTGTGTTTGTACAGAAACACACTTGATTGATCAGTTAGACCAGAGTGACATTTTAAGTGCATTACAGTTTGGTTTTTGTGGTTTTTTTTTTTTTCTTTTTTTCCTCTGGAGAAATACCGAAATACCTCAATACAGTTGTGCTTTTTATTGTAGTTTTATCTAACAGTGAACTTAAGGAAAAGCTCTTGAGTATGTTTTATTATGCTGTCATGGAAAGCTAGCACATTTTTTCTTATTGCTAACATTTGTTGGGTGATGACAGGTTATCAAACAGTACAGAGCTGTTTAACACCTTGGAAGAAGACAATAAAGAAACTTGTGACATTTTCTTAACAAGAAGCACGGTGTGTTTTGGGAAATCTGTCAGTGAGAAGACAGGCCTGTAAAGATGTCTGGCCTGTTTTGACCTTTCTGGCCCTTGTTTGTATTCTACTGTTTCAGCTTTGCAAATGACTCCACGTTTGGTACTTCAAAGTAGACATCATGTAACGAGGAAAGGATATGAATATGTTTCAGAAATGTATTGTGCAATGGAAAAAAATTGCACTCAGAAAATGATTACGCATTTTGTTCATGGCTTCAGAATATTATTAAAGCAAGTAAAAATATTTTCTTACTTAAATATATTGTATATGTTGTTATTTTGGGGTGGTCTGTCAAAGTGGTAGATGTTGAATCAAGTCCAGGTACTACTGCACATGGTACTATATGCCTACAGTAATCTGAGCTACTCTGTAATGATGTATGGCACTCACTTTGCATGCTCTGTGCTATATTTTATCCAGCATTTGGATAGCGTGATATTCTGACCTTGTCTGATTGGTGATCTCATTTTCCATGAATGTTGCAAGAACAGTAAACAAAGCCTAGAAGAATTGTCAAGCTGACAAGTTGTATTGTTATGTATCTTTTCAAGACAAAGCTAGAGAAATTTATCTGTCTTGACACCTTTGTCTCTTATATTAAGAAAGCTTTAACTAACTTCTCTTTAGTTCTATGGTCTACCATCTAAAAATGCCACATCTTATAAAGAGAACAGGTAGAAAGGCTTTTAAGGAGAGGCCTCAGGGAGGTGGAATAAGTTAAGAAAAAACAGCAGCAGCTAAATTGTCTAAGGGATTCCAAGATTGACAAGAGTGCATCATAAGAAGAGTGTATGAAGCATTTAAATGACAATTCTGTATTAAAACTTATAAGTAACGATGAGTTAAACTACTGTGTAAATACATTGTACAAATATGTGGGTAGGAAAATAGTTTTTTACGTGAATCCCACAGACATTTACAAATGTCAGTGATTGCAGGAATGCTGAAATGGTTTTGTTTTATTGTGTTTTCCTTTCACCTTCCTCTCCCACTCCCTCAAGAAGCCTATAAAACAGGAACGTTTCACTCTGTTCAAACCAATTGGGGGTTTTGCATCTGGAAAATTTGAACCTAAATCTGTATGTAACTTTCAGTTGAATGTTGATCATATTTTAATTGTGTTATTTAAATTCTACGTGTGAAAGATAAATTATGGGGTCTAGAATTGCATCTTGGTAATGTGGTTGTACTGTAAGTACTTAAAGTAGCTTTTGTAACTGTTTTTGCTTTTAATGGGAAGTTGACAGTACACATCTTCAGCAGGTATTTATTAACAATGAGAACTTAAAAAATGAAGGCACTATATAGCTAAGTGGCAGTCTGAATGGGAAGTGGGATTACAGCATACTTTTACTGGGATTTGGATGTAAGGTCTCTAATTTATTTATAACAAAGTTAATCATCTTCTAGTTGAGCTGTTAAATACTGAGGACATCTCTTTTTTGAGTCGTCTTACGCTTCAGCCAATTGACAGAAGATAAGCTTCTGTACCCATCCCTCCCAGCACTTTCAAAGCGCAGTGGAGCTTATTATAAATGAATGACTCATACATAGGGTGGAACAAATGCGCCATTGGTAGCCTACAGAGATAATAACACTGACCTCCGGTCATTTTACAAGGGAACTCTCTCGTGTAGGTCGACTTCCCACTGCTTTAAACCCAACCTAAATAGACCATTCACGGGGAACTGGATTGACAGATTAGAGATTTATATGCACAAATGTAGGCATTAGCAGCATGGTCTCTGCACTTCAGGAGACGAGAAGTAGTTGAAATATCTGAGCACTTAATGTGGAGGGACCCTTTTCTGTAAAGAGGTAGGTTTGTAAACTTCCTTCAGACTTACTGAAGTATGTAGGGTAGTCATAAAAGTCCAACCTTGCAGTCTGTGTTTATGCAGGACTCCCAATAATATGAAATTATTTGGAAATAAGGGTTATGATAACACTGCTGCTTCATATGGGATGTTGGAGTGGGTGAAAAGAAGACACGATATTAAGTTCTAAGTCAAAATATGCTTAAAAATGCATTTTTTGCCTCCTTCCCTTCAATACATATGCACACAAAGTGCGTAAATGAAAATAATTTTGTAAAAGTATGAAGTTTAGCATTTGTCAAATGATACCCATTTTAGAAGGATCTTGAAGTACTAAATTTAAGCTTAAGAATCCAAAAGTAGTAATGTGTAATAGTTCAAATTTTTATACTACAAGGTATGACCTAAGTGCATCAAATATCTTCATCTTTCAACTGTGTTAATGCTCTTGTAATACAATTTGTCAGTGTGTACTAGAAATACAATTTGTGCCTTTCTACAGAAAGAGATGTGTTCTTCAGCCTGATTTCAACAAAAGATTATATTCAAAGGAATGATTTCAAAGCAGATGACAAATTACTGAAAAGACATTTTTATTGTACAATAGCATTCTCCCACAAAGAAAAACAGGGGGGGGAAGGGGAAACAATACCCCCTCCCTCCACCCACCTCCTACATTCCCTAACACTAATTTAAGGAAAAACACACGAAGAGGAAACCTTCAGTGGCTTTCTTCTTTTAATTTATTTTAAAGAATGAGAATCTTAACAAGTTCTTTCTTTTTTCCTGGCCCTTCAGTAGAGAACATTATTAACATGCAATTGGATCTCTCAAAATGTTGGTTTTTAAAATGATTATTCCTGTTATATTGTATCTGCAGAATATATGGCAAGTGCATCAGTGATACTTGATTTATAGAGACAGAAATGGTAAAAATATGTTGGAAGTGTGTATGAAAGAAAATGATGAAACTATAAATGGGAGTTTCAGTCCAAATGTAGATATACCAATCTGACCCCCTTTATGTAGAACATCAAAATTCTAAACTAGATCTTATAATGTAAGCTCCTGTGATATGTTTTCAGGATGTCAATTATCTGAATCTGTTTTGATACCATAGTTTTTTACGTTTACTGAAAGCAGTGAAACTTTTATATCCAGGCAAAATTTCAGTGAAACTCAAGACACTGCAGTTACATAAAATCTTCCTCCAGCAATAATACCCTTTAAATTGAAGATTGTGCAACTAGGCTTCAAGCTTGCAGTGATTTTCTTTTTGGAAGATGCAGGATACAGCTAGGCTAACGAACACATATTCATTTTTTGTGACTGGTTTGTGATGGAGGTTTTTACTAATTGTCAGGTTTTGTACAGAATTCATATTTCAAGTCTGGTTGTCTTTTACTATATCTGAGCTTTTAGAAAATAACATAAAGTAGAAACTGGTGTTTGGGAAAGACAGAACGTTTTCCCTTGTATTTCTGCGTTATCTATGTAAATAAGCATCTATGTAAATATGTAGAAATGCACAATTCTCAAATATGCTAATCTCTCTTCCTTTCTAATTTCCACTTGCTTAAATTCTATTTTAAAGGGTTTTGAGAGTCTTTTGATTCTTCAAATATGTGAATTAGTCTTAACCTTTGTTGTGATTTTTGCTAGCATTTACAAGGATGTGCCTTTGATTCATTTTTGGTTTAGAGTGTATGTTTTTATAAAGCATGGCCAGTCAAGCTTATGCTCAAAATGGCCATATTTGCTCTTGAATGTAACCAGGCTTCCAAAATAATGACAACCAATCAGGATACTCTGAGAGACAACTTTTTCTAGGCTTTGAAAAAGAGACTGTGCAGCAAGAGGTTCCAGTGGAAAGCTGGAAATGTGTTAAAGGGAATTGGTAATCACCCGTCATAGATTTCTCCATTTGGGCCGCAATTTAGAGAGATTTGTTCATGCTTTCTCTACCATGTTTTTTAGGTAAAAATCCAATCCCCAAGGAAGTCAGTGTTATTTTCTCGGAAAGTGTGAGTGTGGTAAGGAACAGCACTGAAGTTTGTTGAACTTAGAGTACCATCATTGCAGATACTGTAATTCTGAAGCTAAACAGTGGTGCTCTTCTCGGGATAATTCATGCTACTTCAGGATTTGCTTTTCTTGTTGATGCAGAAATACTTGCAGAGGATTATAGCCTGAGGACCTAGAACCTATAGAGTGCTATTTGCAAGAATGTCTTGACAAAATGTCTATACATCTGTAAATTGTGTCTTACTGAAGGATTATGTCTGTCTAAAATACTATGATGACACTAAACTTTGTGCACTATTTATAAAATTGATTAAATATCTCTTAGTGACTGATATATCTAGTTAGGCTGAAATTACAAGACAAAAATTAGTAGTTGTCCAATATTTCTTTAGTTATCTTTTTGTTCACTACCTACTCTTACAATGCAGCAATTAGGTAGCTTGTTATGACAATATAATTTAATTTATCTTCAGTGTTGCTTCTGTTCTGGTGGCTATTGTGAAATAGATATTCTGTGAAGGTTGGGCATATCTAATTTTAGTCACCTTTTTTAAATACAAGTGTTGTAGTCGTTTGTTGAATAATTTTTATTTGCATGGGAAACATGGGACTTACTTCTTATGGAGCTTTTGTGCACATTGCTATATAGGATCCTAATATAACCAAAGAATGAGCCTGCTGCTGTAGTATGGAAGCATATATAATAGCAACACCCTTTTCTCTCTATATAGATATTGAGCAACTTACTTTAGTGGACTCTGCTTTGAGCAGAGGGAGTTGGACTAAATGATCTCCAGAAGTCACTTCCAGCTTCAGCTATTCCATGAGATAGATATAGGTATCATCCTGAAGCAATATATAGATTAAAAAATAGACCCTCTGATTGTATTTAGTATGGGCTTATTCGCACAACCCAATTCTTACCAGTCAAACTAGGTGTCTTAAGGTATAAAATTGAAAAGGGGAGATATGAAACACAAAAGGAAGAGTAGGCAGATACTGTCTCATTATCCAACATAAAATTGTCTATTTCCTTTGAAATGCAGATTTTGTTTAAAAGAGGAAAAAAAAGAGAAGCAGCATTTAATTCATATTCAGGGTGATGTGAATTTTTTTAAAGGAGTAGATAAAATACCTTGGGGGAGGAGTATGTGCTAATTTTAGGCTTGTACAGACTGTCTTTTGAGCTGCAAGAAAGTATAATTTCTTAATCTTTAGCAGTCTTCATCTCTGAGGAGTATTGCAGCTAGGACTGACAGTTATTTGGTTACTTTATAATTGCAGCTGACTTTATTCATAAGGGGACACTGCTTGTACTTCTTGTGTAATTCATAGTTATAAGAGGAATACAGAGAAAAATATACATTGTTCTACACTGAGTTGTGTTATGACTATGTTGTTATTACATAGAGTTAATTTGGGACACTGGCTGATCTGCTAAATAGTGTCCTTGTTTTTTTGATATGCATTCACTCTTTCTGCTTGTGAGAGGCTGCTCTAAGTCCTTGGATGAGAGGTAAATCAACCTGTTTTTCTCCTCTCCTTTAAAGTTGTAGTTTACGTTCAACCTGTGCTCTTGTCATTCCTCAAGTTCAGCTGGTTGATCTTTCTCACAGTGAGCATTCACTTACCAGTGCTTCAGAGTTCACTCAATGCAGTGCTAACTAGGTGAATTCTCTGGCTAGAACAATACATATCTTTCCTTCCAGCTGGACTGCAGATTCTGGTTTGTTTACCACACTTTTTTGGGTGTTTATGGAACCACTGAAGAGGTTATTGTCCCCCAAGTGTTTATAATTTGTTCCCTCTCTGCAGTATATCCCTGTGATTTCTGCTTCTCCACTATGCTACTCCAGTGAGCACATCCTAACCTGTTTCAGTCAAAGCAAGTTAATCTGGAAAAATGTACTACAGTTTTTGCTAAGCAGCCTATTTTTTACTGGAAAAAATCAAAAGACCCACCTGCCTGAGGATATCTCAGGGTACAGTATTGTCTTCTGAAGAGAGCAGAACAGAAGACAGAGGTGGGATATGGGGATCACCACAGCAAAATCTGAACGTGGTACTTAAGGGTTGGGGGGTATTCTGTGCTGTCACCTAGGGATAGAAAGTGTTTTTAAAGGGTGAATTGCTTATAAGTGACTGTAATTCAGGTAGGAGTAAGATTCTTTTGATTTACCTGTGGTTGAGAAACACGTGTTCTTATTGCTGATGTACTTTAAGTTGTCCTGGCAAGTTCTGTGCTCTCTATATTCTATAACTTCCCCGTCTGTATAAGGGAATGATATTTACCTCCTGTGGACTTTTTTTAAAATACGTAGATATCAGTAGGTTTAATCAAATACATAGGTATCACTAGTTCTGGTGTTCTCCTGAAATATAATTCCATTACATAAATTTGAGATTACATAGTTGCGTTTATCTAAGAATTGAAATTTGTGTTGAGAAGAAACCTCAAGTAATAGTGTTTGAAATTAAAGTATTACTTGTATCCTGCAGATGTCTTTTTACAATGAAATATTTCAGTGAATGTAAGAAACTTTTACTGTCCAGTGTCTATTAGGAGTCTGCATGAGCTCAAGTCTCTTATAATTTTATGTAAATCAACAGTGAGAGACAGGGAAGAAAGAAATATGGGTACACAACACATTAACAGGATAGCAACCAAGGGCAACTCTGGTGGAAGGGAGGCTTGCTAGTCGTAGTTTTCTGTTGCCTTTTTTTTACAAACTAAGTTTAAGAGCAGGATGTTATTTTTAGGTTACACAGGCAGGCATGTAGGAGGCCTGGTCACTAGTGTCTCCTTGGATAATACCACTGAGTTCAGTAATAATTTTTCTTGACATCTGATCTCAGTACAACAAAGAAAGAGTAGCAAATAACACAATGATGAAAAACATCAAATAAACAAATAAAACAATGATGAAACATTAGTGTTCGTGATTTCCTTGATATCATTATATTCTCTATCAAGGAAATCACGAACACTAATGTCCTCTTAATAATGGTAGATGAAGTAATGTTAATTTTAATGTCGTGAACATTTACTGTGTTGATTGTAGTGAACTCCTACATGGCTAGCAATAGAGAGTGAACTTTTAGCAGTTTATAGCTTTAACGGGCATAATAGATCAGAAAACGGTAAGTAAATAAGTGGCCTACATAACATTTTTCCTATTTCTTGCAGCTCTATTTAACTCCTTGCTATCTCAACTGAAGGAGTCACATGCTGCTGTGTGAACCATCTGTCTTTTTAGAGATGGTCATTGAAGTTTGATGACAGAGATGTGAAAGGTTATGAAAGTATAATGTTTATTTCCTATATTGTGACCTAGAATATAGAAGATACAATTATGTGATTCATAGGAAATCAAATGCTTTACCTTTGCCTCTCTGTGAAACTAAAACTTTTACACTGTTTTATGTTGCTCTGCTGTATTTTTTTGGCTTCAATAAAATACTGGCTTTCACTTTTGTATTTAAATCACATGTAACAGAGAATGGAGGAACAAAGTGAGTCTGAGACAGATTTAATTACTAGTTCTGATTAAATAATTTCATACTGAAGCATCCTGTATGTCAGCTGAGTGTGGGAAACAATCACAGCTAACTTTTTTGTGTATGCAAGATGTTAGGATGAAGGAAGCATTTGGATAAACCCATAATGATCATACTTCTAATTTTGTTTGAAAGAAATACAGGTCTGGCTGGATATTCTTTAAGCTGTCATTTGTCCTAATGTGTCTTACGATTATGATGAGGAAAAAATTTCCGTCAGAAGCCATCTGTAGCAGCTCTTTTGCTTTTGGGGTTAGCTTAGAAGGATGGTTACATAATGAAATAATCTACAAAGTTGTCTGCCAAGTCTTTGATCTGTGGGTCTTGCTTTCTCCTAGATGTCATGTCTCCTAAATCATGACAATATGCAAAACATATTGTATGACTCTGAAAATAAGAAGTGAAATTGGTATATTGTTTCAGTCTCATAAAATTTTTCCTAAAATTGACTGAAAATTTTCTTTACATGATTTTCCACGTTTTTTTCACTCAATAGACAGAATTAACACAACAGTGGTTGCCTGCCTAACAAAAACGTGCAAGATGTCAAACAAATATGGAATAAAAATACAAATTAAGCTTATATGCCTCCTGATGCACAAAAAAGGCTCTAACTGTGGCAAAGTGTAGTTGCAGCTTTGAGCTTTCAGGGAGAAGATCTTGCTGTGTCCTAAATCTCCAGCAGACTAGGATATGACATTAATCATCTCGCGGCTGAGATAATACTTAAATCTGTTTCATTGTGATTGGGGACTTATTTGGAACACTTCTACTCTTCCGAGCAAAGTGTTTTATCTGGGAACGGCACGGTCTTCAGGAGTTTTGGTCCCCATGTGGAGCCAATGGTCTTCTTTAAGAATACAGAATCTCTTTGTAGACAGATAGATAGGCATGTCTATCTAGACATACATTTCCTTCTTGCAGAATGGTTCTGTTGCCTGGTCATGTTGGATTCCCTGCACCCCATAAATCTTGTTAGCAAGCTCTTCCAACCAGCCAGATAGAGCTGCAGGAGCTGATGAGTGAGCAGGCATGTTGGGTGGGGACATCAAGCTAGAGGGGCAGGCTTGAGGGGAAGAGGAGGGAGAGTGGACTTAAAGTGAAGGCCAAAATGGTGGGCATCTCTTCTGTCACTGCAGACTTGACAGGTCTGTTGTTTCGCTCTTCTGTTCTTCTTCAGTGCAAATAGAGGGAAGACATATATTGCCCAATTCATGAACAGACTTCATAGTGGAAATCACATTTTAAATTCTTTGAGAATTTCAGAATTTTCTTCAGCACTTTTATAGAAGAAAGGTGCAGTGCAGAAAAAATAATACCACATATTGCTTCCATCATATTATGTCTACATATTTTAGACTTTCAAAGACAACTAACGTGGGAAAATATAAACTCTTTTGTGTGTGCTCTTCTATTTTTGTAATAGGAAAGTACTGTTCAGTTTTTAAAAATCTCATTACTTATGTACCATAAATCCTCATAGAAATGTAATTGCATGTAATTTATGCACATTCAGTACTACATGTTACACACAGCTTAATTATATAATTAATATATCAACTTGATTTTTTTCCGCGTCTGTTGTTGGAGTAAACATATTGCAGAAGCTATACTTATAATCTGTACATATGTACAGACAAACATTTTGAAGAGGAGGCTGGTGTGTTTCAAATTTGCATAAAAGATTATTTTTCTCAACATCTTTTCCTGTTTGTTAAACCATAATGACATTACATCACTTGAAGTCAAAATAAAGAACTGTGGTAAATATAGATTAAGATTTCACCAGATATTAGCAATAAACCTAGTCTAAATTGAATGTCTGGGAATAATTCCAAATTTTATAAAATCATGCAGCCATTTTGTAATGTTTCACTGAAAAATAACAGGAAACAAAAAATGTAAACTCATAAGTTAAATTTTCAACAGGTCTTGGAATTTTTAAGTACCAAGCATGTTTTGCATGCTCAGAATCTATTGACCAAAATCCTTTTTGAATTACAAATTATTTTCAGCTTGAAAGCCTGTTGTTAGGGAAATGCAGGCTGTGAATGCTAATTTGGATCTACTTAAGCAATTAAGAATTGTAGTTTGAGCTGGACACATTTTCTGTGAACAGTTCTTTATTATAAATGTGTGAATACAACACCTATAAGCTATGCTAATGAAGTTACTATTAAGTTTTACAGACAACATTAGTAATTAAACACAATATTTTTGAAGCTAGTAAAAAGCTTTAGAAAACCTGTACAGCTGCAAAGTTGTAGAAATTTGTGTCTTCTGTACTGTTAAAAAGCTTCAGTTGTTAGGTTTCTCTGTTAAATCCTGTGCAATAATTGAAAATGATAGATTAATAAAATCACCACTTCATAGAAATTGTTACAGTAAAGTATAAACATTTGCATACAATGTTAATTGCTACAAAATTGCTGAAGTTCAGTAAACAGAGTTTTAAATGTTTCACGTTTCGACAGTAGGCTGAAAATATGCTCATCTGTGGAAAAAATGATCCACTAATTTTTCATTGATAAAAAAGAAAAAATAATTACACTAGAAGGAAATGGTAGGACAGAGTTGCAACTTTTCTTTGAAAGGCAGGCTGTTTCGCACCTCGAGTAAACGCAAATGTTTAAGGATATTGGAACAGTTTAAAACTTTTAGTTTAAGCTGATGGTGAAAAAAGTACAAACTGGAATAAATATTTACAAAAAAGGAATTAATTCAAACTACAGAGATGGTAAGCAAGTGGGGGAAAAAAGACCTTCTGAGATTAAGATTCTCAGTTTTCAGCTATTTTTATAATGTACATGATATAATCAGGAGTTATCTTTCAAGACTCAATTAAAGCAATTATAGCCTTATTGAAAGGCTGCTGAGTTAAATGCATAGATATCATTGATTTCAGTTGACTTTGATTCTAAACCTTATTTCCCTATTTGTGATTATTTTTTTCAGTTTTAAAAATCTTATTTTTTTATAGTAAAATTTTCAGAATGCAATTCCTTGCCCTTCTTCTGATTGTTTTTTACTTGGCCAGTAGTATATCTTCATTTCTTCCATTTTAAACTTTTCAGGGTTTTCTACCAAAACAGTTTCAGGATAGATAAGAAAGATTTATCTTTCTCCAGCCTGGGTTCTTTATGTTGCTGAGAAGCACTTGAGAAACTCCTGAGCTTTTTCTAAGGCGAATTTCTCAAAACAGCTGCATGAGCCCAAAACTCTTGTGAAGATGCAGAGCAAAGAATGTGTATTTGGGGTAGAAGGTAGGACATTGTAGAGTGGTAAAAGGCAAGGGCAGTTCACAGCTCTGTTGGGAATACTTGCTGCAGGGAGTTCTCCAACTCCCGTAACATTTTGCTTTCAGAGGGAGCACGTGAGATTAGAAAAAAACCCTTTACTTTGCTCCTTAATATTTGTGTCAGTTTGAAAGTAAAGTAAGAAGTTGAGATATATACGATATATGATTGCAAACAGTATCATCCAACCTTAAAGCATATAACTTTTTGCCCAAATCAGTAGCAAATTAAAAACTATAAAAAATGATTTAATGACTAAATTTTAATTTCACTGTGAGAATTTGGTCACTGGACCAGTAGTAAGCATCACAGTGACATTATTGTCTTCTTAGTGAGTATGTTTTCTAATTCTCAGATTGCTCAGATTTGTGTCTGTAATTGAGAACTTGAGCAAAAATAGGGCAAATCAGCTGCCTGTCTCATCCCAGTGCTTTGTGCTGACTTCTCAGTGAGCAAGGCGGACAGCTCACATATCTGGCCATAAACCACTTGGTGTGGAGGAGATGAGCAGAAGGAGATTTGTCAGCATTGCCAGCATAAAAGTGAGCCCACTTTTTTAGTTGAAATGCAAAAGAGTAAACACAATTGGCAGCCCAGAGAGAGGGGGAGGACAGAACCAGAGCTTCTGCTCATGGCTGATTTGGCTTATGCTGTTCCTTAGAGCCTTACCTGCTCATGTCTGCAAAGTGCTTGCTCACTCTCATTAAAAAGGACAAGGGGACTGGAGTCTACTATCACTTGTAGTACTTAATACCCATGGGGGAGGATGCCATTTCTCGGCTTCACCTTGACTAATACTTTTGTAGCCTCTCACTTAACCTTCACTGATTGCTTTGTAAAGACAGCATCTCTGATTCCCAAACTGGATTTAATGAGTTGGAAAACACTATTCTGTTTTCGTATTGCTTGATTTGTGCTTTGTTTGAATGGCTCTACAAGAAGCAATGCACTGGAAGGTAAAGCCCACTACAGGTCTTGTATTGTGCATGATCTGCATAAAGTTCAATAAAGCTTTTGTAAGGCACTAGCGTTGGTTGGGGGGGAGGGGTGTGGTGGTGATGGTGGTGTGTGTGGAACAAAACAAAAAAACACTGAACAGCTTTAGCATATACAGTCTCTCAAGTATATTTGTATGTAGGGAGAGGATGTTAAGGATTTTGGACTGATGAAGTGTTCCTTGTGTAAACTTGGGAATTAAATGCCACTGTTTAGTCTGCTTCTGCTTTCATATGTTTTTGAAGACACTGTTTCAAACATGAAATGTTCCTATTTTCTATACTATGTGTTTTGTTATAGTAGTCAAATGATCCTTTTAAAGTTACATTTTTACTTTTTAAAAAAGCAAATCTGTCTGTGAGACTGTTGTCATTTAGAAAAATCAGGAATATGCCTTGATGGAGGAAATAGCTTCTGCAGACTCATACAGCAAATCTGGTGATTGTTTGTCCTTCTTGGAGATAACTGGAGCAGTTTGGGTTATTAATGTGGAAAATAATAAACTTCAGAATATTTTCTCTTTATTTCCTGAAATATTACATGGAGGTTTGCAGAGTACATGAAATTTAGTTCTACTTTTACAGTGGGAAATGGCAAAATGTGTCAGAACTATCCATGAAGCAAATAAAATAAAGCTCTTAAAAGATAGCTTTAGCTTATAGAATTTGCAGGGCAAGTCAGTTACTTGAGAACAGTTAGTGCTAATAAATTAAGCTTAAAATGCATTACAGATGGGGCTGATGTGTTTTTTTCTCTTCAACTTCTTGGATTGGATTTGTACCTGAAGAGATATGGTGACATATTTCATGAACTGAGCTATAATAATTTTTTACTAGAAGTATTTTTCTACTTTAAAAAGTACTTTAATTGCATTAACACCATACCTTTGTTGTATTGTTGTCAGATCCAGGAGAGGAGAAAAATATAAAATTTTATCAACAGCTGGTTTGGCAGTACAGAGCTTTTTGATACTCCTTTATCAAAGTGCTTATAGGGACGTAATTATAATGGCATAAAAGGGCTTTTGCAGGCACGGACTATTTCAACTTTACTGTAATAGTCTGTGTCTTTAAGAGCACATGTTATGATATTGTAAGCTTTGATTGAACAGCTAAGATTTGAACAGCTTTCCATGTATCCTGAGTCTTAGTAACCAAAGTAAAGCCTGAGATACACTCAAGAAGTTTAGGTTTTCTAACACAGATGACATCCATTTTTGCCTACAGTGATGCTCCTTTTCTGGAAAAGCTCTTATGTCTGAAGTATCTTGATATGGTAATTTCTGTTGGTCATCTTCAGGCCTGGAGAGGATTTCTAAAGAAGAAAAGGATGCATAAAAGGACTGAGGAAGAAGTAAGCAAATCAACTGTAATGGCCACCATGTAGAAGAACATAATTTTTAAGCTGCTTTTTAATGTCAGAGGAAAATTTTATTAATAGAAACAAAAAACTCAAAAAGACATAATTTGAAGTTAGTTTCTGAAAAATATAGATATAGATTAGTCTAAGAGGGTAAAATGAAAAAGAGAAAGATGTATTTGGACAAGGAGCTGTGACAGCTGTTGTTGCCTTTTTTAAGCATATGAATAGAAAGATTATTTATGTAAATGGCTTGGCCTAAATATTGTTTCAGAATTTGTGCTAAATTCTTAAATGAATTCTCAAGATACTTTGGGCCAAACTCTGTCTCCTTGATTGCCTGGGTGGCTTCTACTGATTTTAATGAACATTGCATGTTTTATTTCAAGAACAAAATTGGTCCTCTGGTACTGAGGTTGTTTATATATGAATGTGTAAGCAATTTTTGGATACTTGAAGAATACATTTGTCAGATGCGTGCAAACTTTCATGGTCATTCCATTAGGCAATTGTAAAATGCAGGAGAGAGATATTATATTTCTTCACAGTCAGACATTAAGATTTTTTAGTAGTCAAATCTGGAAATATTCTTCATTCTCATGTGTATAAAAACGCTACTCAAAAAATTTTGTACTGTTCCCTAAAAAGAGTAGTTTTTAGTGATTTGATTTGTAACAATTGGCATTTGCAATAAAGACAATATATCTCTTTTATGTTACAAGTAATTCTGTAAACAGTTTCCGTGTACTAGTACTTTTACCTCTAGGCAGTGACAATTTTACACGGTAGTAGAAAACTTTTATCTGACTGTCTTGTGGAGATTAGGGAAAAGAGAGATTTAGTTTTTTATATACATCATCATTTGGTGCCTTTATTCAGACAAATATAGGATGGTTACTCTAAGGTGCTTATAATATTAACCTCTAGCCATTTGCCCAAAGAAGTACTCTGGAAAATATAAAAAGAATAGGATGGTTTCTTTGAATGAGCAGAAACTGGTGTCTTGGTGGTTTCATTAATAGACCTAAACATATTTGAAATGTTACAGCAATTGAAAATTACATAAATTCAAATTGGATTGAGGGAGTAAAAATTAGTAAAATCATGTAACAAATGTGACTGGTGGTGAAACAAAGCACATTATATTTTTTATCTTCTACAGAAGTCTCTTCATGAGTCATTTTCTATCTGCCTTTCTGTCTGAGTGTTCTTATATTTAAGAAATAGATTGCAGCTACAATATTATAAATGTCTGCCTGAAATACTTCTTACTGGGTAAGAAGGGGTTACTCAACACTATAATCTCACTATGCCAATCAAATTAACCACACCCTGATCAGTGGTAGGACTTAACTTGAGATTCAGACACCTGAATTTTAAATTTTATACAGTTATTGCGTGATGGAACTATCCAGACCCACTCTGTTGTCAATAGGGATCAAGTTAGTATTGTCAGTAACCTCCAGAGAGCTAGGTATATATCCCTGTAGGAGACACCAAGGGGTTCTTCACATGCCATTGACTGTGTTGACTAGAAATCCATCAGCTGATGGGAGGTTAAGTCCTTCTCTCACCTGTCAATATGCAACTTAATTGTCTGAGACTGAATCCTGCACAAGGGTTGTATTGTTTTTTACACAAGATCACCTGGATCTATTTGAGCTTCTTTGGACTTTTGGGGGCATTCATGTGGAGCTAGCAGGAGTGACAGATACCTAAGAAAAAGGTGTTTGGCTTTCAGGAGTAACAGCTGGAGGCTAGTTGCCATACTGTGTGTTATACTGGACATAGGTTTCTGTGAGGTGACAATGGTCTTACTTTCTTTCCTGATGTTTGGTTTCAAAAGGAGAGTTTAACTCCTAAAAGAAAATACCTAATGCATTTTATTATAAAAGGTACTATATAGAAAACAGAAAACATGTTAATACCCTGACTGAATGAAAAGCTGCAGTATTTTATTACACATTAATATACCCTCAAGGATGTTCGGCAGTCCTTACAGATGACTTCACACAGAAAGGTTTGCAGGACTAATTTTTCCCTTCAGTCTCCCTTTTCTATTTCCCTCATCCATTGCCATGATTTTTTTTTCCATTTGCACAGAATCCTTCAACCTGCCATCTTGCCACTACTGCCTAGCCTAACCCTTTTTTTATTGAGATAAGTGGTAAAAAATGACATCCAGTTAGAGCTGCTGCAACTCCAGAACCCTCAATGAAGATTTTCAGAATTGTCAAGTTTTGCAGTTTACAATCACAGTAACTACAGAGCAGTTAACAGATACATGCTTTCTATACTAAATTGAGCATTCTGGTACTCTTGTCTGGACCATGAGATTTAGGATGCCTGTGGGCAAGCACAGGGAGTCAGTTCTTGAGATTGGTGGGCACCTGCAATCTGTGCTGATGTAATCTGGAATTATGACTTCTGTTTCAGACCCTTTGGCTATACTTCATTAACTGGTGTGCATTTCCTTGCATATATTTGCATAAGAAGCCAAGCTATCCATTTCATCTGTCAGCATAGAGCGCTATGCAAAGAGCTGACTTCAAGATAGTTGTTTTCTAAGGTCTTAATACGAACATGTTCCCATAATCTTACTCTTGGATTCCTCTGAGAGCTTGCTCAAGATCCTGTTAAAATGAATGGCAGAGAACTAGTGGAAGCATTATATATCCCAAATGTCCAATTTACATTTTTTTGCTGTGCTATAGCGTCACCTTTATCATGCTTCAGTTCCATTTCAAAGAGTCATAGAATCATTTAGGTTAGAAAGATTGAGTCTAAGTGTTAAAGATCATTTAATCATTTTTACATCTGCTCACTATGATAGCTCACTTCAGGATGGCTAGAAGTACATTAGTATCAGTCTTTTCTTTTACGTATTGCAGTTCATGATGGGAAAGATCAGCATATTTGAATAATGTTAGAAATCAGTGGATAATTAATTAAAATACTCAGCTTCCAAGCTAAAGTTAAAAAAAAAATATAAATCTACCTCTTCAGCCACAAATCTAGAACACTTCTAGGAATTATATGTGTCAGTTAAATTTCATATTTAAGAAGAATTTTAGATTTTTTCTTGCCCAATTATCAACCTAAGTTTATACAATGAAAAAATGTGGTGATGCCTGTTTGAGCTGCAGAGGTGAACTACAACAGTCATGTACACTGAAAGCAGAATGTGCTCCTGTGGTGCTGTTTGTGGCAGTCTGGACAGATAAATTGTCTTCCCTTCTGTCCTGGAAGAGAAATGGAAGTGGAAATGGCCAGTAGTCTGTCCCATACTATTCCCAGGGAAAATGTATCCAGCTCAACTCTTTCAGCAGAAGGCTGAGGTTTGATTTAATGGATTTTTATGTTCTATGACAATTTAATCAGAACTATTTATTTATTAACTCAGCTGCCAGTTTGTCCTGCTTACCTCTCAACACCATAATGTTAACCTTTATTACTCAGCCTTGGAGGGAAAATCAGGTATTAGTTGGTTTTTAGACTGTGTTTTTTAGTTTATGGCTGGCTTAAGCTGTTGTAAGTGCAGACTCACAATTTAAGAGGTGTTTACAGACTCCTCTCTCTTTCCCTTATGCCCATGTCCCCAACCCAGACAGGCAGTTTTACGAGGCTACTGAGCGAGCTGAATGGGAAAGTTTACTTAGCTAAAAACTAAATTTTTCATTTAGAATGCCTCTTTTAGCACATTTACATCCAAAGGAGTGCTAGTCCCAGTTCATGACTGCCCCTTTTGGTGGCATTAGGGATTTAAATTTGCTTATGCTTATCACATAAACATAACCCAAAACCCCCACAACAATTAGAGATAAATTTAGCATGGATGTGTAGTCTTTCTTGCTTATGTGTAGGATGCATTGAAAAATAGTAAAAGGGAAGGCATTTATTTAATAACTTGAAAGAATGAATTTGAAACAAGATAGCTATTTTACGTTACTTTGTTTAGATTTCTTTTCCCCCCTCAACTAATATGTGAAACTATCTAAACTTTATTTCTAAACAGTGTTTATTCTGTGAATTGTCGTGTAAATTGATAGAATTTTACTCATTTTGATGTTTCACTAGACTCTGTTAAGACACATGAAGAGATTGTTGTGAAAAGGATTCACAATATCTCTTTTTACAAAAGATTCAATGGATACAATAGAGTTTCTAAAAATGGGACAGAAAACATTGTGTGTGTATTGGGAATATACTTGAAAAATCCAAGATAAGAGTAGAACACTTAACGGAGTTTCCTGTTACATTTGGGCTTTTTCTTCCTGTTGTGCTTGGGATTAATGGAATTATACCTTCTACTTTTATAGAATTGAGCAATATTTCTATTACATATGGTCCTGGGTCTTTTAGAAACACAGTATTTCTTATTTGTTATTGCTGATCATCTTCATTGGTTTTAGGTGGGGTTTTTTTTTTGGTATGAATGTTTACTGTGAAATTTTAAAAAATGCAAATTTATTGCCTTTAGATATTTTTTCCCTTCCTCTCGCAAGTTTGTATCATCAGTCTACTTTAGCTCAATAGATTTTCCATTAAAGCAACAAGCATAACTCTGATTACACTGAAAACATTCTGGACTTACTATTATTAGACTGATTGGTCTGTCACTGAGGTGGACAAGAGATATATTTAAAACTATTTAGGCTAAGCAATAGAATGTGCATGCTTCAGAGTATGGGATTAATTTTTTTTTTCAAGAGAATCTCCTTTTGATTTTGCTGTTCTTTTTCCTCCCCCTTTGCCATAACTGCTCGAAGAGGCATGCACAGATGCCTGCTGCCAGCGTGTGATACTTAACCTGACCGCCAGACCAGCCTCACAAAGGAGGGCTTTTCAGGTCCCCCAGTGAAACAACTACTGCATTTTATTATGGCGTGAAATTAGAAATGAAAAGCCCTGTGGCTCTTGCTGTTTAGTAATGCGGAATATGTCGTTTCAGAGGGTGATGGTAAGTGCTGGGAGGGAAACAGAAAACCAGGGGAGAGAAACAAAGTAACGATTTAGACAAAGAGGGCCCCCCTTTTTTTGATCGTCTCTGATTGTTCAGTGGTCTATAAAACCATAGAACTGTGGTGGATACAAGCAAAAAGAACATTTAGTTGCGGCTCTCATTCAGAAATGTGTGTGTGAATTTGCAGGGTGATGTATAAGTTGAGTCATCTGTTATCAGAAGAGTTCACTAGTTTAACTCATTTATAAAACAGCAACAAAAAATTTGACTTTGCTTGGAGAGAGCTCTGACAGACACTTTAAGTTGCACAGCAAGATGGTGTTTATAACAAGACTGTGTGTGGTTTTCTGAAGCTGCCTTGTAACAGATTGGAAGGGGAAAGTGCCAGCTTGAAGAGGCTTTCTCTTGTCTGTTTAAGATTAAAAGAATTATGTTTTCTCAATGGAAATTCTTTACATGTATAAAATGTCAAAATATTTATGCTCACTTCTACTTTAAAAGTATTATGTAATCACTGAAGCAAGTGGTCAAATATTAGAAAACAAAAAGGCAGTTTATGAGAGAGACATTTTAGAACATAAGATAGGCTTCTTTTTTATAGAATCATAGAATCATTTATGTTGGAAAAGACCTCTGAGATCAAGTGCAACTGTAAAGTTATCCATGAGCTGATCACTATCACTACTGCTCAGAACAAATGGTGAAAGCCTGTCTGCGTTTCCAAGATCTGGAGGGGAAAAGCTGTTACATTTTGCAGACCCATGTTGTTAGCAGTAAATATTGCTGTTATTTTTATTATATTACCCTCTTTGGACCCTATCATGTGGAAAGGATGGCAGGGAACAGTAGCCTAGAAACAGTAGGAACATACAGGCAGAAATATTCTTACTATGTTGCTTGCTATCTAAGTTCCAGATTCAATCTTGGAGAAGCTTTATAAACAGGAAGAAAAATTTTTCGTGACTGATCCATGATAGGTTGGTGGAACAGATGCAAAGATGAAAAATCAGTTTATTGGTAAATTGCACTGCAGGACTGCAACCTGGAGAAAGAAAGTCGGGCAGAGAAGTAAAACTGCTACTGTTGTTTAATTTGGGTAGCTCATTTCATTGTTCATTAATGCAGAAGCTACACTGCCAAAGAATGTAAACAGTAGAACAGAAAGAAGCAGGAAGACACTAAGCAATTAAAGCTATTAGCACTATGAGAAGGATTCTATTATAGGGATCTTCTTAACCTTTTTAGACTGTATCACTCTGCATTTGGTTTGAAATAATCTGTGCACTTTGCTACAGTATAAATCTTGTGTGCACACTATTGCTCTGGGCTTGACTTGCAGCTTCATAGCATTTTACCAGTGCTGCACCTTTTATCTTGACAGGTGAAAATTCGGAATGTGGAGATTTAGAATAAGGGCTAGGAAGAGTTTTGAAAAAAGAGAACTAATTTGCACTTGATGCAGCACATAAAAGCAAGGCAACAGAAGAATAAGAAAACGATCTTTGAGGCAGCAGTTTGAATAAGGATAATTATAACAACAATTTTAAGGCCAGAGTAGGTTAGTAGAGGAATCAAAGATGTGAAAAGAGGAGAGAGTGAGAAAGAGTATTACCTCTGTAGCAAAGAAGTGGTGGTGGAATAACTACTGCACTGAGAAAGAGCCAAAATATTTGTACCTATTATAAGTATTTCAAAGGAATTTCAGGAGGATCAGAAGTGCTGCTAGAGCATGCCCCTTCAAGGTGAGAAGTTGACATTTAAGGCTCTTCTCTAGAGATCTCATTGTTTATACAAGATGAAACAGCTTCAGCAGGAGAGAGAAAGATCCATCAAATACTCTATGCTTAGGGGATTCATCTTGAATGTAGGAGGTTTAAGTTCAATTCCCTGTTTCAAAATCAGGCAAAATAAGAGCTCAGAGTTGTTTCTTTGGTGACTGTTTAAGCTTTAGGCCATGAGGCAGGAAAAGAGAAGAAAGTACGTGTTCCAGTTTCATCTGCTGGTACAAAACCCTGTAAACAAATTTTGACAAGAACTGTTCAGGAATGAACTAATGTTTGGGAGCCAATTTTCTGTTGACATTGATTGCCATTATTTTGACTTGGTAACAAAGAATAAAAACACGAAAAGAATCATAGGATTATTCTGTCCTTTCAAACAAACACTTCTGCTGGCAAAGATTGACATGCCAGACAACTAAGCTATACAAATAGATACCAAGCTGCCAGTGTTGAAAGTTGTTTTCACTTTAAAAGGATTATATTTGAAACTGCTGCGTTTCAGCTACAGTGTGATGATATGACTTGTCTTTTTTTCTTTTTTTTTTGTTAATAGTAATTTACTTTCCAAATACTTTATGTCAGAACAGTTCCTTCTTTTTCAACATATTCAGTGATTCTCATCTTCAGTACATGTACACCTTTTCTAGTAGCTTTCACTTCCTGTTTAATTTTGGGAATTAACAGCAAAGGCTACATGGACTTTCAGAATATTTGACGTGAAGTGCTTGGCAAGGGTCTTGGTCTTTCTTGGTGCCATAATTTTAGGAACAAATCCTGTAATGGTACTGTGTATATGTAAAGGTCTGTCAGACTTAAGTTATAGACTGTGACTAGCCCTTTCCCTCTCTCTATTCCAGGAAATATTGGTACTGATCCTAAGTCATAAGGTTTCCTATATTTGCGTAGGGTATTGAAGGCATTCAGTAACTCAAATTGCTAACACTTAGAATTGTGATACTGGCACTCCTGACGCTGTCTGCTGAAATGAGGTGGACAATTAAAAAAAAAAATGTTTCAAGTTCACGTTTTTGTTAGATAACAACAATTGCTCTTCTGAAAATTTCCTTTAGGTCCTAATTTGATATTAGTAAGTTTGCATTACCATGGAGAGTGGTAATGCCTGTCCATGTGTGTGCTTTTAGTCCCTCCACACCCAAGTAAAATAAATACTCATCGAATGCAGCTATTTGCTGTAGCAGTTTAAACTGTGCTGCTCAAATTTGTGCCCAGTCAAATTTCTCAGAACTGTTCCATTCTGCTCTGAAATAACCATTTGAATGACCAGACCACTCTCCAAAGTGCTGATAAGAGATAGAAGACGGTTGCACCTAAAACTGCTGTAGTTTGCCTCACTAACTGTGTTTCTAAGCCTTGTAAGAGGCTGAGTAAATAGAGCTGCAGTCAAGGGTTTGTCCACCTCTCTGCTCAAGTAGCAGAATAGAGCTTCAAAGAAACATATCAGTATGTTGTCCTTTGCTACTTATCTGGATATGATTTTGAACATTTTTTTTCCCTTGTGTCTTTCAGAATTTGTGATTGGAAAATACTTATAGGTATGTTCCGCCTGGTTTGGTGAAGAGAAGGTTGTAGTGGTTTGCTATGAGATACTGACAGTCCCATCTGCTGAAACACTTTCCATTTATTTGAGAACACACTGCTTGAATGTGAAACCAGTCAAACTGTTTAATGCTGGTTTGGAAATACAGTTTTAAAAGGTATTTCTTATCTAAAGCAGGTGATGTGTCATAAGTTCTATATTTCACCTGCAGGTTATATACGCCATTCTACTTAGATAAGAACTATTGAAAATAAATCTCAGTTGCATATATAATGATATGCTTTCTGTCTCTATTTTACAACTTTGCTATTCTTTTCAAAAGGAATACACCAAATTCTACCAGGAAATAGAATTCTCATTCCTGTTGACTAAGACCAGTGCTGAATGGCTTATATTCCCTCTTACTTTCTCATGTTAGAACTCAACACAAAATGCTGTTTTCTCATAATTTAAGCCTTGGTACTTTTAATGGCAAATTGCTCTGGGTGAGTTCCCATGTGAATTAACCAGAAAACTCTCTTAGGGTGTTAGCCTCAGATTAATCCCAATCCCTGCAGGTACACCCTGTGTGATGTGTTGTAATATAATGTGATGGTTGCTGTTCCTTGTCCTTATCAGTTCCTAACTGCTCCTGTTGGACACTGGAGTTTTCTGCTGCACTGTTTTACCTTACAGTTGAAGAGCATTTAGAATATTTAAGGTAGCTGTAACTGCACCTGCAATAGAGAACACCATTCCTGTAGTTTCCATGCCAGCCATTTTGTTGTTACTTTGTTATAGAATTAGTAGAGTTCTAAAAAATACAAGCATTCATCTGTCCTAAAAGAAAAGCTTACACTGTCTGAATGTTGATTACAAATGGAGGAATTTTCTTTTTCTTTGTGTGTGTATATATATATACATACTTTTATTAATTAGAATAAATTAGTACCTGCAGATGATAACAAATTCCACCTGTTCCTTGTCATCTACCCCCACCCTATCCATGTCAGGATGTCATCAATATAAAACAACAAAAAACACATTTCAAGAAATCTAAAACCCCTCAACTATTTAAAACCTAAGACCTGACTTTCATTCAAAACCAGCTCTACAATTAGCAAGACTTTCAGACAGCATCAGCTGGGTTCCCAGTGTACATGATAATGTCACAGAATAACCCCAACTGTAACTAATTTAATTAAGACTTGATCCTCGAATACAAAATCACTCCTTTTCACCAAATCATGATGCTCACTGACCTACAGGAGGGAAAACAGGCAACACAAAGGAACCTTTCTCTGTCATTTAACCCTTTTGTTTATTCAGTTACAAGAGAAATATATTACTAGTGTAATTCTCATGAGAACCTCCTTAGCATGAACAGAGGAGTAACTCCAGGTAGCCACATGAAACTTCTATTTTACATAAAAGAATATGTTTCACCATTTTTCCTGTTAAACTTTTTAAAACTTTAAAAAGTTTTAAAGATACATAAACCTACATTAAATATAACTGAGTTTTAGGAGGTGTTTATGGTTTAAACTCAGCTGACAGCTAAGCCCCACACCTCCACTCACTCAATTACCCCGTGATGGGATGGGGGAGAGAATCAGAAGAGTTAAAGTGAGAAAACTTGTGATTTGAGATAAAGACAGTTTAAGACAGGTAAAGGAAAAGTCGTGCACGTGAGCAAAGCAAAACAAGGAATTCATTCACTGCTTCCCATGGGCAGGCAGGTGTTCAGGTATCTTCAGGAAAGCTGGACTTCATCACATGTAATAGTGACTTGGGAAAACAAATGCTATCACTCCGAATGTCTTCCTCCTCCTTCTTCTTCCCCTGTGTTTATATGCTGAACATGACACTGTACAGTGTGAGATATCCCTGGGACACTTCCAGCTCCTTGTGCATCCCCAGCCTGCTCACCGGTGGGGTGGAGTACAGAAAATGATGCTGTATGTAAGTGTTGCTCAGCAGTAACAAAAACATCCCTGTTACCAATATGATTTCCAGCACAAATCTGAAGCATAGCCCATACTAGCTACTGTTAAGAAAATTAGCTCTATCCCAGGCTAAATCCAGCGCAGAGCTAAAATGTCACACTGATTTCTAGAAAGTTGACAATTAGTGCTCTAATGATTCAGTCTGCTAATGAGGGAGAAGAGAGAAAAGAGTCAGAGAAGCAAGAGACTGACTTGGTGTAAAATGGACCTCACAAAATGCTGAGAGGCTGCTTGATCAGCATATATCAACCTACAAGCTAATATGACAGCTACTGATTCTGCAGTTAAACCCTTCTCTTTGGATTCATGGATATTTTTTTTTTGGCTTGAGTAACTGACTTTTTTTAATCTTTGGCACTTGGTCTCTAGGAAAGGTGCCCACAAGCTAGACTGTGACACACTCACATAGAGAAGTAGTCAGATGAAGCCTTTAAATCAGTCAAACTGTTGAGCATGGGTTTTGGAGAGCACTGAGAATGATCCAGTGTGGAAATGAGATTCACTTACCTGCCTGTGTAGGATTCTTCACTTCGAAGTGCCGGAAATTCTCACTGCACATAGATTTTGTTTACCTGAGCTTTTCATTTTGTAACATGCACTCATACCTGTGCATTCTGGGTCAGTAGAAAGCCCATACCTTGTTGATGGTCAGAGATTTAAACTGGAGATTAAAAAAAGTAGAACAGTGATCTTTAAAAGAGTTTATCTAACTTCATTTTCAGAACCAAACGTTCCTTTCATTTTAATATGCAGAACTCACGTAAGTTGCCTTGAATCTACAGAAGGAAAATACCCATCTTAAAGTTTAGGAGGACATGCGTAACCAAAGAAGCTTGAGACACAAGTGTATAAATAGGTTTTTATAAAATAAATTGACAAAAATTATGCACATTCCTGAAATGGGAAGCCAGAGTCCTTCTGATAGGTTCACTGGTCTCATGCTAGGATGCTTTTCTAATCTTTCACTGCAAATTGTCAAAGAGTTGTCATTCTTACCTAATTTTATGCATAATTAATATTCTCCTGTTATGGTAAATTATTTCCTTATAGGTGTAGCTTTTAGAATTACACCATGTCCTCCTACATGCAGAACCAGAATCATGTGTCATATTAGAGAATCTGATTTGGTCTTTGGTTCTAACAGTAACGTAAGTATGGGTATTTCTTTTTGTCATTAATAAATGAGATGTGTCTTCTCAGAAGAGAATGTTTGAGAATTGGTTTTTTTGTGTGTATGGATCTTTTGGAATGATATAATCCAGAAATAGTGGGAGATTTTTTTTAATTGATGTGGCAAATTTTTTGAAAAATTATAATCTTCCTGATGCATCTCCTTAGTTTTATCATGAGAAATAGTTTCATTAAATTCATCCTGCATCTCATGACTCTTATAGTAAAGAAGTAGTAGTTTAAACTGTTCAAAAGACAGTTTTATGTTCTGTGATGTGATATTGCTGATACATAATATTTTTTACCAAGCTAGCATGCTATTGATTGCTTGAACTGGGTACATATGTAACTGTGCATTTACTGTTCTGAAATCAAAACATTGCGTTCTTCAGACATCTCACAGTCCCATTTTAGAGAAACAGAAAGTAAGAGTTTATGTTCCTATTTGCAAACAGCAGATGAAGATTAAAAAAACCCTCAAAATAACTATTTCTCTCTTGCTGCCTGTTTCTGTTTTTCATTGTGTTTACTGCCGCTGTGCTGAGATTTACAAATTCAAAATCACTTTTCTCATGACACTCTTTGAGTGCAGTTGTAATTTAAGCATACCCATCACAAAATTATTCTCTCTAAAACTAATGAACACAATTTTCTTCTTTGACTTTGGCTAGATTCCTGACCCTAAGAATGTTCTCTACTTATTGCCTGATAGTGAGCACATGCATTTTTCAGGTACTTGTCCTCATGACATGGCAGATTATTAGGAAAGATGTTTGTTCCTTTTTTTTTTTCCCCAACCATCTGAGATCCATTTAATTAAGTTCCTTAGGACAGCAAAGCACTTAAATATATGTTTTAAACATAAGCCATTCATTTCTGACCTTGCTGTTGGGAGCAGCAGTAATGATGAATGATAATGGAAAGAGTAATTACATTCCAGCTATAACAGATTCCATTGTTTTTGCAACAATTTGCATATGACTTGGTTTCCACTCTGATGAAGAAAAAATCTTTTTAGGCAAAAATACTGTAGTTAGACTCTTCTACTCTGAAATAAATAATTTTTTACTGTTTAAATAGTTATAAATGTCATATGCAGCCATTGATAGAAATATAATAATTGAATAAATATACAGTATTTGAAAAGGTATGTATTTCAGTACTTAAATGAAGTTTTACAATTCATTAGACTTTGAAAAGTGCTGTGTTGGTGTAAATCTCTCCCATTCAGGTCAAAGGCATCCTTTCCTAAGAAAAAGCGTTAGTAAGCTATTTTGAAGATCCCTTTACTAACTAATGTAAATGGCATGCATCATATGCTGATCTCCTAGCTGCTTTATTTATAGATTAAAAATTAGAACAGGAAAGACTTCTCTAACATGGCCTTTCACTGCAAATTTTTTTAAAAAGATGAAATAAAAAACGTGACCCAAAATATTTTAAAGCAATAGCAATCCTTTTTTCCTTGAATGAAACTGTACTTTGCTCTTGTTCCTAATTCTATGTAGTCTAAATATCAACAGGTCTGTAGTAGAGTGCTTACTATTAGCAGTCCCTTTGGCTTTTGATGAAATTGTTTAGTATGAATAACAACTCCACATCAGTCTGGATGAAAAAGCCTGCAACTTCCAGATTTAGTCACTGGAGATGATGAAATAAGTACTTGAGGAGGATTTGATTTAGCAAGGCCGGTGTGATTGGCACTCCTCGCTCTCTGATGAGTGCCACTGGCCTGTCACGACTGGTTCAGTGTTGTGTTTCACATCTTGTCTTGGCCGAGCAGTACAGAACCTGTGTGGTGGTGCCAGGGCAGGGGGCAGCGGTGGTTCCAAGCCACCAGGCATCTTCCGAATGGACTGCTGGGGTGCTTCCTGTGCCACTGCTCTGCTGCCTGCTGGTGGTCTGCCATCTTCATACCTAAGCGTACCTTCTGAGGGCACATGGCTATGTCTGCAAGGTGCTTTCTATTACACAAAGAAGAGCCCAAACCAGCTGCTGCTCTGCCTACAGTCTTCCTTGTCCCAGATAGAGGATTTCAGCATCCTTTTAACAGACACACACATTTACACTAATCCAGAAAACCTGAATGTGTTTCCCTGCTGGGTGAAACTAGTTTTTTCATTAGTGTTTAATGTATGTTGAAACTGTTGAAACTGTTCTTATTTCTGAGAAATACTGTATGCTTTCCTCTCAGATGTCAAGGCTAAGCTAAACAGAAGCAGAATAGCTCCTGTTGATCCGGGAAAGCTTTGGGTCAGCTGTATTGATATTATTAGAAATGTAAAGTTCAAGATGTATGCTTTATTCTATGAAGACTTGGATTTGAGGAAACAGATATTAGTGTCACTAGTTCTGACTCACATTTTCTTGATTTTAATTTTTATTGTGTATGGTACAATACCTTTCACAAAACCTTCAACTGCTCTTGATGTAAGGCCCAATTCTTCTTTTTCTTGAGACAGTTTTTAACTTTGTTCTTGCCTGGAATAAATGGTCGAAAAAGGGGGGAAATCCATAGTGGAGGGATAAATGTTTTACTGCTGTACTGTGCAGAGCACTGCAAAATGTATGTTCTTGAGTAGACTCATCTTGATGCTCATTCATAGCAAACCGTGCTGGAGATGAGATAAAAAACAACACAACCCTTGCAGATAAAAGAGTGGCACGTGTAAATGGGACACGAAAGTTTAACAGAACCATGCAGTTTATGAGGACAGAGAGTTTATTGGAAAGCTGACTGGAAAAAGACAAATTTATGTACATGATAGCTCTTCTTCAGAGCTAGCATATATATAACACTTTGGATTTGGAACACATTTCCATCTCCATGTAAGAAACATAAAGAGAGCATTCTTAGGGGAGAAAAAGGTCTCTCTCTGTCTGAGATTATTGCTGTTCAGAGAATATAGCTCACCAGACAGTGGGGGGTATCTCAAGATCTCAGCTGATTTATAGGTTAAGTCAAGGATTCAAAAGTGAGACCTGGATCCAAGCTTCCAGCTACTCACTTTGGGGTAACCTCATAATATGGTAGCTAAGAGGATCAATGCACAAACCTCAGTGCTTGTGAGGGGTTCTCGTCTTTGTCATTGCAAGGTTAATAGCAACCTTTTTAGTAAGACAGTTCCAGACTCTTCTACCGCAAAATTTCTGTTTGCTAGCAGTTAACCAGCAGAATGGTACAGCCCCACTAAAACTGGGCAGTCAGCTACTGCAGCTGCCTGTGGTACTAGGCTGGCCCAGTGCTCTGAGGACTCCTCATACAACAAGAGTAGAGAGATTTTTTTAGTGTACGTATAGATAAGAGCATGTGGAGGCCTTATGACTGGCTACATCATCTGTTTTCCTTGACATTGGCAGTTGAATTTCAGGATACTGCTCAGCCCTGGTTCATTTTGTCCTTTGAAATGTCAAAGTTGAGATACTCATTAGCTCTGCTTGCCCTGAGGCAGGAGGTGCTGGGGCCCAGCTGAAAGTAGTCTGGGCTGTTCTGCATGATTTTTGAAACAGAGCAACAGCCAGATGGCATCAAGTGCTGAAGCCTACTTACATTGCAGATAAAGACATCCTGGTACAAACCATCTGAATTGTACAGATGGTTTCTTCATCTTGGTGTTTCCTTCCAGGAGTACCAACTGCTTTGCTCTACAGCCTGCAAGGAAGGTGGTCCAGTCAGCATGAACTTGGTCTTAGTTGTCAACTCAGGACTGTGGGTATGCTGGTTTAGACACTCTCTATGGCTGCACAGCAGTGAAATAGGAATTCAGAGAAGGCAAGGATTGGTAATCCTGACAGCCTTGGGGATCACTGGCAAAGTCCCAGAGTGGTCAAAATGTCTCCTATTTTGTCTATACACCACTTATACCTCAGTAATTTTTAGATTAAATCCATCAAGGCAGGAGAGTTGTAAAATGACATGACAGTGGATTTGGGCTCAAATGTGCAGTAACTATACCACAGGAGAAACAACACTCTGGAATTAATTAAACTTGCTGACTTCAATGACATTTTATAATGTATCCTTCTAATTACTCTGTATACAACACATTGTGAATTTTGAAGAGCTAGAAATTGAGTCTGGAATACGAAAATGTTGATAAAACGCTTTAGTGGTGTTTTTCTTGCCAGAAATACATAACCTCTGTGACTAATGGTTTTATTATTTTTTTAGGCTATGTTAATAGTAAGAAAAATGCTTAATGTTGGTTTTAGTACATTAACGTAAAGGTGTCCAGCCAAGATGCAGGCTGTATGTTTTCATGCTTGATTTTGAATAGCATAACTCTAATCCAATCTAATACTATGCATAAGAGAAATCATATAAATATTGCATTTTATGTCAAAGGCCTTTCTTTTTGGTATAATATCTTTCTGCTGTTACCAGAAGGAGTAGGTGTTATTAACTCCCAACAATGTCAGTATTTCCCAATATCCTATGTTTAATAAAGGAAGAGAAAAGTTTTCTGGGTGTGAATCTGAATTTATGTTTCAGCTGCAGTAAATGCTCTTAATAGTGTGCTTTTTCTTTATGCTGTGCTGTGAAGCTTAACTCTGTTTTGCAGGGTTTGAATCTCAGCTCTCTATATAACCATTGCAGTAGAGGTTGAAGGTGAAGTAATGGTAATATGGTACTTGAAATAGAGTGGTTTTGCTAACAGACCAGTGAACATTGTCTATTTATACAGAAATAGTGCTTAAACCTCTGCTGAGTTTACTCCATAGCTTGATGAAATAGTTTCTCGCTTGGGTAGGCAATGTGCCTGTCGAATCTTTAGTCTGGGAGAAGATTTAACTTTCTGTACTTCTGTACTTTCACTCCTTAGAGTAGTGCTTTTGACATTGTCTCTGTGATCCAGTGACATGGTGTTAAATGGTACTAAGACCTAGATTCAATAAGTTGGAAAATAGGATGGTATAATAAACAAGTGAGTTGATTGCCTTGCACTGTAAGAAATACTGAATATATTTCTTGTATTCTAACCGTGGCTTGTCGTGACCTTGCTCTGACACCATGACTCAATGACACACTCTTTTCCCTGGGAGAAGTGGATTATTAACTTGCTGTAGGCCAAACAAACAACTGGAGAAGAAATGGGGTTATTTGTGCTTGTTTATTTCATTCTCTTCCTGACACTTCCCTGCCTCCTGACTCTTCCTAGTGCCTGGAGCCCTGCAAAGAGTCCTGGGACCTGAAGAAAAACCATTGCCAAAGCTTCTGTGAGGTATGTCAGCCCAAGGGCGCACTTTCTCACTTTGTTCTAGCAGTCTCTTTAATATAAATTATTAGCTTCAAGGAGCCAGCTGAAAACCATGAGATTTTTGCAGCAATCACCTTCATTTGAAAGGATATACATATAACAATGTAGCCATGTTAATTTTGAGTTAAAAAAAATATTTTTTTCTGACAAAATGATTTATCTCAACTTATACTTTTAAGACTTGGTCCAGTCACACTTATATAGCATCTCTCAGAAGCTGCTGTTAAATCCCTCCCATAAGATGCTATTTCTACCACTTGCCCTTCTATCTTTTCTGGCCATGCATGAGAAAGACAGTCTTTGTTTAAAAGATAAAATGTCATTGTGTAAAAAATCCTTGTGCAGAGTAGCTAGAACAGATGGCTTTCCTGCATGTGAAAGTCAATCTGATTTCTAAAAGAATAGTACTCCAGGAGTAACTGGATTGTGGACTCCAAGTTCAGAAGACTGATATCATAATTAATCAGGAACAAATCTTCAGAAAACTGTTTTTGGATCATGTTTCAGAATAATCTGTGAATAAGTAAACATGAATCAGTTAAACTAGAGCAAAGAGATAGTTTTATTGGATTTGAATCGTGGCTCTGTTGAGTTGGTGGAAGTCAGCTGTTACAGTTCTTAAGTGTTTTTTAGTTCAGAATGGAAATATCATCTCAATAGAAAGTTGCTTTATTATAACTAAATCAATATAAAGGTAAAAATTTATTCAAATCTATTAAAGCGAATCATTATGAATGTTTTAATCTTTTCCTATAAAAAAATAGAAATTACCTTAACTGATGTACTGATCTCACTGATACACTGATTTAACTTGTCTCCTTTTACTGTGGACACTCCTTTTCTGGTTTAGGAGCATATCTTGCGTTTAAATGATTTTAAGCATCATGAAGATGATTAAGAAAAGCTGTAATTTCAACTAAAAAAATTTAGATACAACGTGTTAGTAGAGATTATGTGTTATCTATGTAGTTACGTCAGAAGACAAAGTAAAAGTTTCTCATGAAAACCAAGACTTGTAAGAGTTTTTCAACCCAGATTGTTTGCTACTTCCTCATATACAAAACTCTAGGGTAATGTAATAAAGCAGTTTTAGTGGATCTAATTTATGTTATTCTTTTATATCAGTCCTCACTCAGACTACATGTTTCCAGATATGAGTGAAAATATGTATAAAATTGGTTTAAAAGGAACACATTTGTAGAACACTGGTCTATTGTAGTTAAAAACTGTGAGCATCCTTCTTTGATTAGTGTTTTGTGGTTAAAGCTAAATTTGGAACTTCAAAGGCCCATAATGAAGAGCAGCACATTTAGCAGCTAACTGAAAAATGAACTGTGAAATAGGGTAAGGAGGAGAAGCCTTGAGGACGTATTATGCCTCAGGGAGCTGTAACATTTTTAATTAAGTAGCTGCAAATTTGCGATGTTTTAGGATTTGAAATTAGCTTCACACACACAAAAGCCCGGGACCACTTTCCTTTCTCTCAGACTCATGTATACTCCATAGACATTGACTGAGTTAAAGGAGGATGTTTTCCTGTCAGAGTGTTTTCAATCTTTTTGTATTTTGTAAAAAATCTGGAAGCAACAATTTAGCTTTGCGTCTCTCAAGGTCCCTGCTTGGTAAATTACTTCTTATCTACCAAATAAGTGTACTACTGAATATTAAAGGGAACCTTATGTGTGAAGAAGAGAAGTAAACAGTTTGTCTGACTCCTTTTTTCCCCCCATAAATTTAGTTTCTGCTGGTTTAGCTTTTTAACTGGCTAACCATGGGATCAAGTACGTTCCGATGTGTGGAACAGGAGTGCGTGTCCGAGAATCACTGGGGTCAGTAGGAGACATAGGGACTGCTTGGTTTTGCAGCCTTTAGGCTAATTAAGCTTGTAACACCCAAATGCAACCTTGAAAGCCCGATTCAAAGATTCTGGACTGCTCTGTAGGAAAAGATCGGAGAGGTAATGTAGTGGCACATTCTTGGACCACAGTGACCTTGGAGAATAAACTGACACGTGGATTGTGAAACACCTGGGCCTCCATAATAGCCAAGTCTTTCTCATTTTGCCAGAAATACGAGGACAGTAGAAACAAGAAAGTAAAACATTTGAATATGGAAGGAAGTTTCAGAAGTTACATGAATAGTTGGACAGAGAGTGGGTTATAACTCCTGTGTAGCCTTAGGAACCTTTAAATCAGATCTATCAGGGTGGAAGGTTTTTGGTTGTTCTAGGATAGAAAGGCCAGCTATAGACAACCCCAGTTGCAAGGGTTGCCCATCTACAGTTCACCAGTCACTCTGAAGGAGTCACTTTAGCTGGTTCTGCACCAAACTAAACGAAGAGGAGATGTAATTTCTATGTCACACATAATATTCTCCCCAGGGTTCTAGATGCTGTTTAGCATATGGTTTTAAGTGGACCTTGCAAACCTCTTAGTACATGTTATATAATGTCTATGTATTGAAACAACCTCTAGTATATCTAGGACTAGATTTCTCAAAGAAGTAGCACCTACTTTGATCTTTAATCAATATATTTAGGGCTTATTTCAATTTGTATTTTCTGCTGATCATTTTATCAGAAATTTAGTTCCAGTCCATGAAGAGTTATACAATTACTAATATGCTGGCAAGAATAAAAAATGCTGCAAAATTTTCTTTTAGCCAGTTTAGTTCAAACAGTATAATGACACAAGATTTCCCTTACTTATCTAGAGTGGCATTACATCAGATATTGTGGTGAAAGTGTTACAAAATACAGAGGGAGGAATGTGGGGTAGTCCAAAAAAAAAAAAAAAGGCAGACTGTCTGACCATTGCTTCCCCTTTGTTTTGGGAATGTTTTTAATCTGTCATTGAGCAACTTTGTACCCAGCCAATGTGAGGAAAACAAGGGAAAGCTGGCAGATATAAACAACATTATTCCATTAAATATGGTGGTCTTACTTGAGAGAATTCATCATTCTGTACTTGGAATGCTTTTTTAGAAGTGGCTTAAGTATATAAATCTTCAGGGATAGTCTTGCAAAAGCTGAAAATCTGAATATTCCTTTAGGAGATCTTGGAAAACTTACAACATTTTTTCTTTGGTGTTTTTATATTTTTTTTTTTCATTGTTCCCATTGAAAACATTATACACTTCTTTTGTTTTCCTTTTAGCCTCTTTTCCCCAAGAAGAATTATGAATGCCTAACTAGCTGTGAATTCCTTAAGTACATCCTGTCTGTGAAGCAAGGGGACTGCCCAGCACCTGAGAAGGCCAGTGGTTTTGCAGCTGCCTGTGTTGAAAGCTGTGAAGCTGATAGTGAATGTTCTGGAGTGAAGAAATGTTGTTCCAATGGATGTGGTCATACATGCCAAGTTCCAAAGAATCTGTACAAAGGTAGAGATTATTAATATGTACTCAAACCGGGCTAATAACTTCAGGCTGTAACAAAGTCTCCTAGAAAACCAAGACTTTCATTTTCTGAGTTTGTATGGTTGGGGAGAAAAAAGAGAGGTGCCTGTAGAGATGTGGCTGCACAGTGAAAGGGTGGAAAGCTAGAGAGAAATGCTGCTTAAATTTTTAATTTTTTCCCCCTTGTGAAGCCCATGTCTGGAAATCTGTGGAAAGTAAACATGGCTATTAAGCAGAACAAACTTTGGCAATTGAGGTGAAATCTCACTTAATTTGATACAGATGAGAGATAATGCAGCACAAAAATATTTAATGATATATAGTTCAGGTCCCATTAATCACAAATAACATTTATTATCTATAAGCCAAGCAGGTGGGACTACCACGTAGGAAGTGTGAAATAATCTGGTAAAAGAACAGATCAACACAGTATATTTGCCATTGATGTTCTTAATGACCTAAGAACAAAATTGTGAAAGATTATAATATCACATATATATATTGACTCATTATTTAAATCTAAGTCAGTCTTATTAAAAAAATTTTAATTGTTTTGAGTCCTGTAAAAAAAAGGCTTTTTTTTTTACATCCTTCAATAAGAACATACAGGCTAAGAAATTATTTGCTTAGACAAATTCCAGATTTTAATTTATTGGAATTAAAAAAAGCTTTATACATGGAAATATTTGAAAAATGTGCTCCTAAGCAGAAAAATAGGCATTTGTGAAAGGCATATTCTTGTTCCACACGGTTGGTATGTTTTGTTAGAAATCTATTCTCCTACATCAGTTATAAAAAATAAATATTATTCAGTTATTCAGTTAGTAATCAGATATCATGGGTTCTCTGTGGGAGCCTAATCAGCAGAACTCTGAAACAAGCTCCAGGCTTAGATCTGAGTCCATGCTTATTTCTATCTGTGGATGGAAACATGATAAAATATGTGAAGAAGATGGTGATTTTATTTTCAAGATCATCATTCTAACTGAAATGTTAATGAATCTTTTTCAGTGTCTCTAGTGATGAGAATGTATGTCAGAAATAATGTGCTTTGACTTTCAAATCCTGTCTTTCACTGTACACGGTGGGTCATCAGGAAGCACTGTCTTATTTACTCACATAAATAGAGAAAATTTGATCTAGAAGTCATAGAGTTGAGTAAGCATAAAACTTATGAAGGTAGTATTCAAAATATTTTGAACAGCAGGCAATACTGTGATCCAGATTTCCAGTGCAGAAGGAAAATTCTCTTGTTTCCAAGATACTTTAGAGCAGGCCCTTTAAAACTGTAAGGAATTATTAAACCCTAAAACACAGCACCTTTTAAAATGAAACTTATTAAAGTGGATCCCTTATTTATTTCTTTTGTCTTATTGAGACAAATGACCAGAGTGATAAACTGGCATTCATGTTTTATATGTAATGATTTACATGATCAAGCTCCATGCCACAACTACAAAGCATTCTACTAAAAGTAACAGCTGGAAAAGGTAAAAACAAAACCAACCAAACAAATGAAACAAGATTACATGCTTCTGGAGCTGACACAGAATATGACAGGAAATTATACGTTCTGTAACTGCACACTGAAAGGTCTACTACTGTTCAGCCTGATGATGTAGGAGCAGAACTAACCTTCCCTATCATCTTATCACTGATCTGCAGGAGGTGCTTGCTTGTAAGGGCATATATGTCTTGAAGAGGAAGGGCAAGCTCAATACCCTACTGCCTTCTCAGCTGATGAATTCAGCTAATTAGCCTCTTCAACCTGTCTTTCTGCAACAAAAGACAAATAGACGTGGAGCAGGCTTGCTATTCATTTCCTCCAGGGGTAAATGACCTTCCTGTCACTAAGGAAGAACAAACTCTGCAAGCACGACTGAGATCTAGTGAATAAGTTTAGTACTTACTCTTATCATTTTGACAGCACTCACAGCTTGAAAATGAACTCAGATTGAATCTAAGAGTCTACAGAAGTTCCTGTAGCTTTACTGTTGATCAAGCTCTGGAGATTAGTTACAACAGCAGATATAAAATTCCCATCTGATTTGCTGGATTAAATTTGCCCTCTAGTACTGAGTGCTAAAGCCCAATCCTAAAAGAATATTAATGTAAGTACACTGCCACCAAAGACATATATTTCAAATGTTGTTGGATTAACATAACCAGTCCATTATCACTGTACTTTTTCATCTCTGTTGGAAGTATTACTAATTGGTTACAGAGTCTTCATATATTTATGTCCCTTTACTGGAGATATCAGATGTTGTCTCATTGGCCTCATCCACCTTCTTTAAGCCATCTCAACTAGTGAAGAGACACTTCAGAAAGTGTCCCCTCTCCACTACCTACCTAATTTGTTTTCTATATGGACATAATGATATTATAAATAACAGTAATTGTCTAAAGTAGATTTGGTACTTTAGAGATAGATAGGGGGTCAGTAAATCTGCTTAGAAATAAATCAGTTAAAAAATGCAGAAGAAAAATGAAGGAAGAGAAAGGAATAAAAAACATGTGACCATGTTCACTTTGTCTGTTGTGCATGTATGCATCCCCAGCTAAGGACAAGGACATGTATCTTTTTCTACACTGAGCTGGTGGCAGCTGAAAAAGTTACCTGTCACCTTTTTCCTGTTTCAGAAGTAGTGGTCACTCAGATGTGATGATGCACCTACTTCATGCTGTCTAAACCAGCCTAACTATTTTTCTCTGAAATGTGTAAGGGAGCAATCCATACAGCAGAACAAACTGCAGATCAATGTAAAAAAGGTAAACTGTGAAGAAAAGATTATGACATTTAAAGGGTGTGATGGTGCCAGATAGTCACCCACAGTTTAATGACTCTTTTCATACTTAAAGAAAAACAATTTCCTATTAAAAACATAGTGTACAATTTTAAAAGTGTCCATCTCTGAGTTGTTGAACAACTGTGTTTGCAATTGTATTGATCCCGTTTACCCTTTACTGTCCAAAAGCCTTCCATGGTTACTCTTTGAATTTTTGGAGATTCCACATTTAAGACATGACATTTATGATGGACCATTGTGCACTTACTTTTCATGGCACAGGGATGCATGTACTATTTGAAAGACCTTTAGAAACATTTTCCTGGACTCTGTTGTTGCACATATACAGCAATCAGTGATTTGAATTCTTTGGTTAAGCACAGCAGACTTCAGAGGACTAATTTGTTCCAGCATGAAGAAAGAGGTGACCATTTACATAATAAAAAGCACATTGAAGAGTAATTGGATCTTCACATCTGGATATTAAATTGATGGTGCTGGTTCTACAAAAGTATTTTAAAATGCACTTGTGCTGTGCTCTCATTGTTTGTGCTGCCGTGCTCCATCTGCACACAATTACGTAACACCGGAGAGGCTGAGATACTTGCAATCAAGTGAATCCAACTGCCCCTAATGCAAAGCAGATGGAAGTTTTTTTTACATGCAAATTGTAGGATTATTGTATATAATAATTAAAGAAGGATTTTCAAATGTGGAAATCTGAACTGACATGTTCGGTAATGTTCATTATATTAGACTACGACTGCAGGATGTTGAAGGATATCCAGGTTCTAAACTGCTGTAATAACTAGATTTACGTACAGGATTGTCTTCAGGTTGATTTCAGGTTTCTTCAAGATCTACAAGATTACTTTTCATTTACTTGTAGCTATTTGTATATTTGGAGTTTTGAAAAGACCTCTTAAAATATAGAAGTGGTTTGTCTACCTGAGGAAATTTTGGTACTCAGTCATCTGTGGCAGACTGAGTAAGAAACTATTTATTGAACCAATACATACAGCTGGACTTACGTGGGCACCCATTGAAACAGCAAAATTAAATTAGGTGCATATGATAACTTGCAAAGAAGGTTTATATGTCAATGTAGAAATCTTATTTGGGATGTATCCTGAAGTGACAAAATGCTGCACATTCAACTATATGTGTTCCTAAGGTCTGTCTAGAGAAATGCATCTAACACTTGGATTTGTCGATTTAATCAAAAGATGCCAAATTTGAACAGTTGTTTTTTCCTTCAAGCTACTGCATATATTTTAAAAAAGGCAATATTACCAGCAGCATAAACAACAGAAATAACAATTCTTTGGTGTCACTGTGTAATGAGAAATTACAGTAATATTTTAGAAAGACATCTCTGTCTTTGAAATGCAACAATTTGACAATATACATTAGATATAACATACCTATTCTGAGATGTCTTGGAATTACCTTTCCTAGATCATTAGGGAAAAGTGGAGAGTGGCACATCATACAATACAGCTGCATGTGAGTTAGTAAGATCATGCTGCCATGAAGAAGCAAACAGCTTTTTTAAGTATATCAGACTAATGTAAAATCTCTAAAATAATCACGCTTCACTAGTTTACACTATTAAGAACTTAGACACAGTCTGCATCCAGTTTTAGGCTTGACTCTGGAGAAGGATTTTGGCCAACTGAAGAGTCTCCAGAGACAACTGCAAGAGTGAACAGTGGTCTAGAAACACAGATTTAAAAGGGAGGTGGAGTGCACTGTGGTTGTTAGACTGAAGAAGAAAACATTCCGAAGCGTGATAATAGTCTTGGGGTACATAAAAAGCTTCTCCACAGATAAAAGAAAGAATCTGTTCCTTATGATCCATGAACATCTTGGACCAGTATTGAGTTTAAGATACAGCTGAGGAGACTAAACAAGGTAGTGAGAAAGCTTTCTAGTAGTAAGGATAGAGAAGTAGGGGAACAGGTTACTATGTGGTGCTGCGGAAATTTTGTCATTAGATGTGTTTAGGGATAAATTAGGTGAAAAACTGAGCAACAGGTAAAGCTGATTCTGCTTGGGATCAGAGGGATCTTTCTCCAGGTTATCAAAACTTATTTGGGAAATCTTTTCTGTAAGATCCGTTCTAGCTTACAATTTTCAGATCCTTTAGTTTTTTAATGAAATAAGGAAATAATTTTGAAGATTTTTTAAAAACAAGTTTTAATGTTTGCAGAGATAGGTTAGCTATGAACATTTCTGAAATTCCATGTTTATTATTCTCCCCTTTTGCCTTCTCACCGACCAACGATTTTTTTTTTTTTAATTATTCTTTTATACAGGTCCATCTACAAATGACCTAATTGCATCTTGTAAATTACTCATATATTTTTGTCTGTACATTCCTACTACAGGTGTTCCACTGAAACCCCGGAAAGAGTTAAAATTCATAGAACATCAGTCTGGAGACCTGGAGGTGAAGTGGTCTTCAAAATTCAATATTTCCATTGAGCCTGTGATCTATGTTGTTCAGAGGAGATGGAATCAAGGAATCCATCCAAGTGAGGATGATGCTACTAACTGGCAAACTGTGGCACAGGTCAGTTCTTTGCAAGCGATATGGATCCCTGGCTTCCAGACCATGATCTAAAGGTCCTCTTAAGATCAGAGAAGAGATAGATGACTTACAGGTGGGCAGGCTTATGCTCAAAATACCCCAAGGTTTATGTTTTCGAAATAAGTTTATTTTGTGGGTTTACTGTCTATAAATAAAAATCTATAGAACTAGCCAGGGGCTTGATTTTCATGAGACCAAGTGGGTGGCACTTTCTCGCATATTTGTGATCTGTTAAAATGGGAATTCCAAAGTCCCTGAAAGTCACAAGTCTCTTGAAAAATGTATAATTAGAGACCAAAATCCACTGAAGGAAGCGCATAAGAGACAAAGTCCTTTTGCGATCAGTGGAACTCGTTGCACAGTGTCCAAGGCATGACTTGGGTCTTATCAAACCACAAGAAATACAACTGATGAAAAGGCCATTGTTTTGTTTTTTAATAAAACAAAGAGTGAAAAAACAGACTTAAAACCTTTTTTCTTTTTAAAGTTGTTTTTTTCAGATGTGACCCCCCCCCTAGTTCAGCAAATTCTATGATGTCATGCTCTTATCACTCAGAGCAATCCAGACTGAAAATGTAAGATTCATGAGCAAATGTTTCTTAATGAGAAGCAGCCAACAGAGCATAAATTTTCACTTAGTTCTTTCCCAGTTTCAATCTGTTTTTTAACATGCTGACAGTCCACCTGGATGGCAGAGTTCCAATCGTTTATCTTACTGCTTCACCCTCATCCCTCTTGAAAAGAAAAGTAAAATGCTGATATTGAAAGGATCTGCAAAATGTCATTATAGCTAGGAAAAAAAGGGAAGAGAATAAGTAGAACCATCCACAAAATAAAGGATTTAAATTCTGTGACAATTTGTGCTCTTTCTCAATTTGGATTGTGTACGAAAATGCTACGTTTTAATAGCATAAAGCTTGTGAGACTGAACACTCAGAAGTAGATTTCTTAGCTTCAGTATGGTGCTACAGGGAGCTGGCACTATGTCGGAGTCTTGCTCAGAAAAAGTCACCTGCAGCAGAGCCTGGCATGAAACTGTGCTTGTGCAAGCCCAAGGGAACACATGCATCTCCAAACCTGATAAAGTCACAGTGACTTATTATCTCTCACCTTAGGTACAGGTCTAGAACCTGCATTCTCCCTATCCAGCAAACAATCTCCTGCCTTGGCTACAAGGAAAATACCATGTAGCAAAAATGAGCCAGAAGTGAATTACCCTCACTGTTACCATGCCATGTGTATGTGCTGCAGGCAGCACACTGCTGTGCTTTTTCTCAGCCCTGAAACAGACCTCATGTGCATTTCTGGAAGCATGCACCCTATATACTCCACAGCATTGGAACATATACAAACCTTTATATCTACAGGAGAGAGTGTTTCAGAAACGTGTTCCTGTGCAAGAGCAATAAGAACCCTGGCAGCTGCCTTTCCTAGGCATCTGTTAAATGTAGGCCGAAGGGGCTGAGTTAATCACTGTGGCAGGAGAAGCCTCCTCCAACTGACATCTTTCTGACAACTTCACTGTCCCTTCTGCATCAGAAGAGACAAGAATTCGATTGTGTGATGGACCCCACTGGGGATGTCAGTTCAAAGCATACTTCAGGATGCCTGACTGGCTTTGTGGACTGTGTATCCCTTATGGGACATGCAGGCTGGGCACCCATGAGGGATGCTAGTAATCAGAATTTCTATCTATCGAGTAGTGTACCTCCATGGTGTTTGTATTTTTAGACATCCCACCAGGCAATCAAATTTGTGTGGCTGCTTGCAATGCAATTTATTTTGCAATATCAGCAACAAGGATGGATATCCAGATTGACTAAAGTGACTGTGTGCACAGCCTCCAGGCTTTTCTTGTCCACATAACTGAGATTTTTTTTGTGTGATTCCTCAACACTGTTATATGAGACCTTAATTATAGGCAAAGGCTGCGAAGAGCTCAGCCATTCAATTGGGAACTCCTGGAGTATCTCAGTCCAGGGGAGATGATGTTGACTCTTGCATTACTTTGCAACTTAAGCTAGAGACCATGTAAAAGCAAAGATCGAAAAGGCTGTGGGCGAGGATCTGAATTTCTCTATGCCTATCCCTATATGTAGGGTAATTATGCAGTTATTGTTTGCATCTTCCTATAAGAAATTTCATAATATTTTATCAGAGTTTCTCATCCAATATTTTATTTTTGTTGTCTTTTCAAGAAGAAATGGGATTATAATTTTCAATAACTTTAATGTGTATACTTTAAAAAAAAAACTTGCTGTTTTCTATTGCCTTTACAAGAGCTAATTTGCAAGTAATTTCTCTTATCTCACATAAATTTTTACTTGGTATTGAAAATATAATTTTGAAAAAGTTTGTTTCCTTTGTGGTGTGTCATCAGGTCTTTTTTTTATGTTTTCTTTTTAAGGAAGAAGTTTCAATCTATTATTTCACTATTTTACTCTCCAATTACATAAAGAAAGCAAACACATTGAAAACAATTTCAGTTATTTTTCACTTCACGAAGAAAGAATTTTTTTAACTTTAGTATTTGAACACACATTTTTTTGAAAACTTGATATGATTAAGAATTTGACTAATTTCCATTGGTTAATATAAAAACTGTGGGAACCAAGATGCTAATTAGGCTAGTTGGCTGAGATGCAGAGTGTCCTAAGTTCTACGCCAAGTTTATTCTGCTACTGTGTTTTAAGATTTAACCAGCTGAGCAGGGACTGCTGCATTATCCCATGAGAATACTCTGTGTCATGTGAACAAACTTACTGTTCTGTTTGATGCTAAAACTTTCTGAAAATAGTAGTATTACTGTTTACATTGGAAATTCAGGTGCTAATCATATTAATGTAATTAATTAAGTTAATTCAAATATGCCAGGTCAGTTACTGTCAGAACACATCAGTGTTGTGTGAATGCATGTCAGATATATGTATAAATATGGACAGACAGTAGTGAATTGCACTGATTAGTTTATTCTGTTTTTTTTTTTTTTTTTTAAATAAGGGGCAGTATTTACTGATAGCTTGATTGTGACAGACCTTAGTGCTTCACCTTGGAAATGTCTAAATTCTGTGGACAACTAACCTTTTTATCTGAGACACCAAAAATCCAGGTTCTGAGGATCTCAAGAGGGTTCTCAGTCCTTGACAGTGAGATATCTCTGCTGGAACTAACCACTAGTCCTAAAGGTTTCTTTCTCCATCTCCCAGAAAGGGCTTGCTCTGGTAAGCATTCTTAGAATTCCCACCTTGTGTGGGATTGCATTTACATGAAATAGGGGAGATCTGCTATCCTTTGATGGATACAGTGGGTACAGCACTGTCAGTTTTCTTTTCTATCAGAGGAAACATAAACTCAGCTTTTACGACACTCTGGATGGTATCCCTTCACTCTCTGAAATGCAGATTTTTTTTATCACCATGCATTGTTTCCAAAGGTGTAAAGCTGTAAAATCAGCAGAGTAAGGCTGTATTCTTCTATTTCTATTAAATCTTTGCACTGCAGAAAGGAGTCCAGGATTGATAGTGTGAAAGACAGGGAATGAACACAGTGAAACAGTCCACTGATTACTGTAATCCTTGGATAGAGGAAAGTCCTTTTTACAAATATTTGCCACAAAGACCTTCTTGCACCATTTTTATTACATGTAAAATTTAGAAAAAAACCCTTGGAATGATGACAGAAGAATCCCACCTGAATGGCCAAACTGCTATGCTGCTGGGTCATAAATTCTCTTTCTTCTTCCTCCCAGTCCTAACTAATCCCACCTTTCCCTTTCAAGAATTTTTAACTTTCAGCCTTTCTTTCTCCAGGAAATAATTTTGCCTGTGAGTGCAGAACACGTTCTAATGCTGAATAGTGTGCAACATCCAAGATTATAGGGAATATTTTCTTCCAGCCTCTCTTAAAAAGGTTGGGATTGAAGATAGGTCATCCATGCTCTGGGCAAGTACTTTAATCATTAGTCAGTTGTATAAGCTGCAGAGGGAGATTTTTGTAAGCATTCTGAAGAAATTTCCCTTTTGAAGGATGGAATGAGGAGGCTACTTTCAAGAGAGGGCTCAGGGTTTAAACAGGTAAGGGCTTCTGGGAGAGGAAAATTGTCAGTACTTCCTAAATGGAACAACTCTGGAAGTCTCAGTCAAATTCTCACCTGAAAGTCCAACCTCTTTCTTCTTTCTGGCTGCTGGAGGTGGCCTGTTGTCCTTTGGACCTAAGATGCACTTTTGAGAAGGAGTATCAAGATATTATCTGTATTCTCCAGATTACATGCTGCTCTACTTGTATCGTAATGTAAATAATGGGGATTTTCCCTTGTCTTCATTAACTCTGACTGATACTGAAGTTGGACGTATTGGCCAATTACTTTGTCTGAAAACTCATTTGTTATTTTATTCCAAATGAAATGCCTACTAGGATTTGAACTTGCTTCCTTACGTTTTTCTTTTAAGTAAACAGGTAATGTATAGTAATTATGATCCTGAAATGATTTGAGTGGTGATCTTTGGTGTATTTTTTTGTCTTTTTTTTAATGATTCTTAAAAAAAATATTCTAGCCTTTTAAAAATTCAATAAAACTTTTGTTTTATTTTTTTCTCTGATAGCCAGGTAGAATTTCAAGTGTGTGATGAAATTCAACCATTAGTTATTTAGTACCATTCAGTATACCATTTAGTGGGCTTACATTAATGACAGATATTGAAAAGACTGAATATTATAATCCCAGCTCCAAACATTCTTAAGTAGTGAGAACTAACTACACAAAAGCAATTAAACAAACAAACAAATTGGATTTACAATTAAGGTAGTATAAGCTATCTCAGTAGTACTTAGTTCTTTCTTAAAATGTATTAATTCTTTATAAAGGTTGTTTAGAGGTACCCAAGTAGTTTGTAAATGTGGGAGTTACAGATAAAGCTCCTGCATGCCATCGAGCTTAGCAGGAGCTTTGCCAACAAAATGAATTGTGAAAGTAATAGGCCCAAGGCATTTTCATAAATTAAAATAATTTTGGTGTTATGAATTGATGGATAATTTGATTTTTTAGCATTTCAAGGTTGCCACAGAAAACTGACGCAACAAAATTCTTTATTTTAGTCAGCACAATAGCTAAGCTGATGCCAATGACAAATTCCTTAGCTGAGGAATTTGGGATCAAGTCTATTCAGATTATGCTTGCCTTGTAATGAAGTTCAGCAAATGTGTTTTTAAAAGCCCACAGTATTGTAATTAGTTATTTACAATTAGATATTGGTCCTGTTTTAATTTGCAGCAGTAGCCTGAATATATCCTTGAATTTTTTTTCTGTTAATAATTATAGTTTATATGCAGTTCACTGTTGTGTCTTATATGCAGGTTCTTGGATATGTGGGCCTGCATGTTGGAAAAAGATAACACATTTGAGCACTCCATAAAATAAAAATAATAGCATAAGTTGGTTCAGGTAGGCTTTTTCTTTCCTAGGGAAACCCTTGATTGGATGAGATAATTCACTCTACATGTAACATAAAAGCTGAAAAAAAGGAAAGAAGATGAGGCAGACAATGAAAGCTTTGGGACTGTTACCCCTGCATACTCTAAAAAAAGAAAAAATACAGCAGTCTGAATGGAGAAGGGTTCTGAGTAGCAACAATATGTGATGAGCCCATAGTCTGCAACACTTACCAGTCTGAGAGCAGTTAACAGTGTGGTTTAGAAAGGCTCTCTTACCATTATGTGCACACACAAGCATTCCCTAAGCTTTCTGTTTGTTACCAAATGAAGAGACTAAAAGCAGGATAGCAACTACAAATTTTATTTGTCAGGTCTTTAAAAATACCATTGCTGGTGAGCAACTTCCTCAGTTTCTGGCTATCTGAGATATGCCAACAGCTGCTACTTTCTTACACAAATTGGAAAGGCAGAAATTATGCTGTGTCTTTTTTGGGAACTACTTGGCATCATTGCAAATAACATTGAATCCTGTACAGGGAAGGTGACTGCTTAAAGTTGTAGAAAACAGAGCTTGTAAAAATAAATTGATGGAACTACATTTTCAATGAGCTTGCATGTTTGGTCAGTAATGGTAATTAGTAATGATTGTATGGTATATTCAGACATATACGTGAAATCTGGTTCAGGTTCATGTGTTATTTTGATTAAAGAATTAAATCAAAATGCAATAACATGATATTCTAAAGTAAATTGAAAACTGGAAAATGGAGAGGTAATTGCAAAAATAAAATTCGCAAGTGGATGTGTTTCTCATGTGATCTACAAAGATGCTACATCTTCTGTATTTGGCATTGATTCAGTGGTTACCAAGAGGCTGTGGCAGTTCTGGTGTTTGTACCTTAGAAAAAAAAAATCAATGCAGAAGATAGCTCTTCAAAAGTTTAATGGGGAAAAAACATAGAGAAAAGCAGGGTTCAGAATAAGAAAGAGTAAAGCACCTCCAACTGAAAGGGTTCAGAGTGCATCTGTGCTTGTGCCATATTTCAGCTGTTAAGGCTCTCCGCACAGAATTTGGCAATTGAACTCATGACACTGGCATTCTCACTGGGTGTTGCTGGAGAAAAGGTCACCTCCTATGACCTGAGAAAAGTCTGAAGGGAGCAGTTAAGAGTGTGAGTGTCTTTTTGACGTGTTAAAGATCTGAAGGAGGCTTACATTCATTACCTGAGAGTTTTTTGTTTCCTATGAACTAGAAAAAGTGGCCTTTCGCATTGCTGGATTTCATTAAGCCATTTTGGACCCCTTATTCTCTGAGAGTTGAGAATTGCAGAAGTCATTCCTGTGACCTCAGGTAATGAGTTCCCTGAAACGTCAACACCTGAACAGCTAGGGCCTAAACACTGGTGAAAGTTGTGATAACTGGAAAACTAATTTTGTGAATTTAACAGTTCACTGGTTTTCTAAAGGATACTTTTTCCAGAAGAGGTCTGCAATGCACTGCAAAATTGCATAGTTATATCATTTTGTTCACAGCTGCAAATGCTTTGCAGTACCGAATGATAGTCAAAGTCAGGTGGGGTGTTTACCTAGAGCCTGTGAACTAACTGTTGTTGCACAGGAGATGATATCCATGTCAGAATAGCAAGTGTAAGTGTGACATTTTCCCCACCAGACTACGGACGAGCGGGTTCGGCTGCCGGACATCCGAGCGAGCAGGTGGTACCAGTTCCGCGTGGCAGCTGTGAACGTCCATGGGACGAGAGGCTTCACAGCACCCAGCAAGCACTTCCGATCCTCAAAAGGTTAGTTTTTGCTCACTGTGTCTGGTACTCACCTTCCTCTCACACATGGAGCGCAAGCTGGTCTGCCCACTTTTGTGGCAGAAGGTTTTTAACAGATGGGTTTTTGGGTACTTCTGCCACAGACTTTAAAATGATGTGAGATTTGTTTGGAGTTGGCAAAGGAATTAAAGGTTAATGATGTCATTATTCTTTTATCAGTAAGGGATCTCCATGAATAAACCTCCTTTTAAACAAACATTTTTCACATGATTGGTGTCAAGCACTATAACCCTGACCATGAAACGTGAACAAACTGGGGTTTCAGTGTGTTATTCCGAGAGGTTTATAATATTTTTTTATTTTTAGTTACGATAAATATGTTGCTGCTGTATGTTTAGAAGAGCACTGAAATATTTTGTTGCCTGTATCTAAATAATTGTAGCAGCACTGTTGTGATGGAACTGGGGACCCTCTTAAGATATTTTTCCCCTTGCTAGCACAAAGTGCTTATGAATAAAAAAGAGTATAAATGGGAAGTAGCATGTTTCTGTTCATTTAGAAAGGCATGCCTGATGGTCCACAAAGTATTGTAGAAATTTTTGTTGAGATTTCTGGTTTTGCAATGGTTTGGTTAATAAAATAACTTTGAGAATTATTTCTGTACCAGTAAATGGTACTTGGGGAATGGAGGAGATAGAAACAGTTCTCCCATCCTGTGAAGTCTCCCATTGTCCCTGGTGTGCCTTTGACCCACACGAAGCAAAGTTTTCCTGGATGACTCTCAGGCATAGTATATGGGTTACCACATACCAGAATCTATTCCCAATAGGCAGATGATCTGGATGTGGTCACCCTCTCATAAAGAGAGTCGATAATGTGGGCATAGCCAGACCGTATTAGTTAGCTTCAGTGCCAAAAAAGGAGATTCAGAACTTTTCACTCTACTAATAGAGGCATTTTCTAATAGAGAGACTTGTAGTTGTTTTAGCAGTGACAGAATCTTTATGCTGGTATAACTCAACATACTTCAAGAAATGCAATTCCTCCTCTTTCTGCAGACAGAATTGTCTTGCAGTACAGATAGTTGCCATCTGTGGATTCCAAGCTTTTAGCTTGCAGTTTGGCTGTAGTCAGTCCTAGAAAAAATCTTACTGGAGGTGCATTTATAGAGGCATGCAAGTACTTTTGCTGGTATGGATGGTTTAATCACTTACTGTATAAGTATATGTTAGACTTAATAACTTTTTGGTGCTATATCCGTATTTGTGGTCAGAAGGTTGGCTGGCATAGGTGCATTTATAGAGGCATGCAAGTACTTTTGCTGGTATGGATGGTTTAATCACTTACTGTATAAGTATATGTTAGACTTAATAACTTTTTGGTGCTATATCCGTATTTGTGGTCAGAAGGTTGGCTGGCATAGGTGCATTTATAGAGGCATGCAAGTACTTTTGCTGGTATGGATGGTTTAATCACTTACTGTATAAGTATATGTTAGACTTAATAACTTTTTGGTGCTATATCCGTATTTGTGGTCAGAAGGTTGGCTGGCATAGCTATCCCATTACTGCAGTGACCACAAACCTTTTCATGTATAAAAGTATTATTTTAAGAATTTATTATACTTAAGTAACATTCTGTTTCAGTCACATCAAAAATACAGTTCTTTTGAGCTGTGTTGAGCTTATTGTAAGGACTCTTCAGCAGCAGTACCTTTCTCTCTACTTTTCTTCATGAACAGCTTTTCAGCAGATACAGCAGTTTGTTGCTGAATCAGGGACCAACTTTCTTTTAAACTGAGATCACTGTCAGTTGTTTACTGTGTTTGAAAATATTTTCTGACTATTCTGCTTGGAATCACTATCACTTCAGTTACATAAAGGTATATCATGATAACACCTACATTTTTGCTTGAACGGGACATTTTCACACAGTATTTGTATTACTTTCCAAAAAATGTACCCCCTACTGAGTGTGTTAGCCACAGGAGAGTATTGCTCAAAATACCTACACTGGTAATGAATATAAGAATATCCATGGTAAGTCATCCTGAAGGTCTCTTTAGCCCAGAATCTGACCCCAGCCAGAAGTGGTTTCTGGACAACAGTATAAGAGCAGGATAAGCACATAGAGGTATTTCTTCAGAATAGTCTCCCAGCTGGCAGTGATTTGTGTTTCAGGAGCTTGTGGTTTTGAAACTATTACATGAATACCAGAGTCCTCTTTTTCTGTGTTCTGTGCTGCAAGCCCTGAAGCACTTGCTCTCCTTGAGAACTACTCGTGGCTGTCTGGTGGAGGTGGAGAGCATTTTTAGGACTTTGTGACAAAGACAGTGGAAAACAGCAGTACCTCTGCATGCTCTTACCTAATAAATTAAAATAACTGTATTTTGATAATGGCAGAAATTATGTAGTCGGCATTCTTCAAAAGGCTTCTATAACTCTCTAAATAACAGTTTTCAAATCTAAACTTGAGCCCTTGGCAGAGAATCATGAATTACCAGAAAAACAGAAAGGAGTTCAGTTAACTATCGGCTTCATAGCCCAAATCATCCTAATCTGGCAGCTCATTTGACTATTTAGGGTACTTTAGTACTGTTAGTGGTTGTTATAAAGATGCCGTGTTTGCCAGATGAAATGTGTAGTCACACTGGGTGACTCGTATGAAGATGCTTCTGGGTGCTGACTGCTGGAAATGATACTGGGACGCTTTAATGGGTATCTTTTAGCCTCTATGTCCTCAGGTAGGCACTCATAATGGCAACAGTTATAGTGTCACATAGACATTTAATTACTACTTTGGAGCTCAGTGGGAAGTGGCGGCCCCTGCCTGGCTGAGAGGCAAGAAACTGCTCTCAGATGTGCCTAGTTTTTGGAGTGCCAGCATCTACTGGCCCCTGCTGAGCTCCTACAGGCACATTTAACCTCCAATTTGGAAAAGGAAAGTGGATTTTGGCACATCACCTTTGGAAGGTTGCTGCCTGTCTGTGCTATATTTATGTGAAGTGTGCACAGAAATTCTCATCAGTGTTTCGCTTCACCCAGTTGTGCCAAGACCGAGAGAAGATTATTATCTTTGTCAGACTTAGCAGAAGTTTTCTTCAAAAAGAAACCCTTTGATCAGGAAACATGACAGCAATTCCTAAGATAGTTTCTCACACAAGATGCTGAACTTTTACCAATTGCATTATAAGTTATAATGAATAGCAAATTATTTGGGTTCGGTTTTTTCTTTAAAGCAGGGTAAATATGATACTTAATCTGAATCTAGGGGGAAGTATGGCACCACAAAGTCTCTGTCACTAAATATTTTAAGCTGTTAAGAGGAACAGTCAAAAACGTGCTGTAATTACTTGGAGAGAGACTTTTTGTCTGGTTACCACAGTCCTGCTTTATACTATTTTGTGCTTTTTGCAAACACAGAAAACATGATCTCTAAGTAGACACAGCAAAATAAAGTTTTCTTTTAATCAAAATAATATTAAGTCTTCTGAGGTAATTTCCATAAAGTTTTCTATCACTAGATGAAGCTCCTTATTGTCCAAAGTAATTTAAAATGGAATGAAATGAAAAAGACTAAATGAGGAAAACAAGAGTATTGCATCAAACATTTCAGCTTACCATTCTTCATATAGTTGTGTTTTGAGGTTTGATCTACTGCAGCTTTTGATGATCTTATACTGCAAACATTTGAGGTGAAGGTTTATTAGCTTTTACACTACCTCGTGTTCATGTATAGCATTAATTTGTAAATAATAAATAATCAAAATTACACAGCTGAGACTTTATGAAACATCCAAAGCTTAAGCAGAGGCTTGGGTTTATTTATTTTTTATAGAGGAAATGAAGGGCTTGCATGTGCTTGTCTGACATGACCCTGCACAGGGAATAAAGTGATGCTTTGTTTTGCCAAAACATGATTCCAAAATGACAAGAAACAGGTTAGACTATACCTACCTGTTTGTAGCAGAGTGGCTGGAAAATGAAGTGAATGCTGCACTTAGAAAGTGGGTTCTTTCCTAGAAGTAGGACTCTGCACATGGACTTTTACATTGATACTGTCAGCTAAAATTGATCAGAACTTTCTTCTATTTTGACAGTGGTTTCCACTTCTCTTTTCAGTTTTCTTAAATTGTGTGTGCTTTCCTTTTCATCTTTAACTGAGTTTCAATGGTTTGCAATAACAGCAATAAATAAAACTAACTGAATACCTGGCAGAACATTTTTGATCCCCAAAGATACAAATATACTTCTCTTCATATTTAGACTGGCTCTCTCCAAGCTGTTTCCTTTCCTCTGGAAGCAGGAGAGAACTGTTCCTACAATCCATAAATTAATGTCCTTGGATGAAAACTACCTGTGCTTTTCTACCAGTAAGCAGGCACTGGATAGCCTACCCCAACTGGTCAGAAGCTTCTTGGCACTAGTAATACAATTTTTAATTTGTTGCATTTGATTCAGAGTTTTCAGATTATTTTTTTCCTAGCTTTTTATGATTTGTGATGAGAATGAACTCTTAGTAACTGAGACTACAGTTAACTAGAGTGATCAGTGTTAGGCATTTTTATATAATATGTTTTCTCCCTGGTCTGTGGGTAGGTACTATGCCATTCTCAGAGAGAAAAAGAGGCCATAAGATCAACATAACGAGCCCAAACCATCCGATCCATCTACGTCTGCTCAAGGTTTCTGTCTTCGCCATGAAGGCAGTTGCTGGCATATACAGGATAGATTGTCAAGCAAAAGGAAGCAGACAACATTGTTTTCACAGCACATAAGTACCATGCTGGATGTGATTTCATGCATACATTACTGAGTGTTAGAAAAACCAGAACAGACACCCACTCATGGCAATAAAATTCTTTCTGTTGCTCCTTTGAGACCAATGATTTTTTTATACTGTTGCACAGCTGGTTTATGTGTGCCATTTCCACTGGGCAAAGCCAGTCCTCCCTCTTATGCCTTGAAACTGTTTAATGGTTGGAAACTTGTCTGAAGAGCAGCTTCAGCAGATTTTTAGAGTTCGAAGGTCTAATGTTTGAAAGATAGCAATGGGAGATCTATTTTAAGTCAGAAAAAAAGCTCCATAAAAAAAGGTTTAAATTATTGTCAAACTTGCTGTCACTTTTACAGCTCAGAATGAGAATTCTGGTTTCAATGTCATTATCCCCTTCTCTGACACGTATTCCAAATCATTTACTGTTTTCACTACAGTTGCCACATTGAAATCCAAAGTGGATGCATTGCAGCAGTGAATGATGTGATTCTTGTGTATAGTTTGCCCATACTGTTTTTCAAGGTTGCAAAAGTGTTTCCAGATTCTGTTGATTGAAATAATTTTGGAAAATATAAACTATCACTATGTTTACAAATATGAGTGTGGGAAGACACGCATTTTGAAATGGCGATGATGTGAGGTTTTTCTTTTTTTCCTTTATTTGCAGCAAGAAATCCTCCCTTGTGGGGACTGGAGACAAAGTTTTCTTGTGATGGCTGAGTAGCCAGCAAGACAAGAATTTAAGTCCTTTGGGTATACTCCAGCCAAATACAATCCAGACAAATGCAGTACTTACTCCAAGTGCTGGAACAGCAGCTTCAGCCTTGACCTAATGAAGCTATCATTTCTAGCAGTGAGAAGCGATTTACTTGTCAGGTTGCTGAGACCAGAATTTTTTTCAGAGTTAAGGACAGCTGCCTGTGCCAAATTCTGGTATATATGGAGTGACTTCTATTTTATTGGAGTTGTAGTATAAAATGCAAGGGAAAAACTGCCACTAGTATCACTCTTTCTGCAGACAAAAGAATTTGATTTAACACAGATAAATTCATGTGTATAAAATTTCAGAATTTACGTTTGAAAAACTGGCAGCCGTTTCCATTCCACTAATTTAATGTATCTGAATTTTACATGTGGGCAGTCAGTCAAAGGGATCACAGGTATATGAAGACTAACAGTAGAATGGCTGTTGGCTTTATAGTCAGCAGAATGTCACTTGAGCTTTATAGCCAGGTTAACAAACACCTTATGTATGTAAGCTTTATGATTCAGTACCAGTTATTAAACCTTGAAGTATTTTAGCATGAGTTGTACAGTGCTTTTAATATCTGCATAGACATAAGCATAACAGACCACCTTGTAGAAGCATGACTTTTCTGTTCAATAACACAGAAAAAAACAACTAATCTCTTATCTGGTAACTGGCTGGCATGCATTGTGGAGGAGCATGCTCTTACACTTAACAGTTTTTTTTTTTTGTTTTTCTGGGTTCTTGTTTATTTGAGAGGTCTAGGAGGGTGTTAGTTTTTTTGGGTGTTTTCTTTGATAGTGGGGTTTTGGTTGTTCTGGGTTTTTTCCTGTTAATAACAGAGATCAAATATCTTGCCCTGCTATTCCTTCTCACTTGTCTGTTTTGCTGCTGAAAATAAATCCTTTCAAATTAAGAACTGATTAATATTCTTGGGTTTTTTGCTTACAAAATGATGATTCTATCACATGTAATAGTGAAGAGTGTCATAGGAATATATAGAAATAGATGAATAAATTATATAGTGGTATTGAAATACTTAATATGGAATGGATTCTCAGCTGGTATAAAATGCTCACTAAATGGACTAATATTTCAGGTAATACACCCCAAATTCAAGAAATATTTTACTGTTGTGTCCATACAATGAGACATGCTTTTATTTCCAGATGATTAAATGCAAAACTGTAATAAATTAGGTTACTTTATCTTTGATGTCTTATATCTTTCTAGCTTATTATTTTCTCCAGCTTACTCTACTAATTTTAAAAAAGGTCTTATAGAAAATGTGTCACTTTCAAATGTTTCACCTTTTCATGTTTGTCAGCTGCAGATCTCCTTTCTGTTTTCTACTACTACCATCACCACTGTTCCTCATTGTTCAAAGGCATTTTTGTGAATGACATTTGCGAGATTTGCAAAAGAAACTTTGAAGAAAGAGGGCACTCAGGAAAATCTCTGCTATTGCTGTATTATTTCACATATATATTGCTTCTATTAGGACATTCTTTCTTTTCTTAACTATAATTACCCATTGATTTTTAATACAGTGTTTACATTCTCACATAGCAAAGTGGAAACACTAATAGGTTTTCTTTCAAATGTAGATCAGCATTTTGTCTGCTGACTCGACTGTTTCTAGTGAGCACAGTAGAAATGCTACTGATAAAGTAATCTTTTAAATAAACTGTGCAATTATAAAAGATACTGGATGAAATGCTGGTGCTATAGAATTCAGAAGAAATGATCTATTAGTTTCAGTACGCACATAGTTCTTCCTTACTGTTTTCTTTTTTTGAAACAAAGACATTTGAAAAGGAAAAATCTGAATTTGGTCATTTGCTTTTAGACCTAAAAAAAAAAATTGGTAACTAGAACTTCAAAATATTTTAAATCATAATATGCGTCGTCCAGAAGAGTTATTTTATTTAGCTTTTAGATTTTTTTTAAATGAGTCTCAGTCTTCTCTAGATGCAGAATGAGGAAAAACAAGTTTTATACTTAGAATTGGTTTTGCTTATATCTGACCATTTGGAAAGACATATACTCTGAAACACTTTAATTCTATCCCATATGTTTTGTATACATAATACATGATGCATGGTACTTCTGGGAGATAACCTAAATAATTCACCTACAGTAATATGATCATGTTGCACTTCAGGTTATAAATGTTTTATTTCCCTAATACATTCTCATATGTATGTACCATAAACCCCCCCCCCAAACATTTTAAATAGTGAAGATGAATGCTTAATAAAGGTTTTAGATGGATGAATCATGATTGTGTCTATCATATGTAAATATCATTTATATTTACTTTGTTAAACAAACGAAATAAATTAAAAGTTGTGTCAGAGAATAGTACAAACCGTTTAGCTAAATTTTTCTTTAATTTATCCATTCCGATATAAGTCCTTTTGTATACTTTAAGATGGAGTGGTTGGCTACTTCTCAGGTGTTGTGGTTTCACCCTAGCCACCAACCAAGCCCAACACAGCCACTCACTCCCCTGCCATTGGGGCTGGGGAGACCATCAGAAGTGTAAAAGCCAGAACACTCATGAGTTAAGATAAAGACAGTTTAACAGAGAGAGCAAAAGCTGCGCACACAAGCAAAGTGAAACAAAGAATTAAGTCACTGCTGCCCATGGGCAGGTGGGTGTTCAGCCACCTCCGGGAGAGCACGGCCCCATCACATGTAATGGTGACTTGGGAAGACAAACAGCATCACTCCAAACATCTCCCCCTTCCTCCTTCTTCCGCCTTCTTCCGCCAGCTTTATACAGTATGAATGATGTGATATGGTCTGAAATATCCCTTTGACCAGTTTGGGTCTCCTGTCCTGACTATGTCTCCTCCCAGCTTCCGTGCACCCCAACTTCCTTTCCAGTGTGACAGTATGAAAAGCAGAAAAGGGCTTGGCTCTCTGCAAGTCCTGCTCTGGAATAACAAAAGCATCTCTATATTATCAACCCAGCGTTCAGCACTAGTCCTAAACATAGCCCCATACCAGCCACTGTGAAGAAAGTTAACTCTACCCCAGCCAAAACCAGCACAACAGGTAAGGAAATAAGTGTAACAGCAGTGCTTCTCCAAAGCCAGAAAAAAATAAAATCAAATAGCTTGTGAGTGGATTAAAAAAAAACATAAATGAGAACTAAGGAATTCTTATTATTTGAAAATTATGTTAAATGTCCAGAATTCTTAAGTATGCTTTGTAACTTTTATGGCCAAAATTTAGGTTGAATTATATGTGTGAGGAAACAGAGACATCCATTACTAATTAAGTAAAATGGCATGTGTGAGGAGTATCCATTGTTACTTAAGCAAGAGTCCTGTTCAATAACAGGAATAAGCCATTATTTCACATCTGCTGATCTTTAAAAGTGAAGTGCTGTCTTTATTAATTCTGAGTGTGTCTTTTTTCATGAAGTAAATGATGGAATTTTTCAGTGAGACCATTTGTCATAGGGATTATCTAATGAACTTAGTACGCCTGGAAAGTTTATTTAACAGCTCATTTACCATTATAAAAAGATGCAGGTGAACCATGCAGTAACTGAAAGTCTGGTGTCCCTTGTGCACAGCTCCAGTTTTATTTCTGGCAAATAAGGCTACAGGTTCCTAAAAGGTCTTAATTAACATGAATTTCCTTTATTGTGCTTGATATACTTTTGATTTTTTTTTTTTTGAGTCTCATAATTTACTTCTAATAAATTTTGGTTTTGCAGTTTTCTTCTATTTTGTCATGAATTTTTGGCTACCACAGCCATTTAAAAAAAGGTAAGAGTTAAAAAGTAGGATTAAAAAGTAGGATTTGTTAAACAGCAAATTGGACTTTCAGATACTCAGTTGCAAAATTTCCATTGATTCACATTACTTGGGGCCAGGATATTATATAGTAAGTCCACAGGAAGGACCTTACATTCAATATTGGAAAAGATTCAGTATTTGAGCCTCTGACTGTCAGGTGTCCTTTTTGACTCTAATGTCAGCACAGAAACAACTGACAGCTATTATCTCAGTTGATATTGACCAGGAATTGAACAGAATAGTGAAATAAATCATAGGGGAAGCTAACTGCTTTTTGTCATTCTAAAAAAAACCCCTATAGACTTCTATCACATAATAATATATCATTACATCTTAATTGGATTAATTCTAAGGAAGTGTTTATGTCCCATGGTGGTAAATACCAATATTAGAATTTTGGACAAAGATTCAACATGTTGAAACATGATTTTATCATGTGAGAATTACCTGGCAACACTGAAAAAATATTCAGTATTTCTACCATAGAATTCTGTGGTGACTCTACAATGCCACTTGTAGAACTTGAGTGTTTTACACTCACTGTGTGTTTAAAGTAGTAAAACCGATAGTCTAGTACATTTTGACAAAGCTTCACAATGTTTGTGAACTGTCAAAAACACAGAGTAATGACAAAACTAGATGCTAACTCATAATTTTTATTTCAGTAGAGTTTGAATTTCTAGAATTTACATTTATGGGAAATCTTTGCCTGAATGTTTCTCAGTATATTTAGTGTCTTTAATCCAGCTTGTGTATGCCTGGTAAATACATAAGATGAAAATAATCTTTACCTTATTGAAGATGATCTTTATTTTAGAATCTCTTTGTTTATTTTAAATTCCAGATCCATCTGCTCCACCAGCTCCATCTAATATCAGAATTGCCAATATCAGTGCAAGCAATGATGGGAGTGTAAATGTAATGATTACTTGGGATCTTCCAGAAGAGCCTGATATCCCAGTGCACCACTACAAAGTCTTCTGGAGCTGGACATATAGCAAATATGTAATTCCAGCGAAAAAAAAGAGAAGGAAGACTACTGATGGGGTAAGAAAGAAATTAGTAAATGGGACAGAAATCCAGCTTATTGCTGGCACAAAATATAGTGTAAGTATGAAATATGTGACAAGTTGAATGATTTCAGCCGCTGCTAAAGTGGTGGTCTTCATATCACAAAGGCCATAGACAATTTTGATCTCTCAGTGCTTATCTTACACTGATCTCAAGGAGAGAAGCAGACTTCTGCCTTAAAATGAAGTTAAATACAATAAGCTTTTTCAGGAAAGATGAATAGAAAGTTTAATGCTGTTAGTCTTCTAAATTCAGGCTTATTCTTTTAGTGCTTCTTAAAGATGCAGTGCTTGTTTTGTTTAAAAAGCCTAACTTCACCTGTAACGTTATTCTTTCACTACGGAAATAAAACTTGTGACACTATCTTAGAGATTAACTGTTATATAGTCAGCATAGGTCCAAGGGACAAACATTCTCAAAACTCTTTAAATAAGCTGCTGTACTGAAGATCTGACATATTTCCTTAGCAGCAAAGAGTGAGTTTCTTTAATGATGTATTAAGTATTAGTTTACTGAAAAGCTTTCTGTTATGATATCCTTAAGTACATTGCATATTATTTTAAAATAATTAAAAGAAATAGAAATCAATTACAAATAACAGGTTGAACTTGATTCTCAGTGCATTGTGCATAGATGCATTGTGAGAATTTTGTCCCATGTCTATATCAACACTGTGTTTTGGCTCTGGCTGCCCACTTAAACTGTGATGAATGACAGTCATAGTTCCCTCTTTGTCTCTCCGTCACCAAACCCTTATAAAATTAAGTCAGTGAAGGCTGTGTGATGAAATCATGCAAGTAAATTTGCACAGAAAAGAAGGTTAGTTCTTTATCGTCCTCTAAAAAAATTATTCTGGCAAGATAGGAGAAGGGTTGGACTATGCTATGTAGAAAAGTTTACATTGGCTTGAGACCTTCAGGACATAGTCTTCAGCCTAAAGATACCAGGGAACTTTACAAGCTGGTCCTGAAATCACAAACCTCAGAAAATTTTAAAATTGATCTGGGTCCTGAATGTTGTTTTGGCACTTTGCATAACGTACATCCTACATACGAATTTGTTGAAACAGATCTGATACTGAACATTACATTGATTTGGACCAAGTTTCTGACCTTGAATATAGGGAAATACAGAAGAATCAAGGTGTATTTTTATAGAAAAGTATGGCTCTTACAGTATTTTTTATATTACTCCTTGTTTACTGTACTTTTTCTTCTGCAGCCTGTAATGAAACTGTACATCAGTGCCAATGATATTCAGACCTCCCTACAAGGTGCTCCAGATGCTATTGCTAATCAATGGCCATTTGAATATTTTAGCAGCTCTTAGGCTAAAAATGGAAAATGCAGGAAAATTTTAAAAAAAGGAAAGGTAGAAAAATCTTGGTTTTCAAAGATAATTGAAGATTATTTTTGCCCAGTTTTATGTTTAGATATATAGCCTAATTCAAATAATTTTATACTGATTTCCATTGTGAAATCATTCCAGGTAGACATTCAGTTAATTTGACTACAATATTAACACTCCTAATCAAGAGTTATAGTCAATATTTCAGCACAAAACAAGTAAAGATAATTAATATTAAATGCTTTTGGCAGTCCCTTGTTAACATTCCGGTTGTTAAATCTGGGATGGTTACGTGGGTAAGTAGTTATCTTTTTCACTCTGGATTGACCGTCAAACTTATGAGGCAGAAGGAATTCTAATAAAAACAAGGAATAATGTCTTCCACCGGGCACATGCGCTAGAAGGACATTTTTATAATTAAATCTAGACAAAATTAAACTGTAAGACTATTGAGAAGCCTGGACTCTTCTTTGCAATGTTGTGTGACTTGCCTTAATTTATGGGTTATTGACTGGAGAATGATAAACCTACTCTGCTGTTTCCCTATTAAAAATGCTTCCATGACACTGGAAACTGTATTTTTCTATTATATTTTCCATTTTATAGGGGAAAAGTGTTCTTACCAATGAGTGGGTATTTTATTTTTGGTTGGTGTTTGTTTTTTTTTTAATATTTGTTTTCAAGAGTTGAAACAAATAGAAAATACTGAAAAATGTGTTAAATGTTGGATTTGAGCTGTCTTCAGACTGGCTTCTCTAGAAAATGTTTTGAATTGCTTTACTAACACAGAAATTGGGGAATAAAACATTTAAATTCCTTTGGCTAAAATGATTTTGGCGTAAGAAAAAACTTTTATATGGAAGAAAACCCCTTACTTTTGGCCTGAACAAAGGTTTGGAATTGCCAGGAAACTGCAAAAATAGCATCAAGAAGGTTAGTATTTTTAAATGACACAGAAGAACGGAGTCCAATAAAAGAGATTTTTTTAAAAGGAAATTTTGCTCTGAAATTTATACATGAGTTTTCTAATTACAAAAAGGTAGGGTGCCTAAGAAAACAGACCTGTTTTTAATAAAGGCCTGTGTTTCAGGAATACTATAACTGCTGTGTATATTTATTCTATTATAGGCCCAAAATTATGTGGTCCTGGAGGGGCTCCAACCCAACAGCAACTACAATGTAGAACTGCAGGCAGTAACACGTTGGGGTCAGATACGCCTAAAAAGTGCTAAGGTTTCTCTCCATTTTAGCACGACTCAGGACATCAGGACTAATAGTGAGTAATCATATTTAAATACCTGAATGCTTTTTATCTCCTTTATCTGGAATTTGAATGTTTTATATAATGATTTCTCAAATTCAAAGAAATAATTTTCTTAAAGCAGGCTGTTTCATAGCACAAAGGTCCTCTCTCAGTTGAGTAACCTTTTCATGTTAAATTTCTTATCTAAAAATTGGTTTCAGTTTTTGCTTAATTCTTTGTCTTAGATCTTACTCACCTAACAAACAATTGCAATGAAGCATCTACATAACTATTGTGTTAGTATTCTTTAGATGTAATATAGGTATAAATACTGACTGTATTTGTCAGTGTCTGGAATAAGACCATTTCTGTGTCTTTGTCTTAACTGAACAGTATTAATCTGCAATATCTTTCAAAATCCTGACTATTTTTAATAGCCTATAATAGGACTCCAGGTTCTTGGACCACACAAATATGTATCTACTATGAATCGATATAAAACATTGTCTCTTCTTTTAGGGAATCTAAAACATTCCATGTCTGACAAGCAATGCATTCGCAAAATATTGCTCACATAGGACCTGCACACACGTTAAATCTCAAGATCTCTAGAGGTTGGGTTATGCATTGCTATGGTCTTTAGAACTTGATGTGCTAAGTAATATAATTCAAAACTGTATCTGAATCTGAGAGTAAACCATGATTCTTAGTCTTGGTTAAATGCTATTTGTACCATTAAAATACAGTACTGAGTTACTGCCACAATTGCTGATGTTTCTGTGTTTAACTAATATAGAAAAATTCTGATAATAAGATGCTAAAGAATGATTTTAAATATTCTTCCCTGTCTCCATTTCATTTTCCATTAATTTACTTTCTCTCTTTAAAGTACATTCAAAATTTAAACTTGTGGCCATTTTCATAACAGAACTGTAATTACTTTCAACCTAACCAAGTGCTATTGTTGCCGTATTCTGTTTGGGTATACATAAAAGTTGTTAAGTAGTTGTTAGCTATAACAGACCTTCTTGTCTACAGTTGCTTCCCATATTAATGTACCAAGAAGAAAAAATAAACCTAAATATCCTTCTTTTTCACATATTACACTTTTTACTAGTTTTCTGGGCCATCTTAAGAGGCAGCAGGAGGTCAAGTTTTCATCTCTTCCATACACTGTATTTTCTTCCAATCCATACCAGAGTATCAGCTTGAACCTTCACATTAGTCTGTACATTAGTCAAGTTCGGGTTAAATCCTCAGTGAAGCCCAATGTAAGTGAATATAAGAGTTCTGCCCTTTCCTTATTGGCTCTCCTACATTGTACCTGTGCTTTTTGTCATGCCCTAGAAAAGTAATGTACTTTACAGGACGGTGCACGATGTCAAAAACTTCTTTGAGTCACCACTTGAAGTTGTCTTTTATTTTCTATACGAACACAGGAGATGTGATAGAACAAAAATTACAGTGAGAACTGGGTGTTTAATTCCAGTACACTGAACCATTAAGCTCCACTAGAAACATATAATTGGTGTTTATGGGAGGTGTTCCTTTTATGCTGAATCTTTTCCTAAGAATTTTTTATGGGATTCACTACTGCTTTTCCTCTCTCTCTTCCTCCCCAACCC
>VZRE01008835.1:9970-84155 GCA_013396775.1 Cephalopterus ornatus
GGGCCTCCGCACGCCGCGGCCCCGCAGCCGGCGGAGGCTGGGCGGGGCGGCCCGGAGGGGTGACATCATGGGGCGGTGCGGGCGGCGGGGAGGGGGTGGTGGCCGCCGCAGCAGCAGCAGTAGTACCGTGCCGGGAGGGCGACGGGATGGGGCGGAGGGTGCATTCCGGTGGGAGTCCGACCCGCCGCCCCGGCAGCTGGCTCCCTGCGGCACCTCGTCCCGCCGCTGGTGAGTGCGCGGGGGGCGGCGCGGCTCGGCCCGGACCGGTGGCGGCGGGGCATCTGCTGGGTCCCGGGGACGAGTGCCCGTTTTTTTTTTTTTTTTTNNNTTTTTTTTTTTTTTTTTTTTTTTTTTTTTTTTTGGGGTGGGGGAAGTATGAGTAGGGCTTGGTTGGGTGGTTAGTTAGTTAGTTCGTTTGTTGGTATTTTTTTATTTTGTTGTGGTTTTTTTGGGGGACAAGCGTGTCAGGGCACGCGCGCGGGCTCCTGGTGCTGCCCCGGTCCCCCCGGGCGGTGCCGAGTGCGGGAGGCACAGAGCGAGGTTCCCAGCAGATCCTGGGCTGCTTTGGGCGCTCCGTCGGGCCAGAGCTTGGGCAGCAGCGGCCCCGGCTGCTCCCGCCCCTCGAGGGCGATTTCACACCCTCCTCCGCTTAACACCACCGCAAATGCCGCTTTAATGATCGGGGCTTTCTGAGTAAGTGTAGCGTGTCGCGGCAAGAGGGAACACGGGTTTGAAAATCCTGACGTGGGAACGCGGGCGAACCTGGCCTTTGTTTGTAATCAGTTTTTAAGTGATTTCTTTTTTAGTTGATGCTCTGTGTGCGGGAGAGGGGGGATAGAAGTACAGCCTTACAAAAAGGTACACTTAAAGCTGTGGAAATGTGGACGAAGTTGTTCAGGTTCCCACTGCTGTCAGCATGTCTTGCGGAGACTGACCGGCCAAGGTTTCTTTTAACCTGGCAGTTCTCACTTTCCCTCTATCGCTTATATTTTGCCCAGACTTCTTGGGAGCACAAGCATAAAACGCCTTCTCTCACTTCTTCCCCATCTTCTTGTTCCTTGTGTTTGCAAGTTGTGGCCAGGAACGAACTGAAAGGAGGGAAACGCAACCTTTTACTGTAATGTGATTTAAATTGTCTTCATTGCCTAATAAAAAGGTAATGAACTGCCTTGTAGTTCTCCTTCTCTGTCTGAAATTCTGCGAAGTTCAATTATCTTACTGTGTATGGATGAAGATGTGTAAATCTAATATTGTAATGTGTCTTCCTGAATCCCTGTGACAGTGCCTGAATTGAAATAAATAGACAAACTGATGTACTACCTGAGAGCTTATCTTGCAGAACATTTCCTTTTTAATACTGAACAGCTAATATGTACTCCACCACAGTACTTCATTAAAAAGTTGGGAACTAATTAGCGGTTTCTTACAGCTAGTGTTCCCGATTTTAATTAGAGTTCCTGTCTTCAAGTTTAAACTGATTAAAGCGATGCCAACGCCACTCTGGTTATTTTCAGTGTTTGTTCAAAAAAAAAAAAAAGGAAAAAATTAGTAGTTTTAAGCTCTTTAAACTTCTTGTTGAAAAACAAACCCTTCTGTTTGGGGTTCTGTTGCTGAGTCTGCTGGGTGTGGGGTGTGAGGAGATGCATGCTGTGTGTATATTGTGTTTGAGAGAGGAAGGAAACTAATTAATGGCAATGAAACTCACAGGTTTGGAGTTCACAGGGTATTGGTTTCAATGGGAAAAGGACAATTTAAAAAGGAAAACTGAAATGTGTTAAATAACAAAGATAGCAGTGGAACCTGCGAGGACTCAGGTGAATTTCCCAATGTTCAAACCACATACAAGGGTGTGTTGGAGGCACTTCCTAATAATGGTAAAAACTCTGCTAGTGTCTGATATTACTGACCAAAAGTGTCATGCAAACTTACATAAAGCTGTCATGATGGTTAAATATTGATCTCCATCATGTCCTGTATTAATCTCATGTGCAATGTGCATATTTTGTTCTGCTGAAGACCAGTTACTTGCAATAGACTTTAAAAAAAAAAGAAGCAATGTATGGCTCATTCGTGGGTACTCTGCTATATTTTCAACTACTTCTTTACCCTTTTTAGGGGTTTGAGAGGTTTGCAAATCAATAATTCCCAAGGGAGTTATTATGCTGATTAGACTTGCATAGTGTCTTTATTCTAAATATTTCACAGCACTCTTGACACTCTTTATGGGAATGGTTTAATGTTTTTCTCACATTGCTAAGCACTTGTGACAAGATTTAGCAGTGGGTGCTTTAAAATACAAAAAAAAAATTTTTCATGTGGATATTTGCAGAAGATGAATGACACCCTTTTAAGGTGCATGGATGGGACAAACTAGCAGTTCTTGAACCTTTTCTATAGACTGACAGCTGACCTTGACCTTAACTCTATGAACTTGTTTCCTTTCAATGTTTGATCCAGGCAGCACTGTGATAATCCTCATCTGATAACAGAAAGTTCTCTTGACTTTTCTGACATTTAAAGGGTATTATTATTGTTATTATTTCATGGGGGCTGAATTCTGTGCAAAAAAACCTTGTTTGCAAAACCCTTGGTGTTAATCTGATGCTGCTAGGTATTTCCATTTAAGGTGCTCGAATTCTCTGCTGTTAGGTGTGCTGCCAATGAAACCTCTATAGTCAAATCTCTAAGTAATTGTGACAAATTTTTCTGTATGTTTGTTAACTACTGCACACATCAACTGATATGATGTCAGCATAGATAACAAGATAAACCGTCTTCTGTATTTTTACATTTAATGTGGCATTTCTATATGTGACTGCTGCAATTTTTAATATCCTCAGAATAGCTGTCTGACTTAGACAACTGGCTTTTCTCTTGTGGAGGAAGCAAGTTCACGTGCTAGGAACACCTATGTGCAAAAATTAAAGCATTTATTAGATATTTAGAAGACTTAGTTAGCTAGACAGTCCTGGGAAACCTCACATATATTCTAAGAGGAAAATGCCTCAAATATGTATTACTACACCTCCATTGCAAAGGGCATGGAATCATAGATCGGTTTGGGTTGAAAGGAATCTTACAGGATCATCTAGTTCCAACCCCCCTGTTGTGGTCAGGGACATAATGGGAATTGGAAGTTTGGGAAGTATGGGAATTGGAAGTTTCTCTGTAGTCTGTGGAGTCTTACTGAAATGGTCCAGCTAGGAGCTGATACATGTACTAGTAGTCTTTTCCCAAGACTACATCTCCTTGTAGTTTTGGTCCTTTTCTCCTTTTTCAGTTCTCTCTGATTTCTGCTGCCACAGCCATGCTGCTGCAGGTGCCTGTTTGCTGTTTTTGCTGCCTGTTTGCATTACTGCCTTACCCTTTCTAGGTTTGCAATTTTGATTTTGTTTGGGTTTTTTTGTATGTATATTATACTTTCCTTAATGCGGTAGATTTGCTAATTGTGGCCCTGCCTATGGCATGAGGGTTGGAACTAGATGATCCATGTCCCTTCCAACCTAAATCATTCTATGATTCTATGTAGCATACAAGACAATGAAATTGTATGCCTTGACTTGAAAAAAATTAGGATCTTTAAAGAGAAACATCTTGTTATGTGAAATTAAATCCAGAATAGCCTCATCATCTTAATAGCAGTGCAAATTCAAATAATGACTTAATAGAGGAACTTAAACCTTTAATGTGATGAGAATAACCTTGTTAATTATCAGGGTTAATGAGGTGCATTCCTTTAAAGTGAAGAGAGTGATCACAGGCCAGAAAAAAGGATATCTCTTCTGCTGGATAGTATTTTTCCAATTCGTTGGTAAATGAAAAGGGGATTTTATTCCAGGAAGGTGTGTGATAATACAGCAATTTATATCAGATTCTTCAGGAAAGAGGAATAAACACCTATTTAAAAAGTAGACTTTATGATACAGTTAAAGCAATTTGAAAGGGTAAAATAAGTTTACCTGGTTTTGTGTATCCATTTTGATGGCTCTATGCTTTTATCTTTTCCCAATTTCATTGGCAACTAGGCATATGCTGAAACTTAAATCTCATTAATTAGAGTTCTACAATTTGGAAGTAGTAGGGATTTTGATAATATTGCATTATTCAGTGCTCCTTTCACAGCTCCCTTGGGTATTTCAATACTACTTGTAACTTGTCTTCTATGGAATGATTTTTGGGATACAGAGTCATTAAAGGTGCTTTGAGTGATTGTACTGCCACAGTGCTATCCTGTTGGTTTTAGGACAGGTGTACAAGGTAGGTCTTATAATGAGTGTATTGTGAGAGGCTTTGGCAGTGCTGAGCTGTGGATGGGTATAAAGTTAATATCAGACTACATGACCATTGAAGAACAAAGTTTCTTATTTTACGGTGAAAATGATACTATATTTATAGTTCTTTTATAGTCTTACAAAATGAATGTTTTTGCATGAGAAGTGTGGCTTTCGAGGTGTTGAAAGCATTTCTGGTACCTCGTGTGTAGGAAGAGTTTTAGTGTTCCTGCCTGGATTTTGTCCCAGTAACTTTGCTTGTCTGTTACCAGATTTCTTCATGAGAGTGTCTTTCAGAATTTACCCATCTATGCCTGTCCCTGTGACATTTGAGCATGCCTACTTTACAACAGTGGTGAAAAGTACAGCACAACATGAAACCTTGGCTTGTTAGCTGCTATCCTGTACTGGCTTGGCTGAACTCTATGTTTTGGAGTGCGGTAGCTGGCTGTATTGCGTGCTCTGTGTGTCTGTCTGCACAGGCAGCGCTGAGCAGGTGGTTAGAGGCAATGGTTCTTTCTGAATCAGCAGAAGTGTTCTGTGAATATGCACCCACTCACCCACCCCATATAAGAAATGAACAAAGAAGAGTAAAGAAACTGGAGCCAGATGCAGCTCTTACTGGAAGTTTGAAGATAAAATAGAAGTACAGTTTTGTTCTACGTAAGCTTTTCTTGATATATTGCATGGTATGGAAGGAAAAGCGGTGTCACTGTAGGTTAGCTATATGCAGTCTTGAGAATTTTCTAACTTGGGGAGGGTCTGGGGCCATCCATCTGAACTTCAACCTATTCAAAGACCTACTTAGAGGAATCCCTTGGGTTGGGGCTCTAAAACAGAAGGGGGTCCAAGAGAGCAGGTCAATATTCAAGCATCACTTCCTCCAAGCTCATGAACATTATATCCCCATGAGCAAGAAATCAAGCCAAGGGGGCAGGAGACCTGCCTGGATGAGCAGGGAGCTCCTAACAAATATCAAACAGAAGAAAAATTTACTGGATGTGGAAAAAGGGGCAGGCCACATGGGAAGACTATAGGAACATCGTCAGAGTATGCAGGGATGCAATGAGGAAAGCAAAGACCCACTTGGAATTGAGTCTGGCAAAGGATATCAAGGACAACAAGAAGGGCTTTTACAAGTACATCAACAGCAAAAGGAAGATTAGGGAAAATGTGGAGATGCTGCTGAATCAGATGGGTGTCCTGGTAAGAGAAGACACAGAGAAGATGGAACTACTTTTTTTACCTCAGTCTTTACTGCTGAGACTGTTTGATTCCAAACAAAAGCACTGTGAGGAAAAGCCAGGCCATTTTTGCAGTTCTGGGAGCAGTTCCTTGGCCTCCATAGGGTGTAGCTTACATTGTGGTGGCTTGATGACTGTGGATCTCATGGGAGATAGGGTTCTCCCTCCTTTCCTCAAGGTCTTCTTCTCTGGAGTCTTTTCAGAAGGGAAAAAAAAGTGCCAATCATGTTATGGAAGAAAGGGACTTCCTTAGCATGGAGGAAAAGTTCAAAGAGGAAGCCAATTACTAATACATTGCTTTGGAAGTGAAATTGATATAACATGAGCCAAGTGAGGTATGTATCTAACCTAAGGGACAAAATTTTGACGTGAGATATAGTAGTAATAAAGTAAGAACTAACATAAAATTTCTAGCCAGTGGAGAAGTGAACTTCTGGAGCAGTCTTCGGACAGGACAAGGGTGTGCATGTGTTCCGTGCTGTCTAAAACTTCCTTATGAGAGGAGGCAAAAGGAGGGTCAGGCACTGATCTCTGTGGTGACCAGTGACAGAACCTGAGGGAATGGCCTGAACTTGTGTCAGAGGAGATTTAGGTTACATATTAGGAAAAGGTTTTTCATCCATAGTGTGGGTGGGCACTGGAACAGGCTCCCCAGGAAAGTGGTGACAGCACCAAGCCTGACAGAGTTCAAGGAGTGTTTGAACAATACTCTCAGGCACCTAGTTTGACTCTTGGGGATGGTCCTGTGCAGGGCTAAGAGTTGGACTTGATGATCCTTGTGGGTCCCTTCCAACTCAGGATAATCTATGATTCTCTTTTGTCACAGTTTAAGGAGAAACCCATGTCCGCTGTAAGATATTGTAGAACTTAAGTGTGATGAAAGGAGACTGGGGGAATAATATGGACTGCAGCATTAATCCTTGTGTATTGCTGGAAACCATCAGGTGGAACTTCTTTCTGTAGCAGAAGGACATGGTGTCAGCTCCAGATCTCTGATATTCAGGGTTAGCTCAGTGCAGAGGCAGTTGCAGTGAGCTCTCTGTTGCTCGTTTCAAAGACCTTGATGCCAGCAACTGGAGTAAGGAATAACCCTTGCTCAGAAATAGGCTTCAAAGTGAAAGTCCTACATGCTAGCCCAAATCTAATAATGTTTCCCTGGCTGTCATAAGAAAGGGATGACTACAGTTCCCAAAGGAAGACCTTGTACTTCAGTGTTTCCAATATGTGAAACTGGCATCAGGCCATGTGACCAGTCCTTGCTGTGTAACCTAGGAATGTAGGCACATTCCCATCCTGGCCTATGGTGGATAATGTGCTACTTTACATCATTGCTGCTTCAGGCTCAGAGGCTCTGTGCTGATTCTTTGGAGAGAAGCATAAAGCATGGCTTCTGAGTACCAACCCCCTTCAAAAGATGTCTGCTATCTCCTCACAGGGGTGTGATCTCTTCTATTTAAAGTCTTTCTGCCAAGTGCACATCAGCTAATGTGACTGAGTAATAATTTCAGTGCCATGTAGAAAATTTCTCTATGTAGTGATGGTATCAAATTGTCTTTCTCTGTGCTAGCTTTATTTGTGGGTAAACAGCCTTCAAGAGTCAGCTGATTGGTATGAGTTTTTGTGAAGTCAGATGTTTCCATAAAGCTGATAAACATAACTCTACAGGATTGAAAATGTTTACTATGAACCTTCCTTGTTTGTTATAGTACCTTCTTAAAAATCAAACAGTAAAATCAGTGCCTTAAGTTAGTGGAAGTCCTAACAGATGATATGAGGTATTGGATGGAAGGTGGCATACCTGCAAAAAAACCCCAAATTTAATTCCATCTCAAATGCTAGTCTTCACAGCTGGTGGGATGCAGTATTCTATGGAGTTGAGAGAAAGGGACTGACTGTCTGTTAAAGGCAAAATGCTTCAAAAAGATAATAGCTCTTTGATAAACTCTTGCTAGAGTGAAGAACTCAACTCGGCCATTTTATATGGTTATGCTGAAGTTGGTAAGGTGGGCAACTTCAGGTAGAGCAAAGTGTAAGAAATCAGACTCTCACAAATTGTATTTTTCTGCAACCACACGCAGAGGAGAAAGGGAAAAGAAATAGATAACCCTTGAGTGTTTTCTTGCTAAGTTTATCACATGAACAGTCTCTTGCACTTTGTAACTTTCTACTAAATTTTTTGAGTCTTTTGAACAGCATTCATAGTAATAGTCTACTGATTTCATTCTGTCCTCCTGTGAAAAAACTTCAGTGCAAACCCTGTTTGGTCAGTGTTTGAAAAGAGCCATGTTTTATTTAAGTAAGAAGATGAGGGCTTCAATTGCATGTGTTTTACTTTGAAAGAGAGTGATGTTACAAAGTATTTTGGCAAGTGGGAAGAACTCTTAAGAGAAGTGACAGAATGTATACGGGGCAGTTTTTATCCCTACTGTAAGGGTGGTTGAGAAATTTGAAGAAGAAAAGATAAAAAGAATTTTATGGAGAGGAAGAGAAAGGTAAGATTATTGAAAATGGAGAAAGGCCTAAGCAGACTAGAGGAAAACAGACTGCTAAAATCTGAGATGGTGTAGGGTGGAACTGAAAAGGAGGAGAGAAAATATCTATGATAAGAGAAGATTGATAGAAGTGGGTGAAATGATCTGAGTGGAAAAGTAATGGAAAAAGAAACAGAACTGAGATATGGAGTGAAGGATGATGATCACTGTGTGGGGAATGTTTAAAACTAATTTTTTTTCCCATCTGCTGTGTTTAAAATTTCAAAACCCTTTTCTTCCCTTGTGCTAAGGGAAAATATCAGGCCAGTCCTGCAGCCTGAGAGGGGTGAGACTTCCACAGCTCCATGCGCCAGGTCCAACCAGCAGCCAGGCTGAATACATGTTCCCAGTACACCTGCACGCAAGTGAATGTGCTCCTGCACCCACTCCAGGTGCTGCACTGCAGACACATGTTCCCATGACACAGCCCAGGCTGACCCTTGCAGCCACTTGCCCCAGTCTGTCCAGTGGCTGGCAGTCCCACCCCAGCTGCTGCGCTCAAGCCCCCTGTGCACTTATGCAGAATGAACAGAGCCACTCATCCAGAAAAGAGCTAGAAGGGATTTGATAAGCAGATAGGACGGACTACACTGACTGGGGGGGCAGTGTATGACCAGGCAAGTGACCCAAACAGCAAAATATTTGCATGCAACTGGCCCTTTTTATCCACTTATTCCTCTATTTTCTCATACTTGTTCCTCCCCAAATCATGTAAATCTATCTCTGTTCCTGCCTTTCACTCCTCTTGTAAGCATCCCATAGCAAGTCCTGTGCAATCCCCAAATGCCCTTCCCCTACATCCCATAATGTGTCCCACACCTCTGGGCACTCACATGATGGATTTAACACCTGGACAGTGCGTCTGAGTCTCTCCTCGGATAGCCCTGGGAAGAGTCTGGATGAAGCCTCCCTTCCTTCAAGTCCCTAATTTGTGTTCCTGCCTGTCCTTCTGAAGCCCTGTGGTCCTTGGGACTTATAGACTGAGTTCTCTAATGGGCTGATTGCTCCTGTGGTAGACCTGGGAGAAGATGGGCGAGGTATTATTTATGTCCCCACACCTGCCACTGTTTTCCTGTGGTCGTTTGTTGGATTGCAAATGAGCTTTTATCGTATAGTCTAACCATATACAACCATCTTCATTTGCTTATTGGAATTTTACAGAGTAGAAGGATGATAAAAATATTTTGTTAAATAATAACTGGGAGTGAAAAATATGTAATTTTTTTAGAGCACATTCTCGCTGCCTCCTTGTTTGGCTTTATGCTGTGGAATACAAATTGCATGACGTGTGAAATCTAGTCAAGTTAGATTTTATTTTAAAACTTGAAAGGGATTATTCTTCAGTTAAAGGACTAGTCAGTAGCAATAAACTACAGTATGGTTTACAACGTTACTTAAACATCTGTGAGGAATCCAGGTAATGATAATTGTTAAAAAACAAAAACCAAGGGAATGCTTTTGGTTGCCTGTGGTGATGTTGTACCTAATGGAATGGAACTCATTTTTTCCCCAGAATTGCCACCAGCATTTCTGTATATGTCTTTCAGAACTTAGACTATTTCTAAAGGCTGTAACCATTATAATTACTTCTTTTCAAACCACAGTTAAGCGTATGTGTGTTTTGCAGAGCCATCATTAAGATACACTTGAACTCATGAAAGAATGATTGTGCTCATCATTGCAACTGAGTTTTCAGTGCCTTAGGACTGGAGTCAGGAGCCTGCACAGAGAAACTATCCAGCTGAGTTAGACCCTGCAGAGGGTATTGGAGTAAGGAGCACAAAGTTCATCGGTTGTGTTTCCAAGAGTAGGAATGAGAAACATTAAAAGTCTTGGTTTGTCTAAAAACTTCACATGTTTTACAGAAGTAATTCCAGTTGCCTGCAGGAAAAGGCGTAGAAGTATGGAAATGGAAATTAAGTTGGAATCTGAGTGCAGATTGGCTGGGAAGTGGGGCAGCTAGCTAATTAGGCAATGACAGGGTAGTGTACTTTTTTTTTTTTAAGGGGGAAAAGTTTAATCCAGGGAATTGCAGGATTATGGTTTTGACGTCAGTGTTAATCAAGGTCTTAAACTGCTTTTGTAGGAAGGAGTATTTCTGTGCATAATAGTAAAAGAAAATTAGAAAAAGGTATTAGGAATTTACCAAGGAGACTGATACTGTAAGGAAGTGTGACTGATCAAGGGCCCCTTTGCCTCAGCTGTACTTATATAGCTGTCTTTATAGCTAAACTGTAAATAAGATCAATTTTTGTTTTTAAGAAACAAAATGTAGTGTCAACCTTTTTTGGCTTGTATTATGTCATTATTTGGAAGCTTGACTTCTATGGTAAGATGAAGTGTATGGAGTAAGTACTGCATAAATGCGTGGGGATAATCACATGGGAAGAACTACTTGGAATGAGACAATGCTGATGGGAAAGGAAATAACCATATTGGTTGTGTATAAATTTACTGAAGAAATTAGAGTTTCTAATCAATAGAATAATCTCCCAACTGAAGGTATTTTATATCAAACCATATGTTACTGCATTAGAGTCTGAGATTTATGAAGAAGTTTTCATAAAGATCATGAGATGCCTGTCAAAACAAGGACCTAAATTCATGGAGCAAGAAACTCTTTTTCTGTAATATTTTCCTAAAATAAAGTGAAGATAAAGTGAACCAATATAGTAAAAGCATATTTGACAGCAGATACAGCTCTCTATCCATGGTGGTGTGGGGAAGGGTTTCTCAAACAAAAGCAAACAGTTTCAACAACTACAGCAAAGTGAAAACAATTTGGAGGTAACAGCGTTTTCCTTAAAGGCAGTGGAAATTTCAACATGTAGAAATGTTAAATTGCTAAAAAAAAACTAGAAAGGAGCTTTCTTGGGTAAGGTTCTGAAGTAGATAGTTGAAATGGTAGTTTAAGAATCTGATAAATGATGAATACTCTGCTTTTGTCCTAATCATCTGTTTAAGGCCAGCTTTTCTTGATATATGATATTGGTCATTGTTACTTACCCCTTTTGCTGGGCTTTAAACTCCCTGTGTGATGTCTGCCAGTCTTTTGAGTAGAAATTTTTGAAGGTTTCAGCAAGGTTAGAGAGCTGAGCTGGGGGGCAAAAGATAACTGTCAAATGCAGTTGAAAACTTAATGTACTGATGCTTCAGGATAGGGCCCTTGAAACAGAATAGATTGATTCTTGTCTGAGGAATGAGCTTCTCCCCTTCCTCAGAAGATTTAATTGCTTGTGGAAAATAGTAAACACCTGTTTTTGTGCTAGGAAGACCTAGACTTTATTGGCTAAAACCTCTGTAAAATTTAATGGCTGGGCCAAAGTGGGATTACTCTGAAATCGCAGACGTGAGTCATTCAGGCTGTGGGAGATGAGGGTGTTGAGCAGCCCAACTGACACTTACTGTTTGCTGCCCGGGAGCTGTGGAAGAGAAAGCTGCTTAGACGTAAGAGTCCCGCAAAAGCAAAACTAGGAGGAGAAAATGACAAGGAAGGGAACAAAGCCAGAGAGATGAATGCAGGAAACCTGAGGAGTCAAACTGTGGCTAGAAAAATGATATGTGCTAAAAAATAAGAATTGATTCAGATAAGGATACTAATGAGAGAGAATAATAAGGAACTAGTTAACAAGAACATCAGCTCAACACAGCACGTGTGATTTGAGATGGTTTGAAGCCAGGTCGATGTGCTACTGTGACAGCGGTGTAGACAAAATGTCCCATTAATTTGCGTTCTTAATCACACAGGTGATACCACCTCATCACTGTTACCTGCTTTGGCTATTACAGCAGACCCCAGTTGCTCTGCAGGTTTCTTTGGCATGAGTGTGTATTACAGCTGTGTATAATACCCTTTTCCATACTTTTTGTCCCCTTTCCATAGAACCTTTGCTCAAAGTTCTGATGTGCTGGGGATGAATCAAAGCTGTATGACATTTTTATCTGTAGAGCTGTAACCTCATTTTATAGTACACAGTGAATACACGATAGGGAAGAAGGGTTTTTTGTAGTTAGGCAGCTAAAGGTTACCTGACGTATATGACATATATCCTTTTCTACCCACATAGATCCTGTTTGATGCTAGACCCATTTTTTATTTTTTAAAGTTTATTTATTTGTTTTTAATTTTTTTATTTGCAAATGTGTATTTTCACTGTGTCATTCCTCTCTTTTTTTCTGAATGCCTCATCTGAAAGTCAGGATCTGATCTGGAAAAGAATTAGATGATTACCTCTGAAGCCAAAGGAAATTTAGTGTTTGCTTGCCGTAGAGGCTGTACAGTTCTATGTGTTACTGTCTGGAGATATTTCCGAGCCAGATATCATGTCTACATTTAAAATTATTTAGTATTAGTCAGGAAATGACATTACATTATAATGGGTACCTTTTGGTTTAGCAGATTTGTAAAAGAGAATTCTGCTCTCACTTTTAATAATTTAGCCTCAGACCTAGCTTCCTACTTAAATATTACTGGGGAGTAGTGTGAAGCTTACTCCAGTTCTCTTTCTGCTTCAGTCTGTAGTGTTGTGGTCTCCATAGGACTGCAGCTGTATGAGTTTCGCTTTTATTCCCCGAAATAGTCATTATAGAGTTGGAAAGTTGTCCATGCCTTAGTGCCCTCTTGGCTGTGCAGTTCCATAATGGTGCTTCATGCATTACGTTGTCTGCAATTCCTTGTGCAATCGTCACAGTGGTTGTGCATTACTTTAAATTTACAGAGAGAATGCAGATGCTTTACGGGAAATGGCGAAAAAAAAAATTTGTTTTTTTTTCCCTCCAGATATTAACTTTTCCTTTTCACCTTTAGTTAAATAAGAATTGAATTTTTGGATCTCTGAGTTACAACTTTATGCCTCGCTATCTCTACATATTACTGTTGACGCGTGCAAAACTTCGTTAGTGCAAGAGCAGTGCTCTTCTGTGCTGACAAACTAGTAAGAATTGTGACAGAATTGTGTTGCTTTTTGGGCTAATAATAGTTTATTTCATGAAAGAACATATAACAGACGTCTGAGAGCATGATCATTAAAATTGTCTGAGCGAAAGCTTTCCTTTCTCAATGTTATAAACAAAAAAAAAAAAGGAATAACAATGCTGTTTAAAGTATAATTAATATCCTGTGTGTTATTGTCATCTTAGGATTTTTTAAATCACTTTCCAAGGGGGAAATGCCAGGAAATAAAACAGATGATGTCTTGCAAAATTGACAGAGAAACTAGGCAACTTCTGATAGTGTTCAATTGTTAGTGTTCTGGGAGAGCACCAGTCAACCAACAGATGATCCCTCAACTTTACAGAAATGCAAATGGATTGACTATTAACATCTAAACAGCTATATGCTACTCCTAGTTGACTTTTTCTCTCTATTGGTTTGGAACACAAAGAGAGTAATAATGTTTTGTGATCACAAAATATGTTACAGAAATTAATTAATTTATGGTAAGTTGTTGTGGAAAAACATGTCCTATATATTCTTAAGCTATTTATCAAGTAATTTTTTAAGGAAAGATTTTTTATAAAATAATTGAGTAAGTTTTATAATTAAGAGAACAAAGGGATAATGTGGGCTTACTTGCCTGGGCTATAAAATGACAACATGAGGCAAGATGTATCTTCCCTAAACAGGCACATTTAACTTAAAATTCGTGATCTTTTTTCCTTTGATATTAAAAAAACCCCACAAGTGTGGTTATCCAATTCTCATCCATCTTTTTTCTTTTCCTCTTGGTAGAATGATTTCTGCAACTTGTGATTGCATAAAATAGTGTTAAGCAATGCTTATTTATAAGCCAGGAAGCCTAATGAAATATTTACACGAACACTTAACTAACAGACATAACTTTTAAGATTTAACAGACCACTTGCTCTGCAACTGAAATAGAGCAGTGCTGTTTTTGAAACTAGTTAGTTATTTATGGCCAAGTAAACATCCTGGGTAGAGCTCCCAGAAAGTTGTTTGCTCATCCCATTAATTCTTCTAAACCTTTAAAAAAAAAATTACTTAACAAACCACAAGGCTTCCAGAGGAAAAAGAAGAATGGGGGTGGGGGGGAGAAGGAAGAGGAACAGAAAGAGAAACTGGTAAAGAAATGCAGTTTAGAGTAGCATTCAAGAATACATTCTCTTAAAAAAGGTCAAAACTTTTGCACCTCCACCTTATTTTAATAATTGTCTAGTTTAACACATTGTTCTTCTCCTCAGACAGCTGCCTGTGCTGTCTGCAGTCCAGAAGCTACATAATGCTCTGTTACTGTGACTGTTGCTCAGTTTGCTGGCTCTTTTTCACAAGCCTGATTAGCAAAAACACAGCTAGTGCCGGCTCTGGAGCAGTTTGTGTGTGCTTGTCCATGTGGATGGTTTTTGTGTGGAGAGGCATGTGCTAAACTGAAGCAAACCCCAGCCATTGCTGTGATTAGAAATATCACCGGTTTAACTGCTGGGATCTTTCTTCCAACTATAGAAATCTAGGAGTAGACAGGCATATCAAAATGTTTTTGCCTGTGTCTGTTCTAGCAAGGACTTTGTCTGAGTGAAATAGATACATCTTTCAAGTATATCATCAGATAGCAACTGAATGCAACATTTTGCCTTGCAAGGGGTGAGTTTTCCTTGTCAGACACAGTCGCTACACTTCCATTTTTGCATTTAAAATTGTTATCAAGTTTGTTCAGTCTGTGACAGCGGTATGGCCTTTCCTCTGTGCTTGTCTCTGGAATGAGATGAAATGAGATACAGGGAGTTAGAAGTCAATGCTGTTTCAACAGCTTTCATACAACACGTACCCATTTCTTTATAAGTTCACCTGCTCAGACAGGCAGTGAAGAAAAGTTTCAAAATCTGAATAGTCACATGGATTGAAAGAATCTAAAGAATTAAATAGCCAGATATACACCCTTGACAAGCTAAAAGTTAAGCAGTAAGTGTGGAATTACAAACAAACTTACATATTTGTATTTTTACTCAGACTGGCCACTTCTGTTGTGAATATGAAAATGAAATAATTTTTTTTTCTGGCAAAATGAAAGTAATTGTTCTCAACTAGACCTGAGGGGGCTGATCTTGTTCACAGGCAAGGAGTGTAAAATATCCTCCTGCTAGATCAATTTTTTTTTTTTTTTTAATACTTCAGCAACGAAGAACATGCCTTCCATTTTTTCAATTGAATGATGGTTACCCCTACTCTCATGTATCTACCATATTAGTATGACATATAGCAGTAATTACATGATAGTAGTAATTATGGGGGAAAGGTTAGCTGTCATACTCTGCAGGAGTGTACAGGTAGTGCTATAAGTGGCTGCTCTTTCTCTTGGTGGACAATTGTGTCCTCACCGGACAAACACACCAAGTCTTTCTCAGCTTTGAGGCTGGAATAAACAGGCACCAACACCATGCATCTTGCAGGACATGATTAGAATGTTTCGTATCTTGAACTTCATGATGATGAAAAAGTGAATATTCTGCCACAGCTCTCATTACTACAGTGTTAAGCAAGGTCTGATTTTGACAATAGTCAAGTTGAACTAACTTACTGCTTATTTTTGGCATAATATTCAAACTGTTAGACAGCAAGTGATTTTCTCTGTCTTTCAGTCAACATTTTAAGCTTAGGCTTCGTGTTTTGTCTTGTAGTGAATGCTACAAGGATTGCAGAACTGGCAGGTACTGCAAGTACTTGGAAATAACAGAGGCTGTTTCAGGTTGCAAAACATTTGACAATTGTGAGCATTTCTGCCAGGAAACATTGCTTTCCAGTTAGGGAATGTTCTGTAACAAAAAACCCCCGGAATAGTTTTATTTCTGGGTTGGAAATTGTTTGACTGAACCCATAGCTTGTAAAGAAAGCAATAAAAAATGGTTAATGTAGAGTTTTTTTGAAAGATGTAAGTAGAGCTGGTGATCTAATCCCCTTTCTGCACATCAGTGTTTGTTTACTTATTGGAGGATTTTAGAATTAATTTAATGTTCATTGAGACTCACCTACTTTGCTGTTTCATCTTTTCTATGGTTATTTTGGCTCAGAATATATTTGTTAAGAACCTGTGTTCTCATTGGAAAGCATTAGATGTGAAGCTTGTTAGCTGCTGCAAGTATGCATAGATGTTGCAAGTATGCATAGTTGATAAACAGTTGTTGCACAGAATACCAAAAACATTTTCTTTAAGGAACAGGATTCCCTACCTACATATCAGTATTAGTGTTGTGGAAAGTCCTGAGCTCATAATGCTCTCTCTAGTTCATGGCCAAAATCAAGAGAGAGGAGACAAATTCTGTAAAGCCAGGAAGTAAAAGTATTCTTTATGAGGAAAAATATAAGCTGTTATCCATAAAGATACTGTGTGTTGGTATTTAATTATCCCTTGGAAACATTCCCATATGGTATATTGTCATAATGAAAGACTAAAACCTGTGATTTACGGGGTAATGGAGAATGGTCTTTGCAGATGGACATCAAGAAAACAGAATTTAGATAAACTCAGCTCCTGGCCCTGAACAGGACAACTTCAAGAATCACACCATGTGCCTGAGAGCATTGTCCAGACGCTGGTTTTGATGGTCATCAGCTTTTGGCTTCTTTGCTGGGATTTCCAGGAATGACAATTTCTGCTGTTTATGATGGCTTGGCTTTACTTTCGCTGATCTTTTTTTAGAGATCTGTAATAGAAATATCAGGGTTGGTATGAATGAAGCAGAAATGGTGTGTTTAGCCAACAGAAACAGCAGAAGCGTTAAAAGAAAGGAATACTTCATTCAGGTCAAGACTGGGATACCTTCTGGAAGAGCAAGTGACTTGTCAGTGAAAGCCGTGTACTAGTACTTTTCCTACATGCCCAACAGACTAACAGGCTATAGACCATATTCCAAATCAAGAAAAGCAGAATAGGAAACAAACTGGTCTAAGATTTATGGAGATTTGGGGTTTTGGTGTGGAGGATCACCCCACAATGGCTCCTGGCTCCTAAAAGCTATGAAGTTCTGTCTAAGATCTGTTTTGTAGTTGCAAGTTCAGAATAAAGCCAGAAACATTGTGAGGATTTGATAGCTGGTGCCTCTTGTCCTTTTTGTTGTGCACAGGTGATCCTGGCATCTAGACAGACGTGTCACTTGTGCGTAGGTGAGTTTGAGATTGGGAGTGAATGAAATCTCTGGAAGGATGAGTTATGAGTGGGATATTTTCAAATTAATATCTTCTCCTTTTATAAGATCTGATGTAGAAATTTGCTGCATGGCTTTCCCTACTACCCATTTTATGCTGAAATGAAACCTCTGTCCAGTCATAGACTGAAACAGCCTTCCGTTTCCTTGTCAACATGAGAACTGTTGGTAGGGCTAAGAGGTGTCAAAGGAAGAAACAGGCTAAACCAATTTATGGTTTAGAAAAGAACTGTGTATTACCAGAGTGCTAAAATTTAGGCCATAAATGAAGAACGAGTCAGAGGGGAAGGAAAAAGTCTGGATGGGGTTTCTTACTGAGTATCTTGTATTAATTTGACAATTTATTTGACAATTTATTTTTAATATAAACATCTGTTTTTATTTTTATTGTAATACATCAACATTATCAATAATAGCAAGTTAAAATTAATTTTTAAAATAGTATATCACTATATCAACACCAATAATAATTGTTTTTAATACAGGCATTTTTGAATGGTTATACAGGATCCCCAAAGGCACCAGTATCCTTTGATGTGATTAAGAAGCCTTGGGAGTGCAGGAGGCTGTTTGACCTTTGTTCTCCTTGGCTATTTCAGCACCAAAATGTGGCATTATCACTGTTGGGTTCCCTTTTTTCGGAAGAGATATGTTATCACTCATGTTACCTTCAGAGGAGATAATAAGCGGAAATATAGAGAACAAATAGGAGACAGCAAGAAGAAACTATTTTTGTAGGGTTCAGGCTGTTGTCAGGAACAAGCCTGGTAAGCAAGAGATATTTTGCAAGCCAGAAGAATAGCCGTATGGCACATGCTATATTTTTGTGAACTGCCTGTTCAGACTGAAGAATGTAGGCATCAAGATAAACATTTGTACTTCTGTAGTTGAACATGTGTTATATTCACTATATGTTCAAGCTTATGCAGCAAACCAGTGAGAAAGACTGCATAAAGGACAAATAGATTTGCTGTCTAGCAGTTTTGTTTAGGTTATTTGTAGACGGTGTTGCTATTTACATTTTGTTTGTTTTGTATCTTTTTTTAATGTTTAGTAGACTGTAACATGGTACTCATTGTGCCTGGAACCATGATGTTTTCCAGGGCCTTGTATATAGTGTAATTAACTCCTAGAGTGAAAGGGGGAATTTCATGGAAATGCTACTTGTATACGTGCAGACCTGTAGGAAGAGTTGAAAGAGAAACAGCAAAGTACCTGATCGCTTCTGTGTGTCCCTACGGCTTGGCTGCGGAAGAACCTACTTTGTCGCATTGAGCAATGCTTTTAAAACAACCCCCAGACTTTCCTTGTCTTATTCTATAATCTCTACTGGAAGCCTTTAAAGTAATTATGACTTTTTGTTTTGGCTTTTTGGGAAAAAAATCATAATTCATTAGGCTTAATGGATGATGATAGTGGGTTGCAGACATACTGAATACTTTTTAAGGTGTCTTTTCCTAAATGTTTTTGTAGCAAACTTGTGACTTGTTTTGTGTGCTCTTTTTGAAGTGACATTATTGAAGGCCGTGTGGTAATTTCACTGTATCAGTACTTTATTTTGGATTTTTTTTGTATAGGGATGGTTTGGGTTTCCTAATTTCTGAGTGGGAGTGCAGCTGAACCAATGAGCTGGGATTAGCAAAAAAATAATGCTTTATTTCATGCTTACAGAAGTGATGCCTCAGGTGAACCCATTGTCTTTAATGTACCTGTTGAAAGAAGTGGTGTGTTAGAAGGGTTAACCTTTGACTTAAGCCTAGAACTGAAGTCTGTCTAATGAAAAAGCTGCTAGAAATGAAAGGTCATACAAAATGCAATGAATTTTGGAACTCCTCAAGAATGATTTCTCAAAGTACTGTAATTCCCTGTTGATTTGCCTAACCAGAGAGACATTTCTGTCACTGTTCACTGAACACAGTTTTACACATCGTCTCCAGGCAAATATAAAAATTCTAGGCAGAATACAGCTTATGGAATCAGCAAACAGCCTAAACAAATGGTTTGTTTGATTCCTTATGAAATATGTCAAATTGGGTCAAAAATTTTATCAGCCTGAATCAATTCAGTAACAGCTGACCTTGGATATATTATTTTCCTTCCTGTTTCTTAGCAACAGGAAACTTTTGTGCAGGATGGCTGCTTAATACCCTATTCTGTTTTGGAAGCTTTTATACCTAAAGAAGGGCAGATGGTCTAAGGCAATTTTATTTGTTGTAATCAAGATAGGGAATATCTATAGATTGTTTTTTGTTATTGTCCTGCACTTACAATTACAAAATATTTCCTTGATGGTTGTAAAAAACTTTGGTCAGGAACAAAGAATAAAAATAACAGTCTTCAGATGCTACAGGTTGATTTTTTTTTTTGTTGGTTTTTGTTTTAAAGGCATGATGCTTCAAAATACATGTGCTCTTTCGTCAGTAATTGCATTCATAATGCAAAGTGGGAGAATATGTATAATCGTATTCTGTAAGTGATGAACTGTTCTTGAATAAATGAAGAAAGCACTATCTACAACATGATTTTGTTCAATCCCATTTGCTTACTCACTCTCAAAATCTATCACATGAAGTGGTTTCCTTTCTCCTTTTTTGCAGATTCCAAAGGTTCTTTATATTTCAGTGTGAAGAATTTTTTTTTAAAGGTTACTTTTATATGACTTAGTGTTCGCATAAGTCTGATGAATCTGTAGCTTTCCAACACTATGTTGTAACACAGAAGAAATAATCTTGGTTGTTTTTCTAATGGTGTGAAACTTACTACTTCCAAAGAAGCAGGTTAAATGCTTGTAGGAGATTGGATAATCTTGATTTTTTTTTTCCCCCCTACATTAACTAAAATAAGTACAGCAGCCTTGATTATGACGTTATTACAGGCACCTGTGAATAAGACAATAAGAAGACATGTTCTCTTCTGATTCTTTCTCAAAGTGCTGTAATGATGCTTATAAATGCCTGACAGGGAAGATGTCTGGTTTTCTGTGGTTTTTGGTTTGTCATGGAGAACAGGTCTTGACATGCAAGTTCAAATTAGCAGGTAGAGCTCTTTTAGCTGCATAGTGTGATATGAGTCTATCTTCCCTCATGAAGCCTCCTCGACATCTTATGTCCCTATTGCCATATTTCTATGTTGTCATGGTTTAGGAATAGCACTCCCTAATTTAGTGCCCCCCAGCCGAGATTCTTCCAACCAGACACCGCTCACTCACTCCCCTCCTGTCCACTCCCCCCTTCCTGCTCCAGGGATGGAGTTGAGAATTGGAGGAGCAAAAAGGTAAAAATTACTGGTCAAGATAAGATTTACTGGAAACAGCAATGAGATAAGAAAACAGTGACAGCAACAATGGTAATAACAAAAGTGTACAAGGAGAGGATGATCTACATGCAAAAATGCTCACCAAAGCCCAGTGTGACATGACTGCAGCCAGTGGCACCCCACCCTGACCACTCTGTCTGCCACGCTTGCTCCTGGATGAAAACCACGCTGCCTCATGGAAATGAGAGTCCCCTTTCCCTGCCCCTGCCCATGACATAAGATGGTGCCAAAAACCACAATGTCTTGGCCACACCCCTGCCCCTGATCTGGGCCAGAACCAGGGCAGTTGTGAGCTGCCATATTGGAAGAGTTAGCCTAGAAATATTTCTACTTGCAACTTCTGCTTGTTGCAAGAAAAGGGAATGTCATCTTTTTTCAGTTCCACTAAAGTAAAATTTTTCTGACTTCACAAATTTTCACATGAAATATTTCAAAATGAAACTGAAGTTTGGAACTTCACTATCTCTTTTACACCTTCAGAGAGGAGCTCTTCCATTTTGTTGTGCCTCTTTTTCTTGTATTTTAATTGGTTGGGCTGAATAAAATCTGGAGGTTTATGTTTTGACATATTCGCTCCCATCCACTCCCTCATTCCCAGATTTGACATAAAAATTAATTTGAAGCCTAAAACAGGCTCATCCTCTAAAAACAAAAAAACTATGCTTAGGAATGTTTTGTGTCTCCCAGTGAATCCTTCCAAGCCTTGAGTCTGTTATCAGTCATACATCTGGTGATGGCATGTTTGATCCAGAGAAGAAAGAGGTATGTTTTGAAGCTTCATTACTGTGGCTGCAGGAAGTCTCCGAAGAAAAGCAGGAAAGAAGGAGAGAAAAGGTGAAAGGAGGAAATATTTTGTTTTCATTTTTTCTTCTTTCTGTCATCTTTTTCATTATGTTTTAAAAGGATTTATAGCAAAAGATGTCTTTTGGTAGGTACTTCATCTAATGTTAAAAATAAGCTTTGGTTCTTGAGATCTTTCATGGAAAATGGAAAATGGCCACATGAAGCTGCTTGAATAAGTGAATTGCCTAGTACATTATCTTGCTCTTCTGTGGTTTTGTCTTTCTGAGAGCTAGCTCATTAATGAGACAAAAGGTAATGAATCTCTAGACTGTTATTATATCTGACTCTTTTATGCAGAAATGATAGTCCTCCATATTTTGGTCTTTGTATGGCTAAGAAGATCAGTCTAGGAAGGAAGAACTCTTCAGTCTCAGTGGAGTATTGTCACAAAGCACATACATGAACCTAGAAGGGCTGAAAAAGTTAAAATTCAAAGGATTTTTCTTTTTTCAGGAAAAAAAGACCTCCCTTATTTTTTTTTTGCTGATTTAAAGTTCTTTATGAATGTTTTATTGTCTAATACTCAAGCACATCTGAATAGTGTGAGTGGCAGTGAACATGTCTGCTCATCTGTTATGTTCACTAATAGATCTTCATATTGTTTAACTGAATCTCACTAGTTGCTGAAGGAGTTCAGGATTTTGACTGGTTCAAATCACATATTAGTTGAGAATTTAATTTGATCACTGTGAGTGATCAAATTGCTAGAACTGACTGCTAGTGAAATCAAGTTTATGATTGTGTTTTTCAAAAAATGATTTCTTGCTGGTACAGGTGGTGTTTGGCTTTTTTTTTTTTTTTTTTTTTCCATTTTTAAGTAAAGCAGCAAATTTGTGCCATTTCAAAAGACTTGACAGAAAGTGTAAGAGTTCTGAAGTATGTAGAAGAACAAACTCATATCACTATAACTGTCCAACACAGATTACTATTTACTGTTACATCAGTCTCTAATTGTATGTCTCTTTCTAAGGCACAAGATAAGTCTTTTATAGACACAGGGTCCTCATTTGACTATGACAAGTGATGTACGGGCTCTCACCTGTTGGTTCACTAAACTTCAGTTTCTCCTTTTCCTTTTCTGTTCCTCCTCTTTCTGGTTTTGCTGAGTCAATAAAAAACCAGAACCCCCCCCCAAACCAAACATACATTAATAAAAAAGCCAAAAAAATTACACCTAAAAACCCCACAGCCCCCACCTGCAAACAGAACACAACCAAGCAAAACTCCCCATAACAAAAGAAATAAACCCCTAAGAGCTTATTAAAAGTCTTGCCAGTTACTATGAAGATAAACTCAAAATTAGGAGATTGCTGCTGCATTAGGTTGGCAGTTTAATTTATATCAATGCATAAACTCAAAACAACCAGATCAAAATGCCAAAGAAAAGGAGAATATGGATTGATATCACTGTAGCACGTAGAGAGCACATTCATTTTCTTTTCATGCGCTGTGTTAAACATGTTAATTCCTAAGGTGACCCTTTCTTACTTTGTTTATTTTAGATTTCTTAATCAGGAATATAACCTACTCCCACTGTCCTCTATAAAAATAACCTGGTGTTGTCACAGTTCACTTCTTAATTTGAAAAGCTGGATACCATATGCAATCCATTGTAATATAACTCATCTGTCACAGTCACTTTGGCTAACATACCTTGGCATTTGTTAACTGGGTCTTGATAGAGGTCATCATGAATGGAATTTAGGATTCTTAAGTCATGCTTCATTTTGTCTGTATCAAGCAGACAAAACTTAGCTTGGTCTTGTTAAGCATTTTGTCCAGAAGAGCAAATACAGTAATATCAACAACAATAATGAAAATTAGGATCCACTCTATTGATGCAGGTATATTTTTTTTCCTGAATTCAAGTTCTAATATGTTCTACATTATTTGAACTCAGTGTAAGCAAATATTGTTTTATCAAGCTGTTTGTTATTCCAAATGTTTCATAACTTGGTTTTAACCCCTGCCGCCCCCAATTCTTTTTCATTCTTACATCAACTTGTTTCCATATTATTATCATCCAATGTCTTTTCCCCTTGTAAACATTTACGGATTTTTTTCTTGTTGTTCAATCTCAAATTTAGCAAATCATGAATTCTTTGCAGGTACTCATACCATATGATCTTGCATTGTTATTTAGGTAATATAAAACAAATACCAGGAAAATGAGAGCATTTGTAATTTGTCTTTAAAGCTAGATGTGGGAACATAAACCTGCAAGCATTTGATTTTCTTCAGGTGTCTCTGAGCAAGGCTATCGGATATGGATAAGCAGCATTTTCCTGCTATAAAATTAGATCATAATGTTACTACATGTGATGGTCTGTTGGAAAGTTTTGTAATACAAAAGCCCCCACAAACCTGTCTGGAGAATGTTTCAAATTAAGGAAGTGTATCTGTGTTGTCCATTGCTACCTATATTTTCAAACCTTCCGCATCTCACAAATGTAAATGCAGCATGTCTGTCAAACTTTATAAAATAAACATGCTCATTATAGTTTTCACACATTCTATTCTAGTTCTGAGAAAAGCATCTGAGGCATTTGTAGCAGCTCGTTAGACTGTTCCGTACCAGTGTAACCCTGTACTCCCTTGTTTTCACCTGTGCATGAGATAAAATAGGTGGTTGGTTTAAATAAGCAAAAGGGGAAAATAGTCCACAATATTCCCAACCTAAACAAAAAAAAGAAAAAAAATTCCCCAAATCTTAACAATTAAACCTTGTGGTGTGTCTTACTGGCTTATGCTTTAATTATTTCCCTTGAGAGTTTTTGTAGTTTTGTGTTTTTTTTTTTTTCCTTGGGAGGAGAGCAAATCCAGTGCATCTGCCAACATTTTTATTTCAGTTTTCATATTAAAACAGTTGCTCAACTATCTTCTGTGAACTCCCACAACAGTAAAAATGCTTTAAATTTTTAAAATATGTCAGAATTCACACATACCCACGTAGAAACTTGGAGTATGATGTGTCATCTAATCATTCTTCTCAGTTTTGCTTCATCTTTCTTGAGACTATTCCTCTCTCGTTTCACTTTTGTGTGAATATTGGTGGAAGGGATAGGAAGATAAATGTGTAGACTCTTGGCTTGTAGCAGTTGATCTGTGCCTCTCCTGGAATATTGTCCAATACTGAATTTGTCATACTTTTCACAGAGAAAAAAAAACAAACAGAACTTGAGAAAGTTTGGGATAGCCCAAAATTTTAACGAGTAACTTCTTTCTCTCAGCATTATGAAATGCTTTTTGAAACCTATAGTATATATGAGAAACACATATGAAAAAATATCATAAAATCACAGTCATTCAAGTTGAAGGGCATCCAACAGCCAAACACCATCTTGCTCACTCACATCTCCTGTGGGACGAGGAGAAAATAGAAGGAAGGCAAGTGTGCTCATGGATTGAGATAATGACAGTTTAACAGAAAAAGGAAAAACCTGATGCTTAAGCAAAGCAAAAAAAGAAATTTAATTCACTAATTCCTGTAGTCAGGCACATGTCCAACTGCTTCCTGCATGCATTAGGAGTGTCATAACCGTGACTGTTCCCCCTTTCTCCTCCTTCCCCTGAGCTTTTATTTCTGAGCATGACGTTGTATGGTATGGTCTGTTTGTCACAGCTTATCTTAGCTCATTGACGTGATACTGTGCTGGCACAGTTCAGCAATAGGTAGAACATTGGTGTGGTACTAACACCATTTTAGGCACAAATAAAAATCCCAGTACCATAAGGGCTGCTCTGAAGAAAGTTAATTCCTTCCCAGCTGGACCTGGTCCAATCTCTGCCCCTTTTTCCATTAAACCATTTCTGTTTCATCTGGAATTGATCTGTCTAGCTGCCTGCTTGGAATGGGACTGACTGTGAAGGTATACAAGCTGTTCTGGGCCATGTCTGCTTATTCTGGGTATTTTCAGGAGTGAAGATTCCTCAGTCTTTCTGGACAGCCTGTTTTGGTTTTTGATCATCTTTACAAAGAACATTTTTTTTTTCTTTTAGCTAATCTTAATTTCCTTATCTTCAGTTTACATTCATTGCCTCTCATCTTTTTGCTGTGGATTTCCCAGTAAGCATGACTCTGTTTTTAAATAGTTGAGTGGCACTGTGGTATCCCCTCAGCATCCTCTTTTAGAGGCTGAACAGACATAGTTCTCTCAGCTGCTCCCTGTACATCCCACACTCTAGCCCCAAATTGTCTTGTTGTCTTTCCACTGTATCAATATGTTTTATACTGGGGAGCATAAAATGGAATACAGTACTCAAAAAGTAGTCTGGCAGGTGTGGATCAGAATAATCATTTCCCTTTTCTTGCTTGTTTTGCTGTAGCTACTGCAGTCTAGTGTGCCCTTAGCATTCAGTTTCTGCAAGGATGCATTTCTGACTTGTATTGGAATCGTCCACCAGACCCAGCATGTCCTCTTGTGCAAAGCTGATTTCTGATCATTCAGCTCTCACACTGGACTTTTGCATAGTGCTATTCCATCCTAGTTATAGTATTTTGGGTTGTCTTTTGCTGATTTTTCTTGAGATTTGTCAACTCATTTCTCTTAAGTCAGCTGCAATCCTTCTGAAGCCCTCCCCTTAGTAACCAGTGGATTTGATGAGGTGCATTCATCCACCACCCAGGTCACCATGGAGGTGTTAAATAGAGAATCATGGAATCACAGAATATCTCAAATTGGATGTGACCCATAAGGATCACAAAGTTCAACTCCTAGCTCCTTGCAGGACTACCTAAAACTAAACCATATGACTAAGAGCATTGTTCATATGCTCCTTGAACTCTAGTAGGCTTGGTGCTCTGGAGAGCCTATTCCAATGACTGATTACCTTCTCAGTGAAGAACCTTATCCTAATGTCCAGTCTGAGCTTAACCTGATGCTGCTTCATTCCATTTCTTTGTGTCCTGTCACTGCTCACCAGAGAGAGGAGATTGTTTTAATGATACTGCTCATCCTGTGCTCATAGGGTCAACAAGTCGAAGGGATGTTGGGAAGCTGAAGCTTGCATACTGTAATTTCTACTGCTGCCAGAATGCAGTCTGTTAGAAAACTAATGCTGACTTAAAGGGTTAAATGTCATTTGGGTTTAATTTATAATCAAATAGTTAGAATTTATAAGTTGTTAGTACTCATTTTTTTGGGAGATACTGAATGCTTGGGTAAAGGCCTGAATAATATTAATATGGATACTAGTAAGAGAAGGAAGGGGACTATGGAAACCTGACAACAATGTAACATTTCCCTGGGACAAAGGAGTATTTTAGATTTTTGGATATATTCCTCATTTTTTACTTGAGCTTTAGCAAATCTCTGTGTTTAGAATAATTCTGTTGCATTTGTTTTATTTATTTCATCCAACTTCAACAGAGGTACAAGCATTTTTGTAAAACTCCTAGACTCTTCCTGAACAGATTCAATTTATACCTGGATAAGATACCTGGAGATAGCACTTGTTTTTCTGATTCCAGATAGGATATAACAATAAGATAAGACAGTTACAATCTTACTAGCAAGATTTCATTTCCTAAATGTTACATCAAATTTGATCTAATCATTGGCAAAATCAGCTTAGCTTTGATTATCCCCCTTTAACCACTACTTTTTTCTTGACATTTTTTCTTTTTGTTTACCTTTATACACCAGTACACAGAAAATATTATTTGTGATGTGGTTTTAATTTCTTCAGCACTTTTATTAAGGCCTATATATGTAAGTATTTTTCCTTCTGTAAGTTCTATGTCACTTTCTAAACACTGTAATAGTATTGGATGAATTTAGTGACTTAGGCGGTCTTTGAAATAACAAGAATAACAAAAAATGTAATCAGTAGAGAGATGGTATTTATTTATTCAGAGAATTTATTAGTGTATATTTCTGCACTTTTTTATTTACGGTTTGTGTTTATTTCCATCTCCTCCACCCCCCTCCCTTTTTTTGCAATTATATTTCCTGAAGCAGAGACATCTTTCTCTTAGTTGTTCAAACAGAGTTTTTCAGTGGGTTTGCTCTGCTCTGAGCCCCTTGGAGATCCTAACTCAAGTCACCAAGAGAGATATTTTTTTGCAGAGGTACCAAAGCTGGTTAAAAGCACAGAAACAGTTGAAAATTGATGGGCATTTTCCTGAATGAAGACAATTTTTATGCTCATTTGACTTCTGTGCCTAATACATAGCTGGAAATTTTGCAAAGACTTGGTTAGCATAACTGCTACATAATGAGTGGAATTCACGAGCAGGATTAATATTGGTAGATATTTAGTAGAACCTACAAGATTTTTGTAGGAGAAGCTATACTAAGTGTGAAGTGGTGGAAAGACTTTCAGCAACAATGTTATCTGTAAATCTCTATCTTTCATTACTTGCTGTTACATACTTTAATGGAAATCTGTTAAATACAGTGTTGCTATTATTTGTTAATTTGTGTATTTTGCACTCTGAGATAAAATGCTCCTTTTAATTTTGGGTTACAGAGCTGTAAGATTTACTGTCCCTGGGTATATTTTGCTTTTCTTACAAGTGGTTTAGAATCTCAACATTAAATCATAGTTGACCTGATGAGTTCTTTCCTTGCTGTCATGGAACAAATGGGTGGGAAGAGCACACGTCAGCTTTGATGTCACCCCCTTGAGCACAAGCTTGAGGAACACCTGCTGTTAAGGCTATTGATTGTTATGACACTTCATTGAAAGACTGAGAACTTTTTTGTCTCCACCCAGTTTTTAAACTAGAAATGTCTTCCTAATGCCACAATTTATCATGTTGTAGCAATAGTATTAAGTTGCTATATATGTATGCAATTGATTTTAGATATCATTTGATTTCTGAATGGTTGGTCAGTGAATGCCATAATCATGTTTCAGATTCTTAGTAGGTGGTGTGAAACTTTCATACTTCCCTTGCATATGCTTTTCAAATTATAGAGTAAATCGTGGTCCATCTGTTTGTGAAACGACTGCTGAATCTGGGAATTTAGAATTTAGCAGAAATGCGCATAAGAAAAATGTAAAATTCTAACTAATTTTTTACTCAAAATTCTAGCAGCTTGTCCAAAGTTTTGTAATAAATGAAGCAAATCTTGATTTCTGAAAGCTTTTCGCAGTCTTTAGTTGTTTCCTCATATTACCATTATCCTTTTTTTTATACACTGTAGTTGGGAGGGGAAGGAAAAAGCTCCAACAACTTCACGGCAAAGAAAACCTGCAAAGTTAGGTTTTTGTCTCTTTGATCTCAGCTTATTTCTTTTCTTCCATATTGTCAGAAGTGAAAGCTATTGCACTTCATATTTTTCTTTCCTTTCTGTCTTCACTATCTCTGCCTTGAAGTCTGTAAAGTGGTGGAGTCCAAGCTTGTTTCCTCACACTTTTAGTTCCTTTCCTTGACATTTTATATCCACTCATAGTATTAGACATTACTCCACTTTCTTGTGTTTGTTCCTCAGAATTCATGGAATTATTTTATTTTATTTTATTAGACTTTTTTTGGTATTTTAGTTATGAACCATACATCCTTTGTTCAGTAAACCTACCAAAATGTTTTTCCTCTGTGGAAATTATTTTTTTTTTCTTAATATATTGAAAGGATTTTCTGCAAAGAAAATTTTTTCTTGTTTTTTCTTTGTTGGGAACCATTGCAATGACTCCCTTTGCACTTCCTAGCTTTCCGAGCACTTGTGCCAAGACCTGCTGTAATTTTCTGTGAATAGCACAATTTGAATATAGAGAGTTGTCAAACATATGACTAATCTTTGCTTACAACTTTTCTGTTGTGTTTTGGCATTCAAACTTCTTTTTCATATGCATGTAATGCAATATTTATCCAAGTCTGCATTATTGTTAATTTGCAACAACCTTGGTTTTGGAATAGTTTGGATTTTCTGTTTGTGAAACTTGTAACACTTCTATTTTTTTTTTTTTTCTTTTTTCCTCCCCCTCCTAGTTAAATTTATTAAGGTACAGTTTCCCAGAATCTTGACTCTAACAGGAGTGGATGGGATTTCTGTCTCCAAGATGTGTCTAGGGGAAAATTATTGCTGTTGTTTTGATTTGCAGCATAATATTTATAATTTTTTATGATATAACTAGAAAAAATAGGATTTACCTATAGGTGAATTCTGGAATACCTTTTCCATTGAAACGAAGCATGGATATTTTTTCCCAATTAAAAGTACAGTGTTTGGAGTAATTTTAAATTTATCTTTAATCATAGAATGTTTGATGTTGGAAAGAACCTCTGGAGATCATATAGCTCAATCTCCCTGTAGGGAGTAGGCCCAACTAGAAGGGTTTTATGAGGCATGTGTCCCATTAGGTTTTGAACATCCCCAAGGATCGAGACTCAACAACCAGCCTGGGAAGAGCCTGTTACAGTGTTTGATCTTTACAGCACGTCACCGAACACTTGAAGGGACAGGCAGGAGCCTGTGCAGGGGTCAGGAAGGTACAGAGGACAGCCATGTCAAGGCTTTTTCTTGTGTTTAAATGGATTTTGCTGTATTTCAGTTTGTGTCTGTTGACCTGTGACTGGACACCACTGACAAGTCTGCCTCTGTCTTATTTAGTTCCCAGCATCAGGTTTTTAGATGGATTAAATCCCCTGAGCCTTCTTGTCACCAGACTGAACAATTCCGGCTCTCACCTTCTCCCAAAATGAGTATGGTTGAAAAAGGTCCTGATAGGTTTTAAGTTAATCTTAAACGAGTAAAATAGTAGTTACTCAGAGTTGTGCAGAAAAGGGGATGACCCTTAATTTGGGAAGATATGAACGTGTAATATGTAAACAAAGGTAGGACTTCCGAGGAGATGCTTTGCTGTTGTATGTACTGACTTTTATACAGTTCAACTTAGTGTGTTCTTGAGATCTTCAGAACATTTACTTGAATTTGAGCAAAAGGATTATGCTTTTTGCCAAGTTACAGTTGAAGCTATGTGAAATGGAAACAAAAGTATGATCCAGCTCTTTTTTTTTTTCTTATTTATTTAAATCTATGTCTTTATTTGTCTCATGCATTTAATTTTTTCTCCTTGGTTCTGTGACTGACTTTGTACTTTTTAATATTGCAGTGCAGTTTCTGGTTAGATAACGGGACTGCTTTTTGGCTTTGGTTAAAAGGTGCTCAAAATTTAAGTCTGTAATGAATACATATAAAATATGTAACAGATAAACTTCATTGTGTTAATTTCAATAATTTTTGAATGAGTTCTTTTAGGGTTTCTTTTTAGTCACAATATTCATCAGGTTGGACTTGTTCATTTGATTCCAAAATAGGATAGGAAAACTGATCTTTAATGTTCCCCTAAGGTGTTCAAATTAGTTGGAAGTGATAATACAGTGAGAATCTAATGGTAGTCCTCTGCCTTTCTTCACCTTATGTTGTTTTCTGAGCAGAGAAATAAAAGAAAGCTGCATTCTAGGGTAGAAGAAGTTTATATTTTACACTATACCATGCTGTATGACAGTGCCTCTTTTACCTCTATTTCTGTAAAGCTTTCTGGTAAATATTATATTGATTTTGTCTTTTGGGGACAAGTGCTTCTGCACGAATAGCAGTAGAGTGCTTCAACCCTGCCCAGTACGGTCATCTCCCCTGAAACAATCTGTTGTAAAATATTGCAGTTATAGTTGATTCTCTATATCCTGTTCAAGGAAGAGGTCAAACCCCCTTTAATCTTATCTTTCTTTTTATGCTGTAATAAATTGATTTATTAATTTCATAAATGTTTAAAGTCTTTATTTACCTTTTTCCTTTCTCTTCCCTCTTTTTCCTCCCCCTTCCAGATTCTCTGTCAGTGTTTAAACATGAAGAACATAAAGACAGTAACATTTGAGTGGGTGATGAATTGGAAAGTGATAAGATCATTACAAGGGTGCATCAACAGTAGCAAGGACTTCAAGGTGCTGAGTTGATTAGTTTAATGGGACAGGAGCACAGGAGGTTGCCTCAGTTCCTGCAGTAGCAGGAAGGAGTGAGGAGAGGAGTAGGAAAAGCCATCTTATCAATGGGTGACTAAAGGATTGGTGCCACCAGCAGAAATTTGTTTTTTTCAACCATGGGGCAAATTCTACAGTACTCAGCCTGCTAGAGTCAGATTGGCTTCATCTATCTAGCAAGGGCAAAAGGACTCTAGCCCGTAAGTTGTCAGGGCTGATCAGGAGGGCTTTAAACTAGGTTTGAAGGGGGAAGGGGTTGAAACCAGGCTCTCCAGCTACCTGAAAGGAGGTTGTAGCCAGGTGGGTGTCAGTCTCTTCTCCCAGGCAACCAGCAGTAGGACAAGAGGGCATGGCCTTAAGCTCTGCCAGGGGAGGTTTAGTTTGGGTATTTGGAAGAAATTTTTTACAGAGAGACTAATTGGGCATTGGAGTGGGCTGCCCAGGGAGGTGGTGGATTCACCGTCCCTGGAGGTTTTTAAGATGAGACTGGATGTGGCACTTAGTGCAATGGCCTAGTGACGACAGCAGTGTTGGATTGAGGGTTGGACTTGATGATCTCAGAGGTCTTTTCCAACCCATCTGATTCTATGATTCTATGATAAGTTGTCTGTCCTTTTCTAAAATTTGCTAAAAACTTGACCTGAGGTATGTTTTTCTATTTCAACTGCCTTGAAAAATATAATTCTGCATTCTGAAGCCTCAAATTATATATGGGAATAGTCCTGCAGGTTATGTACATGGAAATACCTTGCCTACATCATGGTCATGTTTAACCAAAAAACCCTACTTACCTCTTTGATTACTTTGTTGTTGAAAGGAGGCTTGTAGTTGAAGCAGATGAAGTAGGCAGTGCTTTCTGCCAAAGAGTAATTTTATGTTAGAGACAGTGATTCCCTTAGAGTTTAGACAGACTCTTTAAACTGTTCTGTGGATAGAGCAAACCAAGGAGAAGAAATGAAGCATTCTTGCCCTTTATTATAATCTAAAAAGATATTCTCTGTGGCAATATATTTCATTCAAATAATCAGTGCATGGAACTTTGGAAGAATAAATTGGTATCTGATTACCTATCAGAAGGAGAATACAGAGACACAAAGAGCTTATACTTTTAATTCACCTGGTTATTTTGTATGGGAAACCTGCCATACTTGTTATCAGTATGTGATAGTTCAGAACAGAAGAAAATTATTTTGGTATAATGACTTATTGTTACCCCTTAGTTAATTCAAACTGGGAAATTTTCAGAAGCTAATAAAGTGCTAGGGAAAATGTGGTTTTTTTACAGGTTTAATTGTGTTGACTAGTTATTCTTTTCCACCAAATGTATGTTCAGCATTTTTGTATTCTAGTCAATAATGTTCCAATTTATTTTGTTTGTTTGGCCATACTGCTTCCCACAAAGAAACTACTAGTTTCCCTGTTGAAGGAAGGAGTAATTTATAGAGAACATCTGAAGCGCTAGAAGCTGCTAAAACGATCCACAGCTCAAGTAAAAAAATCTCCCCACAGTATGTAACCAAGCAGCTTTTCCAGTATTGAAATGTTTGATACATCTTGAAGTTTGATTACTTTTTTTCCTGTAATGTCTGCGGCTTGGTATTTTTGAAAGGCTGTTGTAGATGAAAGAAATTCTTAGCAATTCCATTCTAAAAATTTTTTAAAAACTTAAGATTAGAGGCCTTCAGGTATATTTGTAAATTACATTTCAACTTTGTGTTTAGTTTTCAGGAGATAAAGTAGTAATATTTTTCAAGTATCAGTGGGTTAGGAGAATTCAGATTCTAGCTTTGGTATTTAATTTAGAATTTATCTTTCTTCAGACTTTTTGGTTACTGGGCAATCTCATTGAAAAATTAATTCAGAACAGGAACTTGGGTCTAAACCTAAGATCTGTGAAGAGCCTGTCTCTCAACTCTCTGTATGTAGATGAATTATTTCTGACTTGTTTCTGCATCACTGTGAGCAAAATCTAGTATCTGATTCCATAAAGTGAAGGAAAGGGGAAGAAGCAAAAGCACTACAAACACTGTGGATGGGTAGCACAGACTACTCTGGGCAACCATCACAGCTGATGAATCCTAGACATGCGTAGATTGGCAAGTACTCCTGGAGGGAGGGCCCAAGTGCAGCCTGATGTTCAGCATGGTATTGGCCAGAGGAGGTGCTCCTCCAAGCAACTTTTGGGTGTCCTTTGTGGGTGGAGATTATGCAGCCTCACTGCAAAACCTGTTCCCTGAACTCTCAGCTGTGTGGCAAGGAGGAGGTTAACTGCTACTGATAGACAGCTTTGCAATAAAAACAAAGAATAATGTGATTGCTCCATTGTATTTAGCCTTGAAGGGCTGCTTAGAAGGAGAAGTTGTATTTTCATTCTGTTAGCTGTTGCATTTTCTAGAACAAGACCAAGTAATTACACGGAAGAGTAACTTTATCATAAAAGTTCCTTTGGACACAATAAAGTAGCTGTTCTGCTGCTTTGCTTTTGTTATGTTTGTAGTCTTCTGTGTTTCTGTGTTTTCTGGTCAGCATTCTTAGTGTAGACTGATGGTGCTTGTCCTATTCCAAGTTATTTCCAGTAGTTAGTGCTGACTGGTAAGATTCCAGTCTCCATACTGTTATCTTATTCTGCTTTAATCAATTCACATACACTCAGATATTAAATACAGCCACAGCTATTGTCTGCATGGATTACTCCTGATTTCACACTTGTCATGTAACAGAAGCTTCCTGACAGAAAGTTCTAACCTATTTCATTTATCATGACAAGAAATGTTTGTGTAAATAAAGTTATAGAGCACTTAACAGATGTTGTGTGTACTGGTAAGACTGTTCTTACCGTGTTCAATAATAAAGCAGCAAAATTCAGCTTCATGTGATGGCACAAAGCAACCACAGCACAGTTGTATACACAGATAAAACTTCATACAGTGACATGCCAACCCATAATGGAGCACTTCAAGGGCTTGACAGATTTAAATGAGTTAGTGACTGATAAACTAGGATGATGGTTATTTCAACTGAGATCTTTTAAGCTGACTTGCCCAGCATTTTTGTCTATTTCAGAGACATTAGTGGCTGTCTCCTTTTAAAGTTCTACTTGAAGGGTAGTAAATTCTCTGGGACAGTAAATGCTAAGTGTTTCAGGATGCTGTGTAATTGTAACAGAGGCAAAACGTGTTTTGTTACTGTGCGTGAAGAACTGTTAGAATTGGTGATCTGCATATCTTATTACAAGTTTTTGTTTGTTTTTTTTCCCCTGGTTTCCTGGAATCTGTCATGTGTGAGAGTTAATCAGCTCTCAGTGGAATTCTCAAGTCTATTTGTGGAGTGGTTTGTATTAATAAACTGGCTTATTAGAGCACTGTAAGCTGCTCTGTGTTTGACAAACTAGCTGAAGTGTTCATAGGATGTGTTTTAATTTGCTTACTGGTAGACACTGTCTGGCTTTCCTATTAAACTAAACTTTGCAATACTTAAAAAGAGGCAGTCCTACTAAAAGTTGCAGCTCTCTGGGTACCCATTAGGTATTCATTATAGGTAAATAAATGTTCTCTCAAAAAAAAAAATAGTGTGGAGACAGATTGAGAAGACACTTTTGAATTATTTTAATTTCTGGATGACTATATGTAAGATACTGATGAAAAAAGAAAAAAACTGCAGTCCATCACACTGTCATCTTTGTGCAGCCATTAACAATGGAAAGATTTGGGTTTTTTTTCATAGAAGAAACAAATACTAGCAGTCTGTCTGTCTTTTCAACAGTATCTAACATGTCTTAGGTTTCAGTTTCCTTTCTTTTCCACTGAGAAACTCTATTCAAAGGATTTGTTCTTTCTGAGCCAACAAAGGTCGTGTGGAATGTAGTCTTGATTACTCCATCAGCCCTATTATTCATCTCTGAATCAAACCTCATCATGGAGGTGAGATGGATTCTGCAGCTATATTCTGCTGAAACCCTTTCCTGTCCTGTCTCCTGCTGTTCATGGGCATTGTTGTTGCCTCATAATGTCACAAATCCCCTATAGCAGTTGCTAGGGAAAAATAAAGTATTTATGGAAAATTGCAGTGGCTTTTCAGAGGCTTCAGATTTATAATCAGTGTTAGACAACATTTCTAGGAACTGTAAATGGCTTCTTTTCTGTTTGTTTTTGGCAGGCAGAGGGAGGGAACACTAGTTATTAATCTAGCAGCATTTCAGCTGTATGTACTGCAATTTGTGAATACCACAGAATAGAGTTGGGACATGCATAGACTCATTGCGAAGACCTACAGCTGTAAGGCAAAAATTCTCTAGCATTATGAAATTTTGCCTTGAATTATTTTGTTACTTGGAAACAGCCCAAAATTATAGCAATGTATTGTTCTTTGTGAAGTTAATTGTGATAATCCAGTTTGCCATTAAAAGTGAAGTGTTACAAAGGTGTAAAAGAAGAAGACACAGTATCTGAAATTAATTGAAAATTGGAGTAACTATTTTTGCACTGAAAATGTTCCAATAATTTAGCAGTGTTTTATTCCAAATTAATTTGATTTTTTTTTATTTTAATATCACATGAGAAGGAGGTTCTGAGGAATATGGATCTAAAGAGACACTGATTTTGATACATCCAAATGAAGTCAGTCTGTTGGCTGACTCCCTGGTCTTTCCTCATGGAGAGAGGAGCCACTAGAAAACTTTGGAACCTCAAAGTACACTTCAGGGATTTTGTGCAGAGAGAAATACATAATAGGATTATACCACAGAAACACATATGTCACCTCCTTGGATGGGGTGTGAAAAGTGGATGGCAGGCAAGGCAAGGAAATGACACACTCAAAAAAAAAATTAGTTGGGGAAGTAGCTGAAAGGAAGAGTTTTGGATGAAGCAGAGAAAGCAAACCGGGTGAAAAATGTCTTTTTCAAGACAAGCTGACAGAGGGATGAGTATTTTAGCAGAAAGAATGACAAAGGAGGATAGACTTAGAAGAAAGAAGCAGTAGAGTTTACCAAAAGAGTATATGCAGAGGAAGAAAGAAAGGTGATGAAAGATGAGGCAGCCTCAGAATTTGGGTAGTATTGTCACGGAAGATGGTGGAGTTGCCTCCAGAGAGCGTGTAGATGGAAATTTTTTAGAACTCAAATAAATATTACATGCTTAGGCAGCTGAAAGAAATCCTAGGTTTTTATTTTTGGCACTACTGCCTCTGGGGAAAACTGCTAAAAAGTTCATGCTGTGCATTTTCAAGTGAACTGTGGTGCAGAAAGATGCTGGTAAACGTTGTTCAAGCTTCTGAACTACAACTGAGCACAGATATTCTTCTGGACCTATTTTTCATTCAGTCAGTGGGGGAATTGGTTCTGCTGCTATTTTAACTGCATATGTTAAAAATATTAACTCTATTACTATACAGTTCAGTAGCTAGAATCAAAATAGTAATGACATCAGATCCAAGATAAATATGGTTTGTATATACCACAGGAAACAGTGAAGTGACTTGAAGTTGCAGTGCTATCTGGTCCTATTTTGCTTACCAGTTCCTTATATCCACAGATATTTCCACTCCTTGTAAATAGTTTTTCTTTGTATCTGGTTTCACTTGTCTATTATGCATGCTGACCAATTTACATGTCTGTCTGGATGTTCTGTGTAGAAAAAAAAAAAGAAAAGCAAATGAAGCTACAGAAATTAAATCAGGAAAAATGTTTTTTGAATCTTATGAAACAAAAAATGTTGGTTTTCAGAGAAAACTGTATAGTCTTCTAAATGTAAAGGTGATAGTTTTTTAAAAAAGGAGTAAGTTGGGTATGATGAACTGGGATATGTGATCTTTATAAAGCCCATGATATTTGTTTAGGGCAGTAACTTGCAATTTGTTTCAGATTTTTTGTTTTCTGAAAATCTCTACAGTGTTGTGCAACAAGTTGTTGATAGAAATCTTTGTGAAAATATGCTTAATTACTAGCAGAAGGGCAATGGACTGTTAAGAAATAATAACTGAACTGGAGCATACATACTGCAAGTTAGTCACCTATTACCATCAATAAAAGTAGAAGGAAGTCAACTTGCATCCTAGTTGTGGATTTTGTTATCTTTTAAAGATCCTGCAACTGGCAATGCCTGCCATTTTCAAATTGTGTAAAAATGAGCTGTTTGAATTTCTGGCACTTGATAAATTCCATTTGTATGTTTTCTATATATCCTTATCTAACCAAGATTGTATTTAAAACATTGCAAAGCTAGCAGTTGGAAGCTCTAGTAAAGATTAAGAAAGTAGAAATATGTATAATAGTGATTTTTAACTCTCCATAACATATGTGATTCAAATTGATGTAAGATCAGTCTAATTCAAATAAAATAGATTAATATTAGTGAATGTTGCATCAAGTAGTGATGCCTAGGGAATGACTGAAGTTGCAAACTGGAAGTGTGGGCTATTAATTACTGATTATCTAGTTCCACCAGGAGGTGAACATTAAATATGTATTGAAAAACCGAAGCTCATTATTTTAAAAATGTATTTGTAAATCTAGACAAAGAAAAAAATTATTCCAAATTCAGTGCTGTTCCTTTTCAAATTAGGCAACTTAGATTCTTAAATTTTCTCCTTTGTGGAATTTTTATGAATGCATCCTAAAGAGTGGATTCAAATTTTTTTTCTTTTTTCTAATTAGTGAATCTTGACAATGCTCTCAGGCATAAGATTTTATTCTTGGGGTGTCCTGCACAGGGCCAGAAGTTGGACTCAGTGATCCTGATGGATCCCTTCCAACTCAGCATATTCTATGAGGCTATGATTCTATTCTGTAAGGGAAAAACCTGGATATCTACATGCCCTTTTATCTAAGGGATTCAAGTGACAGAGACATTTTGATCAACAGCAGTGGTGGTAAAATAAGATATTGATATGAACAGAAGGCTGAAGTCTCTTTCAGGAAGCATATCTTGAAGATTTCAGTTTCAGGGGCAAAGCAATCCAACACAAGCTGGAAGAATGTTATGTTGTATAATTTTTTTAACAGTAAAAGTGATAAATTTATATACTATATTGAAAAAATGTTTGAGTTTTCTAAATTGCATCCAGAGGGCCATTATACATGAAAAAGTGAATTTTTCCTGTAAGAATATTAAATACCTATCAATTCTTCTGCATAAACTATGATGTAGTACCCAAGATTGACATTCTAAAATAATGATAATTGCATATGCATATCCATATGGCCTTTGGGATAAGGTTAAAACAGATGACCTTTTCAAGATAATTACAATTTGGATTTTGTTTTCATCTATGTATCAAGCCATTACTTAAATGAAAACTTTAATTTGACAGAGTTGCTGCAACAGGTCTGAGATGCTAGTTCCAAAAAAGCAAAGTGGTTTGTCTTTTAAAGACATTCCAATATAAGTCAAACATTGATTTGTACAAGGCATATTCTATATGTGTCTATAAATGTATTTGGAGAATAATATTCAAAACTCTTCAATTTCCAGTGAAAATATCACATGTCAGTTCAGTGTCTACAGCATGTTCCACTGATCACTTAGCTTCCTAGGAACACCTGAAATTTAATATAGTTCGTAATGTATGGAAGTATATTTCTTTTCCTTCTTCCTTTTGCATGTGTCTGTGTCCATAAAACATTAAAGTCTTCTGAGTGTTACAAATGGCCATTCTGATAAGGGTACTATTTATGACTTCTTCAGGAATAAATTGCAGTTTTACTAAAATTAGTGGGAGACAATATTGGTGTGCTTGTAGATAAACCAAGATACATGTTTGGCTGCTTTTTCAATATTGAATTTGGTTGTGTTTTATTTGTTGGGCTGTTCAACTCATTTAAGATTATGATAATGAAAACAAATCACAATGAGATGATATATGTAATCTCCAAAATTTACACTGAAAACTAGAGATAAATTATCCAGGCGTTTTGAAGGTAATCAAGTTAGTGTATGATCTCATTCATATTAGTATTATAATGAGAAGCTATACACATTCACAGAAGGAAAATAACGTCAGTATAAATGTTTACAGCCACACTATCAGTCGCAATGTTGATACTCTGGCTCCCCTTTTTTAGTTTTTCCACTGAAGAAAATAAATTGAAATGCCAATCTATAAATGTTCTATTTCATTTGTAAGTAAGGTATTAAAAGGACACAAGAATTTATCTTAGCAAATAGGACCATATTTTGGTTTCACAGACTCACAAAATGGTGATAAAATTTTTAGCCTTTGGAAGGAAAAACATCTTATGTGAAAATAAATATTTCAGTCCTTGAACAATGTTTTTGTGATAGAGTTTTTACTTTTTACAGTGATACTTTTTAGAGTAACTTAGAACTTTCATGTGTGTGTTTTGTCAAGATAAACATCTTCAAGATAACCTACATTTTAAAAAGCTGTTTGTTACTATTTTTCCAAGGGAGAATACCAGCTAGTGAAAATAATGGATTGCTTAACAGTTTAAACAAATATTGTCTGAGAAAATGTTCCATATTTCTCTAGTATTTAAAGACAACTTGGGCAGTAATCTAAAAATTTATGAGAAAAAATTTTTAGTTTACTGTTGCTGTCATTTCTCTAAACCCAGCAAGTTTTAATATATAATATATAAATATATTATATATTAAATAGATTAATTATATATATTATATATTATATACTATATAATTAATATATTTAAATATATTATGTAATTATATTAATATTATTAATATATATGAATTAATATAATTAATATACAATTTATATAATTATATATTATATATTAATATAATATTTTTATATATAAATATTGTGTATTGATAGAAGTCCTTGTGAAAATATACACACATACACAGTCACACCCCCTCTCCCCTTCAGTACGGAAATAGAGTACATGTGTTCACTTATTTGTTAAACTCAAAGAACACTGTACAAATCTTTGCTATCAAGAAATGAGGGAATAGCACAGTGGAATGTAGCACAGTAGTAATGGAATAGTACACAGTAGTAGTATGCTAGAAACATTGCTGACCTGATTCAAACCTCTGTAAAGTTTGCCAAATGTTATTGGTTCAGTGAACTTCTGATCAAGGCTTAGGGTAGGGATTATTACTGCCTTATGACTTGTGTTGTTGCAACACAAAAGCATCAAAGAGAAATGATTTTAAAAAAGCAGGATGAAGAACTTCTGCGTTGTGGTTTCAGGATAGTTAGGATGCTGTGAATTAATTGTGAAGGGCTTAAAAATGCTTCACTGTTTATTCCTTACACTAATTTCTTCTGGGCAATTAATGATACATCTTTAAAGTAGGAGGACTGCACTGTCAGGTGTTTTAGGTACGTCTGACAGGTATGCAGGAATGCTACCAGGAAAGGAATTTTGTGGCATCTGATGAAAAAATCATGGCAAACTAGGGTATGGTGGCTCTTTCAAATGCGTGGGCATATATGTGTATTTTGAATGGAATACACATAATGCTGTGACAAATTCTGTTGGAAGATTAATAGTATCACATAGCTAATTAATTGCTTTAATAACAATTAGGATATGTAAAAATATGTAACCTGCTATCTAAGGAAAAGGATGAATCAGAGGAAGAAAACAGGAGAAGGTATGTAGCAAAAGGCTAGTTTTAGCAATGTAACTTGAAATGTCAAGTGTTCTATCTAGCTGACAAAGATTTTCATCAGTGTAGAATCAATATTAAGTTTTGACAGATTGTTACACTGGAAATTGGGAAGAAGACAAGACGGATGAATCAAAAACTTACCCTGCTCAAGAAGTATTCTATTTTAACAGCAACAGTAGTCTATTTAAGATACTATTTGACTTCATTCTCCTGAATCGTAATGTGCATATGAAATAGGTGAATTTCTATTAATGGTTTATTTGGATACTTTATCAAAGCAGCTGGTTTAATGGTAGCATTGTGGGCATATGTTCTCCACACATGCATAACTTATGTTGCTCAACCAGGAAGCGTGGATGGATTTTAAATCTTTCTAAGGAGATGAAAGTAGGAGACATCATGTATATTACTGATTTATATCCTCTGGTTTTACTCATTTGCCACAGTCATGATTTCTTGATCATTTGTAGCAGTTCTGAAATCTGAATTGAAATAGATTGTGTATGAAGCCTGTATGTTGGCTTCATTTGTATAGTGATATAAAAGTTCTTGGTTGTAGAAATATCTTCCAGCTTGTAAAATATCTCTTCCCGAAAGATTAGATGTTAGGTTAGTTAACACATCTGGGATTGAATTACATTTGCAATACTACCATTATTCAGTTCATTTGACTTCATAGAGATGAATGGTAGAGGTTTAACTTCCTACAGTAGCAATAAGCAATGAATAAGGATTAGTGAGGTATTTTTATTTAAGATGGTTGAAGGTAAAAGTGTTGAGTATAATCACATAATGGGAATTAAACTTTTTCACTGTAATTAATACTTCAATCCACAAAACAAAAATTTCTGTTCTTCCAATGCACAGGTTTAGAGCACTGCCTCCAAAGAGTACAAAACCAGAGGAAATGTCAGTACTATCCTGTTGCCAGAGAGTGTGCCTTAAATGATACTGCCTTCATTTGCCATTTGGTCCCAGGAGGACTGACATCAGTAGCGTTCGCAGCAGGACTGTGAATTAAAGTTTCTGGCCACTCACTTTCCATAATTTTTATCTCTGTGTGGTTCCCAGGCTATGTGCAGGATGAAACTGGACTTGAACAAAGAACAAAAGCAGATATTTGGGCTATGCAGTCTTAGCGTAAGAGAGGACTTTACTGAAGACCCCCATAGCTGTAACAGTTTATGGAATGCTTTAAAAGCTAGAAAGCTGCAAAAATAGAATTTAATTATTTGCCTTTATTCAAGCGTTCCAGTTTGATTTACATGCATATATAATATTAATTATCCGACAAGAAATATGTTTAAAAACAATGGAGATGAAAGGTCACATTCTGCCATGAATAACCTACATATAAAACCTTGTTGAAATAGGATATTTCTTTTCCATAGGAAATGGATATTTTAAAACATAACTTGAATTTATTTAAAATCATTTTTCAGCAAGTCTGACTCAAAACAGTTTTCTAACATTTTATGTTGTTAAATGTGATCTAAGGTTAGAATGTAAGGATATTTGTGTTACTAGTTTTTTTGGTTGAAGTTCCTACTTAAGAGTGTAAACAACAATATTCCTATCCTTGAAAGCTGCTTCAATATTTTATAAATGTGTTTATTCTGCTTTAACAGGAGCTGGGTAGCTTATCTTTGCAAATGTATGTGTGTGGAGCTAAAGCTGTTTCATGGTAGATAGTATTTATAAAATGAGGTCATTCACTGTAGGTGCCGAAAGCTGTTTCAGTTTCATTTAGAAATCACAACAGATTTTTTTTCCTGGTTCTTCGGTAGTTCCTCCCAACTGCCTCATCTGTGGAATTTTGTCTAGCATGGCAAATTGTGGTTTTGTCAAATTCTAGTTTGGGTACAAAATTTTGCCTGGTTAAAGCCTTTTTACAATTGTTCCTCAAAATTTAAAAGAGAGAATGCCATCCACAGGCTAAAGAGGGGTGGTCTGGGGCAGCATTTTCCTCCTCGTGGATAAAGCTCTCTTTGGTTTGATTGCTATTCAGTCCCTTTCCGGGAGGAGGTTCTGCTGTTGAAATAATGGACTCCTCCTCTGCCATCACCTCTGCAGAGAGAGGTGAGCTGATTACAATTCTGTAATCAGTGAAGGGAGTCGTAAAGTACACCACACTTGAAAGATAATTCTAAATGCAAGGAAATCAGCTTGTAGTCACTGTAGTCCTGTGAATTGTCGTTAATTAAAATAGTTATGAATTCAAATGGTTAAAAGCTGACTTAGTTGGTGACTTACACTACTCAGCCCTGGTGAGGCCACATTTAGAGTACCGCATCCAGTTCTGGGCTCCTCAGGACAAGAGAGATATGGATCTCTGGGAGCAGGTCCAGTGGAGGGCAACCTAGTTGATTTAGGGACTGGAGCATCTTTTATGAGGAAAGGGTGAGGGAGTTGGGTCTGTTCAGCCTCAAGAAGAGATGACTGAGAGAGGATCTCTTTGATGTCTATCAGTATCTGAGGGAAGGGCGTCAAGGTACCAGGCTCCTCTTGGTGGTGCCAAGCAATAGGATGAGAGAAAATGGGCAGAAACTGATACACAGGAAGTTCCACCTGAATATGAGGAAGAACTTTACTGTGTGACTGGGTGACTGAGCTCTGGAAAAGGTTGCCCAGAGAGGTTGTGGAGTTTCCCTCATTGGAGATATTGAAGAACTTTCTGGATGCAATCCTGTGTAATGTGCCCTAGGATAACCCTGCTTGAGCTTGGTCCCTTCCAAGCTTACCCATTCTGTGATTCTTTGACTTGCACAAAGTTTTCTGACAGAATTATGTATTTTGGAAAGAGGAGGAAAACATGTAGAAGTGTCATCTTTTCCCATAAAAGTATGTGCTGGAAGATCACACGTTGTTCATCTTGTGCTGCAGTTTCTATGTTGAGAAATCTTGCTGCTACTAACATTTCTAATAATTTCTGCATAATATAATTATCTCAGCCTTCAGTTTTCAGAAGATGGCAGTCCATGGCTGGCAGTAATAGCACATTATCATCTCTCTAATCAAATTTTCTATTTTTTGTGAAGAATGTTTCTTGATTCATATTCACCAAGCTGTTTGTTATGTTTCAAACATGAAAATTGTTGGTGGGTGGCATACTCTCTTATTGTGCATGTGTATCAGAAATCATCTGTCATCTGATTTAAACTTCAATTTAGTCAGCAGAGCATCTCAATTTAGAGAAAATTGGACTCCATTATAAAACAGAATTGTGATAGCATTATGGTTTTATGATAATGTATGTAATTTATTGCTCTGACTATTATGCAACAGATTGTAAAGTAATGTTTTGACTTACTCCTTCTAAGATGCTTTGGAACATGAAATTATGAAATTATAACATTACTCTTATGTGGATTTTTCCTTTTTTTTTTTTCTTTCAGAATTTTAAAGAGACATACATTAGCCTGACGTTCATGGATAACATTATAAGGAATTTTCAAAATGTATTTGTTACTATGAAAGAAGTAAACAAGGATACAATATTTGAACAAAATATGGTGAAGGTGTTAATTCAAGAGTGAAATGAAGATCTTTTAGTTAAATTATGGAATTCCAGCTGGTTTTATTTACCATAATCTTGTATTTTGCTGCATGCACTTGAGTGGTATCTTGTCTCTGAGTAGATTAAGTGCTAAAGTTATGAATACACAGATGTTAAAACAAACAACCTTTGTTTCTTGGGAGAAACTTCATAACAGTTTTGCAAATATTGAGCTATAATAGCTATTCCAAGTTCATAAAAACTTCTAAATGGACCTACCTACTGGCCAAGTTGATGTAATCCCTGGGAGGCTGTGTTCTGTCATTTTGGATTTGCTCTTCTCCCTTTAAGCACCAGAACTCGTGCTATTGGTCAGCAAGTTATTCTGTTCCAGAAGTGTAAGGTCTGAATCTCTTGTGGCTATTGGTCAACTGACAACTTCCCTGCAAAGTGTACAGCTTCTTTCCATCTAGAAGTGTGGTCTGTAAGGGATGGCAATCCTATGAGACCTCTCTGTTGTTTCTGATTATCAATTTCAGTTTATATGCCCACTATTCTATGATTAGAATATGAGAGATATTCACATACTTAAAAATTGCATGTAGCTTAGATTTTTTTTAAAGAGGATAGGAACAATATGCATTACTTTCTTGACAGAAAAAAAAAAGAATATTGTGGTTTTTAAAGTGCTTCTTATTTTGCATCACTGTGTCCTCAGTACAATTATTCAGTAGACAGCTATGAGGAACTGTGTGCGTGTAGGTCAAGTTCATGCATTCAGAGTCACCCTGGGTTTTCATTTGTTTTTGTTTTATTAAAATTAGATACAGTGCAGACTAGATACATTTAAAATCTGAAAACTTCATTTTCAGTGTGATTTTAAAGTGCTTTATTCTAAAAATTGTTACTGGAAGATAATAAGGGAATTTCAAGTTGTGTATTATTAAAAAAAGTAATAAATTTTAAGTGAGTTTGAAACCATGATTATATGAACCACTGGCAACTTTACTTTCCCTTCTATGTATGAGGAGTAGGGGCAACTGCAGGAGTTATGTATGGACAAAACTTAAATCTGCCTTATGTAAATTCATTCTTAAAATGATATGTTAATTATTTTCCATTGTTGAGGGTCCTCTGGCCCCCTCAGAGTTGTTGATATTCATGCAGTTCTGTGCAGTGTCCTAAAATTGGTGTGTGAATGAATAAATTATGTGAAACTTGTTGTTCTTTAATCCTCATACAGCAAAATCTGTGATGTTGGTGATAAATCATAATTTATTTGGAGGAGTTGTTTTCATTATATGGAGTAGTTCAAGCAAGGAATTTGCAGATGAGCTCTGCTGATCCTGGAAGGCAGACCTGCTTTGTCATTACCTTGCAAAGGTGGGAGATCAGATGGTAGGACACTGGAGAGATGTACACTTTGATGGAAATATTAAAGAGGGGACATCATCAGTGGGGGAGAATGGTTGTCAAGTCTTTTTTTTTTTATGTTGGGATTTTATGAATTATTTGACAGACGAAAAGGGAAGCTCCTGCTAAACTTTCTCAGGAAAGTTTCTGGTTATTTTTTTCATTCTGGAGATTAAACTTGAATTCAGGTTTAATCGCATTCCTGGTTGTTTTAAAATCTTTCTTTTAAATATGTGCTTTTCAGAATACAGTCCCAGAAAATACTTTTGATACGGATTCAGCATTGTTATTGTCCTCTCCTCTACAATACACAATTGTGTCTGCATTTTTCAGCTTAGCTCACAATTAATATTACTGGTCTTTTTATGCTTATAAGGATGTTTATTCTCTGAAAAATACTTCATTCTGTTGATTTCCTATAGTAAATGTTGTTTCTGCCAGGTTGGAAAGTAAATGGACACAATGAGTAAGATCCTTACTGAGATAGCTAGAATTAATTTTCCATTAACAGAAGTGACCCTCATAATATGGTGCAATGCATGCCTTTTGTACTGTAGTAAAGCACTTGGCTAATACAGTGTTGGAGCTGGTTTTTTGATCAGTAATTAACCTAATTCTGGAATCTGTCCTTCTTTAACAAAAAGAAACTGAGATTTTCTTTGCGAATCTTTTTTGTATTAGCTTCCAATTAATTAAACTTATACAGATTGTTTTGTTCAGATCCTTTGCCTTTTTTGTGAGTTGAATTATTATTGCTTCATGGCTTTGCAAGTGTTTTTCCCACTGTAAGCATTTTTCTCAAACCAGGAGATGTAACTACAGCTTTAATAGTGTCTTTCAGTGTAATGGATTAAAAAAGATTCTGAGGAAATTGGCACAAGCCAAGTTATAATTCTTTGTGCTATTTTTCTTTGCTTATCTAATGACAGCTCTTTCTGCAGAATAGACAAGCTTTTATGTCTCTCTACAGCTGTATCATGTGACTGCCTTACTACTTTGAGCGTATTTCTTGATAAATTCTCAATATTAGGGAACAGCTTTTGGTCTAGAATAAAGGGCTAAAGACTGCATAAATGCCAAGCCAATTTACTGAGGATTTTTCTTTGTCTACATCCTGCCTTTTTAACCCAAATATGCATCTCTTTGTCACAGCCATTTCATTTTGGGGTTTTGAATTTAATTTATTCTAAGGCTTATCACCTCTTGTAATGGCCAAGACCTTAAAAAAATAAAAGTACAGAAAACAAACCCAAGGCAAACAGCAACAACAACAAAAATAAAACAGCAAAAAAGAAAGTTTTTCTGCCTGTAAACTTTGCAAACTAAATCAGAAACAAATTGATAGATGCAGACGGGTGAGAATGAACAAAAAGACAAGATGACAGTATTGACTAAAAAAAGAAAAGGGGTCAAAAGCTGGTTCAGTTATTTGTTGCAATCTCTTACATTCTCATATTATTAATGTAGTTTCATACATTCAGTAAAGCATGTGGCACTAGATTAAATCTGATTTTCATTTACACCTGAGAGATCTGGTGTTTAGAGGAAAAAAAATCTCCCAAGGGAAGGACTGTCTCTTCAAAACTTTTTGGTTTTCCTCCTGAGATCGGGTCGTTCATGGTTATCTTGTACTTGATCATTCTAATGCCACCTTCTCCTCAATTTCAGTTGTTCTTGGGAGAATATGGATAAAGGCACAAAGATGTCAGTCTGACCATACAGAGTGACAGGAGGAAGAAACCTTAACTGAGAATGAGAGGCATCTGTGAAAGCAGTTCTCAGCTAGACATGTATTGAATCGTAGAGGTGTCTGTTGGAAAGGACTTCAGGGGTTATGCAGCCCAAACTTTGGGCAGAACTGGGCTATGGCCAGCGCTAGATCAGGTCTCCCTGGACCTGATGTGGAGATTCCATATGTCCATGGACAACCAGATCCAGGCCTGCATTGCTCTTCTAGGGAAATGTTGTCTTGCTAATGTTCAGCCTGAAGCTCCCAAATGCCAGTTTGTGGCTGTTTCCTCCTGCTTACTGAGAATTTGGCTTCCCCTTGTCTTTGCGGTTCCCCTTCACATCAGCTTGCCCCCGTAGCCTGCCTTTCACCAGGCTGAGCAAGACCAGCATCTTCAACCTCTCCTTGTGCATCATGGGATCTGGTCCCCTGACCATTGTGACAGTCCTCCACTGGATCTCTCCACCTTGCTTTTTGAAGTAAGGCTGCAAAAGCTGGCTCTGTAGTGTGCCAGTCTCATCAGTGCAGACTGTAAGATGAGAATAACTTCTTTTGTTCTTTGGGCCCTCCTTGTTAATGATGCTCAGGGTGCAGTTTGCCTTATTCATGACTAGAGGGGACTGCTAGATGCTGTTTGACTTCACGTCCACCAAGTGCTGGGACCTGTTGTGGAGTGCTGGTCTACAGTGCTGTTACATTGCTGGAGGTGTAAAACTTTGTGCTTTTCTGTGTTAATCTTAATGAGGTTCATGACACTCAGTCCTCAACTTTGCTGAGGTTTCTCTCAGTCTAAGTTCTACTGTTTATGTCAGCCATTTCTTCTACTTCAGTGTTATTTGCAGATTTGCTAAGGATATAGTCCAGGTAGAATTGTGAAGTATAATATAGTGATTGGAAGGGATGTAAGAGACCACGAAGAGCAAAAGGATGATGATTTTGCTATTAATAACATGAATTTGACCCTGATGAGACCTACTGAGGTAATCTTTTGAATGCACAGAAGAATAGTTGCGGATACTTTTTTCCAGATATTGAACTTGGAAAAACGAGCTTGTGTCTGCTTAAGACAATATTTATTGTAGGGAGGAAGATAAAGATCCTGATCTTTATCCACAGGTTCTTATATGGTTTATTACATTTCAGAGAAACCCAAACTGACTCTTTGGAAAGTGTTCCTTAGTGAGCTGTGTCCCAAAGTAATAATCTTCAGAGCAAGTGATGCAACTTATAAGTTGTGTTTTCTCTGATTCATGCTCTGTCCAGTCTAGCTAGCCATGTTCTTGTTATCCTGCCTCAGTTTTCCTTTCCTTTTTTTTTTTTAAATTCTTACCAGTACACGTGCAGAAGCCTGGTAACACAGTCTGCAAGAATGTGAAGGATGTGGTTAACATGGATTTAGTCTTCTCATGTTCAGGAGTGAGTTAAACATGTTTCTCTTGCAAGCTAGACAAGTTGTCCTGCCTAGATGTTGTACGAAGTGAGGGTAGTGTCTTCTATCTTCAGTGTTCTAAAAGTTTTAAAAATGGGAGTGGTTACTCCTATTCAACAGTAAGGGTTCCTGGGCACATGGAGCAACTCACTGCACTCTTGCGTAAAGTGTCTAAATTTTTTTAGAAGATAAGTAAAACTGCACTCCTGCCTCTCTTGACCTTGAAAATACAGTGATGTGTGTTAAGAATTATGTTGAAATTATTGTATTATTTCAGAAACAGGAAGTCTATTAAATATCTCCAGACTTGCTCATCAGTCCTGGAGTTATCATTATGTTCTCGTGTGCTCTTCCATTCAATAGCATTAAAACTCAGAGTTGACCTGAAATTTAGCAGTTAACCTATAGGTAAGAACCTTGTCTTCAAGCTTAAATTTTAAACCCATGAAAACTTGAGTGAAGAAGTAGTTATCTGTACAGCTTTTCAACAGGTCAACCCTATTTCTGAGGGAGACTATTCTCTGATTGTCAGAACAGGATAGTTGAGTAACCTGTATGTAGTTGCCACCATAATTGTTGAAGTCAAGGAACTTTTTTTGTTGTGTACCATTCAACCGTTCAGCTATCAGTGGAGGGAAAAAAAAAGACACTTAGTAGCTAGCTGTGTACTGGAATTACAACTTAGATTGCCTTAGTACTTTTTAAACAAGCCTGTGTTTACCACTGCTGGACAAAGAAGATGCCTTTACAGTAGATGCCGCTTGGAGTACTTCTGCTGCAAAAGATTGAAATTCTAGTGTAAACTACTCAGATGATTAACTTTCTCCGATACTTTCATTATTATTTACTGTTTCTATGTAGCTTTAATTGTTTGTAAATTGTGTTTACACTTTTCTTCTAATGAGGTGGTGTCATTTGTTTTCTCTTTCTGAGCTCATGAAGGGCTTGTGTGCCAAAAGTTTCTCTGTGGGTTTGCTTGCTATCAGTTGGTTTAACAAAAAAGTGCCTTTCAAACTTTGCCTCTTTGTAAAACATTGTGATTTGCTAGGATAGTGATTCAGTGGCATTGCAGTAGAATTTGTTGTAGTGCTGCAGCAGACAGTGAGAAGATGCAAGCTTTGAGTGTGTGCAGTTAATTAGATGAAATGTATTTTGACAAGACACCTATTAATTGGAAATTAAAATTGATTTTCTTTTTGCATTTAATTATGTTTTATTTCAGCTCTTTGCTGAGAAACTTTTCATCAGCTGTTAGGAGTTTGTGTTCCTGAATTTCACTGAATTTCATAAAGAAATGTAAGTCATGTCATCATAAGTTTTTATGTGCAGAGCTGTCAGTGTGTTTTTCTGAAATTATTTCCTAGATCAGGATGCTACATATCTGTGGAGTAACTGATTTTTAAGGGCCAATTTAAGCATATGGGATAAGCTCAGATCACATGTGCAGCTAACTATGTTGCTCTGCTGTGGTTTATGCTTTCAGTGATGCAAAGACTTGTGTAGAAATAAATAAAGAAATATAGCAAGTGTTCTATTACCTCCATATTAAGTTATAATAAAACCTTCCACAAAAGTAGAATACTTAAATGCATTATCTCAGTTTGACAGAGTTTTTCCACAGAGAAGATCAACAATCTTCTCTTCTTGCTGTTCCTTTTCCTTCCCAAATACTTGTTTTGAGAATTTGGTACTGCAGCTGTTCAGTTACACCAGTGGTATTATTTTTTCTACTTAATGCACTTTATTTAAAAACAAAAACCCCACTGTGTGTAGGACTTTTTCCTCTTACCTGCTTTCCCTGAAGTCCTGACATGAAAATTAACTGTGTGAAGATTATTTTTAGTCTGAAAGAATTGATTTCTAAGATTGTTCTCTCACAACATCTATCTTCCCACATTGTTCCCCAGAGAGTGTTGTGAGGTGTTCACCTTACTGTTAACTTCCCCTCTCAAGTTGTAACATAGCATTTGGAAATATGTTTTTTCTTTTTGAGTACATGTTGTGTAATATTTTACTGTCTTGATGGATGCAGGAGAGAGACAAAAAAAGGGGCAGGGAAGCTTTTAATCTTCAACTCATTCCTTTAAATATCAAGTTTTCTTCCACACTTAATGTGTCAGCATTAGTAAGTTCACTGGTATGGTTATTCCTGGCTGTGTGCTTTTGTGAGCACTAAACATGAATGGAAATTTGATAACTAATACATTAAAAGATAGATAAGGAGCTACATGCTAAACTGCCACTTCACTGTAACCAGGGCCCTGCTCATTTTATCTCTTCATTTCACTGCAGAGCACTGAAGGACAACTGCTCAAGAGGCCTGTCTCTCATCTCTCAAGATCTTGCATTGAATTGGCTTGCTTTATTGCCGTTCAGAAATCATGGTAGTTAGAGTATATAATGAATTTAGGTGTTGGATATTGCAAAATCTTTCTACTGTAACAGTTCTTAGAGCAAAACAGCACAAATATACCTGTAAATGCATGGTGTTTCCTTTGAGTTACTGTGGGAGCTGAATGCAGGGGCAGGAAAAGAGCAGTGCTGGCAAAGCACTCCTCTTCTGAGGAGTGAAAATAATGCTAGCCTTTAATTAAAAAACTCTGTCTGAAAATATTTCCTGAGACTTTTGTATTGAGCTTGGCCTGAAGAAGCTGAAGGAGTGGAGCTGGAAGAGTCCTCACCATGTTTCTTCTTCTGGGGAAGAGTGAACATAAAATGTATTGTCTGGGCTATAATACTTGGGTGAAAGGCAAAAACTGAATGGTACCTGTGTCCCTTTTTAAATATTCTAATACAGAGATTTGAATGCTAGTTCTGCTCTTGGTACTGGAGAGGTGGGGTGGTTGTTTTGTTTTTGGTGAGTTTTTTGTTTGGTTGGTTGGTTTTTGTTTGTTTTTATTTTCTCTGGAATCCCAAATATTTTGTTTGTTTATATGAAGTACTCAGTTTGGGAGTTTTTGGTTGGTTGGGGGGTTTTTTTTGTTTGTTTTGTAGGGTTTTTTTTTCTAGTTTGATGGTTTTTTTTTTTTTTTTTTTTTTTAAGTTATATCCAGACACAAAACCAGTATAGCAATGAGAGATACTTCTATGTGTGCACATGGTAATAGCTCTACATTTGTTTCTTTGTTATTTTTCACCATTCTTGACTCTGTCACTAACTTGTAGGGGAAAACCTGAACCAAATAACTAAAGTGCACAGAAAGCGTACTTGATTGTACACTCATCAACTTTTTGTGGATTGCATCTCTGTCAAGGTTTCTAGGGATGCTCTTTCTTGCTGGCATATCACTTAGTTCTGGTAGGACAGAGGGAATTCAGCTTAGCCATTGAAAAATAAAATACAGTTGATGACTTCTTACTGTGGTCATAACCAATTTGTATTTACATTTTTTTAATAAACCCTTAGTTTGCAAAAGTCAACACTGTTATTTTTATGTAAAAATGCAAATCAGGAAAGTATAACTGTAAAAATAAGTACACCATAACTGACCACAGGACACTTTATTTGGCAGTAAATATCCATGTTTGTAAGGGTAAGAAAGGTGTCTGATTTAAGTTATGCCTTTAGATGTCAAATTTTACAAGTTTTCCTTGCAACAGGAGTAGAAAGACATGACAAAATTGCTAGAAAACTGGCAACCACACGAGGCTGACATGAATGTTCATTTGTCGACTGGAATAGTCTTTGAAAGAATACACCAGTGCAAGCAATTTTGCATTAGTTTTTCTTTAAAACAAAGAAACTAAAAAAGTCCCTAGCATTGAGACAGTTTTTCATTGTTTTTTTTTCTTCTGCAAACGCACAGTTTTACAGCTAGTCATATTTTTTCATTAGATCTTAGAGCTTAGATCTTTGCCAGCCATTCTTTGTTTTTACATTCCGTGTTTCAGCAAAGCAGGTACTGTCTGAATTTTTAGTTTTAGCTGACAAATGTTTTCAAGAGTAAAATCACCAGAAGCGAGAATGTGATAAAATAGCAAGCAATGTATTTCTAGCAGAGGCCTAGCTCTGGATGGGGTTGCATTTAGTATGTATCTTTGAATTCTGAGTTACTCCCCAGACTTTTTTTTTTAACCTGTTTTTATTTATTTAATTCACTAGGGTGTAAGATTCTTTTTATCTTCATCTGAGATTAACCTAAGCTATTCAATGAATGAAGTTTTTGTTTTGTTGTTTTCTTGTTTCTTGAAAGCTGCTCTTAGCCTATTTCTCCAAGTCAGTTTCCTTTTAACTTTTAATCAGGCCTTTCTTAATAAGAGATGTCTGCTGGCACTGTTTTCAGTATAGTGTCTTTCAGTGAGATACATGATGTCTGTGGGATTTAATTCTTTTAGCAGTTCTTTTTTATCTTCTTTTTAATAGCTCTCTCATTTCTGTGTCATTTTCCTTTTGGAAGTCACAACTGTGGTGGTTTTTTTGGCTTTTGTGACTCCTGTAGGGATATTGAGTCTGAATGCATTATTAGCGTGCCTTTCAGTAGAAAAAAGTCGAACAAGATCCTTCATGCACTCTGGGATTGCATCTCTAATGGTTTCCCTAACCAGCTCTCTTTGAAATGATTATGGTAGCACTAAAAGTTTCTTCTCTGTTTTGTTCCCCAGTGTGATACGTGCCTGATATTCATGGGTATCTGCCATTACAATTGTATTTCTTTCCCTCACTGCCTCTCTGATCTCTCCCAGTGTATCATCGGTGGTCAGTGCTGTTATTCCACTAAGGCAATTGAAAATACTTTGAGCTCTTACATTTGGATCCGGGATCACTGAAATCTTCCTTCTTACAAAAATTCAGTCAGAGGCCAAATACTCCCCTGGATTCTTAATGTGGACACTTGAGAGCTGAGACTTTCTGCTTAGAAAACTTCATTCTGCTTTATACCCTGTTGTCATTCCATTGAGAGAGCAATGTATCGAGTTCCAAGGCTTTTATAGCTGATCCACAAGATCTGGCATTTCACGGGAACAGGGCAATAATTACAGAATACTTCAAGTGTGTCCCTATTCCATCACGACTGATTATCCATTTTCTTTCTGAACTCTAACTCCTGCCTTGGTGGGGAAAAAATGCACACGCTGTGAACATCTCCAGAGCTCTTCTCTACTGTAATCATGTATTTGTTGTTTTTTGTCATCATGCTGAAATAGCACAGAGATCCGAAGGATGTACAAGGTAAGAGTGAATTGCATCTCTAATTGAAACTAATAGGAGTCCCTATCTTTTTTTATTCAGCCATCTGTTGGCATTCATGTTCTAGTTAACTCCACATGAATTTGTTCAGAGTATTGTCCATTCAGAATATTACATTATAGCTAGTAATAATTGACTTGTATTTTAATGCTAATCTGTACTATTTAGCTCCTGGGTCTAATTATTTATTGTTGAGGGGATAAAGAACCAATGGTGATTTTTCTCCACCTCTACCCTAAATTATATGTACTACATTGTAGTTATTTAAAATTCAAAAAATTGCACAGTTCATTATTTTGCATTATTGTGCTGTTGACTGACTCTCAGTATATATTCCTTTTTGTGATGGAATAGAACACTTTTTTTGAAGCATGATACTTCTGATAGGTTTTTTGTTTAGCCTTAGTTTAAAGCGATAATATTTGTACTAACAGTAAAAACATTCAAATAACATACTTTGCTGAGAATTCCGTGATTCTGGAATATGCAAGTAGAATTTTGTGCATAACCAAAATCAGCTCTGTGGCAGCACTTTTTTTTCCTGAAAGAGTGATGAAATTCATAGGGTTTAGTCATGCAAAAGTTTCTCCCATCTAGCTTTGTGGAGGAGTTTTATGAAATGCCACTTGGTAAGTAGCTCGATAAGAGATCCGTTGAATTAATTTTACTTGGAATTAGACAGCTAATTCTTACAGCACTGAATATAGTGCAACTAGTTGTTGCATTGAAAGGTAGAATTGTTTTCCTTTCTTGTATGGGGGAAAAGTAACCTTAAAATAAGACAGGGAAATATTGATTTTATATATAAGATCTAAAAGTCTTTTTTGGATATTAAGTGAAAACAGTAATACTCAGCTTTTATATGGTCCTTAACTTTATCAATAGTTTTGATAACAATGAGGTTTATGTATTAAGTGATTATAATAACACAGTCAAAGTATTGGCCCAACCACAGATGTAAACACCCTAGTTAGATCAGAAGAACCAGGTGGGACAGAGGGAGGAAGGTGAGTCTTACTGCTCTCCTTCTTACACTGCTGCAAGACTGTAAGCACCACATCAGAGTTAATCTTAGTGCCTTGGAACTGTATACTGTAAAAACTGTATGATCAGTGCATTTATGTTCTAGTTCAATCCCCTGGCTGCTAAAATGCTGAGGAGGCTCAAGTTATGGGGTGTGTTCATTTTAGACTTTCTCCAAACTGTGGTACTTCAGCTCCCTCAAACATATAAATATTGAGAGATGCCTAAGTTTAGTGACTGCGTCTTGGTTCAGATGCCTGCTGTTCAGGTTTCCGTTCTGTATTTTGTCAGCAGTCTGTGTAATATTAAATACATTTCTATATCTACATTCTTATTCAATGTAACTGCATTATATAGTTTTGACTTCATAACGGTATATTATTCCTAGCATATTAAGAGAATTCTGAATATGAGGGAAGCAATGAATCAGCAATAAGTTCTGTGTGGGACAGTGACTTTGCTTGGAGACAGGCCTTGTTGTTATAAAAATGCTATAAAACACTGAAATCTTGGCTTTACAAATAGCTATGGAGTGTGAAAATTTGTTAAAAATGTAGAGGTGAATAGTGAAACTTGTACAGACTGAGCTTGAACTAGTCACAGAATTATGAGCAACTAATTCCCTAAATTACAGTTACGTTTTAGTGCTGCTGTTATAATGGAATATCTGATTGATGCACCTGAAAGTTTTACAGTCTAGAAGAAACATTTCTAGCTTGTGTGATAAGGGACCTCCTCCTGCTAGTTCCTGGTTTGTTTTGTTACTTGTCTGTCAAACTTACCATGAAGTTCTAGGACATGGCAAGAAAGCAAAACGTCATAGGAGAATTTGCTCCCACATAGGCATAAAAATGACCTGTAATCTACATACTTGAAAATATTTCTCCTTATTGGAAATAATGACAGCTCCTTTCCTGTTTTAACATTTTATTCATACAGATTTTATAAATAGGAGATTCCTACAATCATAAGGTGATATGAAAAGTATTGCCATGGAGATTTAGATGAGATGATGAAGAAGTTTTCGTATTAATCCAGTGGAAAGTACTGGTGTCCTCAACTGAGAAGCCAATACATACAATGCACCAGTATTAATGACCCTACTCCAACCAATAGATAAAATAATATTTACTAAACAAACAACAAATAAACAACAACAACAAAAACTTTAGAAAAGGCAAAATGAACTTTAAATGTACACATAGCTTTGAGGCTTGACACTTCTTCCTTTAAATGGCTCCATTGACAAATTCTGACTGTACACAAAAGATAAACTGAGAGAAAACTCCCAAAGTCAATTGTTCTACAGGATTAAGGGATGGGGTAACTTTTTCACAGGATTCATATTTGAGCTGACTGAAACTAGACATATATTTTCTGTCTTTAGTGATTTGTTGATTCCACAAGAAGACAGCCTACATTTTTCTGAGGAAGGAAAAAGCAAAGCAAAAGAGATACTATTTCATGCTGAAAATGCTGGAATTCTTTTCAGATGGATGAAATGCCTAATTTGTCTCAGCTGAAAGCAGCACAAAGCTTTGACTTTTACTTCTGTGTTCTTGAAAAAACAGGCCCCATGTTACACCATGCCAAATGGAAACATAACACGCTAAGGTGAATGTTCAAGAAACACTTGAACACTTCAAGAAAACGGATAATTTTTGTAAATTTTGGTTAACCAGAACTTTTTCATATTTTTGTTTTAACTGACCAAAATTGTATGTTTGCATGTCTGTAGATACAAAACATTTGCACGTTGCAACATCCTGCCCCATTTGTTCATTTCCCTGTTTACAGGTACCCAGTGCTTTAATATTGTCCTGCATAACATGTTCTGAAGTTTGCACAATAGCATATTCTAAACTGCTTTATTTTGTATCCCACCTGTGTCTTTACTGTCATATGTCTTAATACATATTGAGCCCACAGACCTGTGAGTCTTGAAAAGAAAGGTAGAACGTCTGTATTTTTTGTATTTAAAATATTTTTAATTACTTTAAAAATAATTAGATATAATGTGATTTTCTTTTCAAAAGGATCTTACATACTGTTATTGGACTGCTTAAAATGCTAAATTTCTGTCTGAGTAATACGTGTTTGAGTATGATAAGTGTGCCTGCATTTTTCCAGTGCTTGTGTGTTATTCATAACATTTTGAATACTTAGAAGTAAAATAGATATTTATTGTTTTATGGAATAAGGAAAAATTTTGGTTATTTTCTTTTTAGATATTTATTTCAACAGAAAATGTTGGAATGAATAATAGATATCAGAGGTGGAAAATAAACTTCTTAAGCTGTAATTTTCACCTTCCTCAGTATGGCATGAAAGTATTTTATTATATTTATTTGCTTTGTTACACTTTAAATGTCCTAGCTCTTTCAGCTTCATACTTTTTAACAGCCTAATCAATATTACCATACAAAAGTTTTCCTTGGCATCCCATTTTTTTCTAACTTCAGACTATTATTTCTAATCATTGTAACATCTTGAATAACAGACTATGTTTCTTTTTTTTAATATGTATATATATACAGTTTAAGCACATAGGAGTAATGCTTTCCTCCTATAATTATCTTATTTCTTTTTGTTCTCTAAGATAGATTACTTCTTTAGACTACTTCCTGAAACTTTTCTGTTTCTCTGATGACTAAGAACTAAGTTTTATCTTCATTCATTAATCAGCGAAGCTCTTAGAAGCAAAAGGTACATACTATATCCTTATCTGTCCAGTAGTGAAATATCATCATTACTAATAGAGACTTTTGGGAGGCTAAGTTGAAAATGTATGTTATTGTTTGGTGCTGGATTCCCCATGATTACATTTGAAGCTTTAGTTGTGAAATATAAAGCTTTTGGAAGTGGTATCCTATGTGAGGAGGATTTTCTCTTTGTGAATACACCACTGTTCTAAAAAAATTTGGAAATTGTGGATTGACAAGAGTGATAATTCGTTCATGAGTCATCGTGCTAGTCAGATTCTTGAAATAGTTTTGATTACTGGTACAACAGCATTTGTCAAAGACTTAGAATTTTTCAGTGGCAAAACTTGCTCTTTTTCAAAATTCTATGTCTCCTCTGGGAAATTTTTTCAGTAATTGAAAAACAGCCTAGCCTAGGTGCTTTGAAAAAGTTTGAACATTAGGGCTAAAGAAACTATGGATCATGAATTATCTGTTTACTTCAAGAGAGCAGATTTTTTTCTGAATTAGCCCTTTGTCTTAAGCCTTTAAAGAACCCTCGGCATGTTAATATGGTAAGCAATGAGCTCCCTCAGCAGTTTGCTGTCCTACCAATTTGACTTGATTATTATGAAATCATATCCATTTAACCTCATATTATAACTATTTTTTATTCTGAAATGTCAAGTCAGAATCTACATCACAAAAGTGAGAATGTTTCAAAACATTGAAATTAATATTTTTTTGGTTGATGACTGTGATGGCAAATATGTGAGTGAAGTGAATGACCACCATGCTTATAGAAAGCAATTTTTAAAAACAAATTGCTGTGGCAGTCTTTGTCATGAAAATTGTAATACTCTATTAAAACGAAAAGCATAACTGTTCCCTGAAACAGTGCACAAGATTCGAGATTACTTTGAGAACTATTGATTTTAAAGTTCTTGAAGAGTGTCTGTAATCAGCATAGCAATTTGACTTCTTAATTAGACTAGTCCTGTGAGAATTTGGCTCCCCATACAGTATGATTATGAATCTAATCAACCAGGCAGCAAAAAAAGCCCCCCAAAACAATTACAGATACTATCTTTATTTTAACTCGCAAGGGAGCAAGAATTTAAGTACTGGAGCTCTTGCTTCTGTGATAATTAAAACATGGATCTGAATGAATAGAAAGGCAAAAAAAAGTATTACCCTGAAGAAATCTATTTGCCACAAAATGAGGTCCTTGGCAGTTAACAGAAGTAGGAAAAGGACAAAAGAAATTCTTGGACTGTGCCAAGACTGTGCCATAAAATACAAGTTACCTGCTGAACTAGTGTGCATCAAATTTTGTTGTGTTTTTTTTTTTTTCTTTGGGGATTTATCAAGGCACAACAAATCATGTATGAGAGTTTTTGGTTTTGTCATGGCAGGTCAGTCAGTCTGTCATCTGGATTAAAAGACGAATAGTTAGAAACAGTGGTTAGATTCAACAATACACAAGTTTCTTATTTCCTTTTAATTTTTCAATAGGATAGTTGTTCATTCACCATTCATTTATGACTCTTAAGATTTCGAGGTCTGTGTTTGGTATTACAACTGTATTGGCAATTGAACAGTGTATTGTGTTCTGCGAACACATAGCTGTAGTATTTGTGGATGTTAGTCTGTGTCTCTGGTCTAATTATTGCCTTTTCTTTCCTTAGGGAAGAGGTTTGTGCACTGGATTTTTTTCTTGTAATTGATAGAAAAGACTTGGTCATTGGTTTCACACTTTGATTATGTTGAAAATTTGAGTTTGTAAATGCCTGTGAGAGAGTTCTGAGGAATTCTAGGTAGGTCAGGAGTATATGCAAGAGCCTTTTACAACCAGAAAACTCTGGTTTCACACAAACAAACCTATCTTCTGATGCAGGCAATTCTACTTTGCTTTTGTGATGGAGTTGCTAATTATATTCATTTGTTCCAGACATCTTTTACAGTCTTGTAGCTTTACTTAAGCTAGACCACTGATTGCCTAAAGCTGTAGACTGAAACCTGGCAGGGAATACCATGCCAGGTACAGGGCAGAAGAGAGAAAATTTACGTTCTCATCATTTACCTTAGTGTAAGTAGTGGTAACTCAAGCTATGAATCTTGCCTATGAGTAGTTTTCAATTTAATATCTTCTTTTTTAAATTACCAAATCAGTAGAAAGTATTTATAGCAGCAGGTATTGATGTCAAAAGGCCATCTGGAACTTTTAAAGGGAGAGGTACTTATTACTTTTTTTTCCTGGTTTACATCTTCAGGTTTCGCTTTCCTTATTTAGCAGTGATTTTTCTGAGGGACTGCTGGTAGTAGTGGGGCAGGTGTGTAGATCAGGCTTACTGGGTCTTCTGGGAAATGCCCAGTCAGAACAGCAGTTATGGATGTGATATACTCTTTGAAGCAGTTTAATAGTCACATGCTGTCATTCTTTTTCTTGATCACACAAATAGAATTTGCATAAAATAAGGATATTCCTACTAACAGTTGGGGAGTGACTTGCAGAGTTTGAAACACGATATCTGATATAACAAGATGCGTTGAAAAGTGTTCACTATGAGCAGTGAACTCTTTTTTAACTAAAAGACATCTGATGGCAGCTCTAAGAATTAGAGGTATTTTGTTAATTTGAGAAGATCTAGTAATGTATGACGTTACCCACAGCCACATGATCATGAAAACTAAATCCATTAGGGCATGTATGCATTTGCTGTCATGCTTGCTCTCTGGCCCATTGACTGAACTCTTATCTTGGAGGCCAGAAGCATGCTTTTTGTATGTAGACTCTGTAGGCCTTGCTGATTGGCATTCTGGGAAAGTTTGCCTTAGTGATAACTATCTTACTGGATGGAGGTTTTTTTGTTTGTTGGGTTTGGTTGTTGATTTTTTTCCTTTTCTGAAGGATGTAATCTTTTTTTCTCCGCAGTTTGACATCTCAGCTGGGATCTGGGAGATGATGATCATTTTCTTCCTCAATTCAGTTCCATTTCAAGTGAACTATAGTAGGAAGACAATTTTCAGCCTTTACAGATGACGTGGAAAATATGCTTGATGATGTATCTTGGGGATATTTACTTAAGTGCAGCAGAGTGACTGAGTTTTGAGATGATGAGCTTTGAGTTGCAGCACTTGATGTCTGAAATAATTAATGACAAAAGCCTCCAAGCTTTCATTATGGGATCCTTAAGTGTATGTTAGCCAGCCTGCAGTGCTTCAGTGAAGTGTATTGGAAAAACATGAGTAAGTAACAGAGAACAAATGCTATTTAGATAGTGGGAAGGGATCTATAGAAATCATGTTTCTCATATGAACTTTACCTCAAATCATTCCAAAATTGTGCGTCTGTAGAGATGCTGTCTACCTCATCTCTTCAAGGATCTGCATTGAGGTGTGATGGTTTCTCTGTGCAGTTTGTTGTTTTGTTTGCAGTTTATTACCTGCTCTGTATCTGCTTTTGCTGAAGGGGGCATAGCTGGAGCACTGTGGAAGAGGGCTGCCTTCCTTCAGATGCTAAGAAATGGTTGAGGTAGAAATCTTGGGGAGAAAGGGACGACTGCTCCTTGCCAGCAGACACCTCCCAAGGTTTGCCTGAGGAACAGCTTTGGTAGTGCTGGGTTGTGCAAGTGGTCAGAGACTGACTTAGCTGCTAGAAGGGCTTAAAACAGGCAGTAAGATGGGATTTTGAGGAGCAGGCAGGCTTCAGTTTTTAAAGATGGTTAGAAAAGTCTTCAGGAAGATTGAGAAAGAACTGCCTGGAGTTTGTTACAAACCAGATGCTTGCCAGAATTTCAGCATTGGTCTGAGACCAGTAAAAGAAACTTGCTATTCAGGGATGGGGAATGGGCAAAGATGACTGTGTGCAAAACTTTTCATTCTGCTTACCCTCTAGAACCAAATTTCTTTATTCCAAGATTTCATTCTTCATTCTAACTCATTTCCAAGAAAATCATGCTACATCAATTTAGAAACCCTTTTGTTGTACTTGATGACTTCAGCCTAAAGCAGTAATGCAGGTAAATCCAGTGAAAGCTCTGGCAAATTTGAGTGGCTATTGCAGTGTGCAACAACACACACAAAAAGCAGAAGCAAGTGCCAGACTTTGTTTAAATTGCAGAGCTTACCTCCTCTCTCCCATTTGTTTTTTTGTTTTTTTTTTTTTTTTAAATCTTAACACCCTTTTTTCCTAGTGAGGCCCCCCTGGTCTTCACAAGTCAGCTACTGGAAAAGCTTTAAAGGGACAAACCAATGTTTGTATTGTCATGTTTTCAGAGACCAAAAAGTAACTTGAATTTATGGAGTGTAGTATATGTCAATGTAGCAGTGGTTTGAAATGCTGGCATTCCCTGAATATTTACTAGAAAAAAAGTCTGAGAAGATGTACCTTACTTCTGCATAAGTAAAATGCAGTTGGGCTCTTTGGTTTGTTTTGGGTTTTTTGTTGTGTTTTGGTTTGATTCTTTTCCTGAGAATGGGGAAAATAAAAGCTAAAACTGCTTTTGGTCTTATGTCAGTTTCTTTATGAAGAAATTTTATGAAAAATCTTAGCACTAGCCATTCACTGTCAGACTTCAGGGTATATATGTTGTCTGACAAGCATGTTGCACAAATTTTGTGGTGCAGTTATAGTTTTGGGGTTTGGTTTAATAATGTAAAGGCATAATAATGCACCCTATCTAGTAGAGAAAAAAAGTTCTGCAGTGGAGGTTTTGTATACTGAGTTGTGGACTGAAAATGTTAAGTCAAAGAGGCTAGCACTGGTAAGACAGTGCTTTCCGTGTTTCTTCTGTTTCAGAAATTGAACTGCCTGAGGAACTAATTAGAACTTTTTGCTCCAACTTTAAGACCACAGTTTCGTTACATATGCATCTTAGATACGTGGGAACTCCAGCTGTACTTACCTTAGCTTATTAAGTAAGACTTCATCAGTTTAGCAAAGAGGCTCGCTAGGATAGCTGATCATCTAAATGTGCTAATGCTCCTTCTGAGTGGCACCATCCCAGATAGAAAATCTCATTTCCTCTTTGCAGAACATAGGATAGAGGCAAAAGGCTATGTTAGGATACCTTTCTATCTTACATTTAAGATATCCCCAGTGTATTTTTTTATCATAAGGAAACAAACTTAAGAGTCTTTGTGATCTAGTGAAGTTTATGCACCCTGTCACTGGTTAACTTGTCCTTCACCCTGTATTATACTTTCTTTTTATTTCTGAAGATATAGATTCATAAACAATTCTAAGACAGAAATGCCTCAAAAATTCACCCATTTATTTCCTTCTGCTTTTATTTCCTTCCTTGATTCTAGAAAAAGTATCATTTCAGCAGCCTCCTGGTAACTTAGCATGGAAGAAACCTAGGTTTAAATGAATTCAGCATAAACCCCATAAACTAGTGGTGATTTTGGTGGTGAAAAAATTCTAGCTGGATTCAAAAGTGGCAGAAAATGTTTCAGGAAAGGTTGAACAGCTTCTTGTAAGGAATGAAGGTCCATAAAGGGAGCCAGCATTTGGGGGCAGAAAGGTATGTGTAGTACTTCTTCCTCATGACAGCTTGCTGGATGTTGCTTGACAACTAGGTACTACGAATTCTCAAATTCATGAACTAAGAGAACTGAGATCTCTTCAGTTAAATATTAATTTAAATTCTGGATTAATATTCTATTCACAAAGTGTCAAAATAGAGCATAAAAGGAGATTATGGATGAATTGTAAAAGAGTAGGTTGGAAATGCAAAATGAGAGATACAACTCACTTCATAGACAATTACAAACTCTGAGATTTTTTTTTTTTCAGACTTTGAGTGATTTGCAATGTCTATTTTGTATAGTGAATGAAGATGGCTGGGATTCAGACTTTTTAATGGCAAAATTTACCAGGACTTGGAAAACAGATGATACTTCGAAAAATCTACACAATAAAATTCAAGTGATCACAATATGAAATAATTTTAGTGTAAGGCAAATGAAACAAAAAAATCACAGAATACTTATTCCTATAAACACTTTTCCCTGGTTTATTTGTTTTAACTTTTTTTCTTTTCACAATTCGTTGCATAGTGGTGTTGCTGATGATTATGAGAATTATTGCTTTCAAAACAATAGGCAGTCAGACATAATGAGAATGTAGTGGTTCAGTTGTTTGAGAAGTCGACTCAGTGCAAAAATGTAGTGCATCATGACAAAACATTGTGTCAACACATTAATTCTCAGAGAAGCCTTTTATGGGTTCCCTATTTTAAAACCAGAGGTGTTAGTCCTTAACAGAATTACATAACAGTTGAAGTTGGAAAGACCTCTGGAGATTGTCCAGGACAACTTCCCTGCTTACAGCAGGGTCACCTAGAGTGCACAGGGCTGTGTCAAGTCATTTGTTGAGCTTATGCAACGATGGAGACTCCACAAGCAACCTTGGTGACATTTTCCTATTTTTGCCCAATCGGACAATGAGAAAGGTTTTCCTGATTTTTAACTGCAATTTCTTGTATTTCTGTTTGTGCCCATATCCCTGTGTCCTGTGACTGGGCACCACTGGCAAAAGCCTGTCTCTGTCTTTCTTTTATGCCTCCCATTAAGTATTTATAAACATGGATAAGATCCCACTGAGGCTTCTCGTCACCAGGCTGAATGCCCCCCACCTCTCTCAGCTTCTCATACAAGAGATGCTCCCGTTCCTTGATCATCTTTGTTGTCCTTTGCTGAACTTGCTTCACTCTATGCTTTTGTCTCTCTTGTCCTGGGGATCTTGGGACTGGAGTCAGCATTCCAGATGTTTCTCACTAGTACTGAACAGAGGGAAAGGAGCACCTCCTTTGACCTCCTGGAGAGGTCAGGTTGCTGTGGGCCACCTTTACCTTTGCGAGGGCACACTGCTGGCTCATGGTCAGCTTGTCTAACAGAACCTTCAAATCCAACTCTGCAAAGCTATTTCCTGGCAAGTTGGCCCCCAGCCTGTGCTGGTGTTATTCCTCTGCTGATACGGGAGGTTGCACTTCCCTGTTGTTGCATTTCATGAGGTTATCTTTTGCTCTTTTCTCAGCCTGTAAGGTACCTCTGAATGGCAACACAAATCTCTGATATATCTCTTAGTTTTGCATTATCTTTGAACTTGCTGAAGGTGCACTCTCTCACCTTTCAAGTTGATGAAGATATTGAACAATATTGGCTCCTGTGTTAACACTTGGGGTGTGTCTTTGGCTGACCTCCAGCTAGACTTGTTGGTTCTGATCTACAGTGCTTTGAGCCAACACTGTGGACAGTTATCACTGTTGGTTTTAGGAGGAAAACTTGATTGATACTAGCTGTTAGTGTGAGCAAAGATTTTTAAATACACATGGAAATGTGGAAGTCTGTGCATAGATACCAAAAGATTTTGCAGAAGGCAATAGTGTGTTGTTAACATAATTCACCTGAAAAGCCGATCAACAAGTACAGAGATCTGGTTTCGTCGTTTCTGAGGCTCAAGGAAAGCACTTAGATCTGTTTCATCTGCTTCTAGATCCAGTGATCCTCCACTGTCCTCTTGTTTTCATGCCAGGCCAGGGTGGGAAATGTTGGAAAGAGAAGAACCGTTCTAGTTGCTCTGTCTACATGGGAAAACCTGAGATCTGCAGGGTTAGTGTTAGCAGAAGAGCAACTTAATAAAATTTGGCCATCTATAAGTGAGAAAGATGCCAAACATACTAGGTGTGGAAATAAATGCATCTATGGCAAAGTGCTGGATTGTCACAGATGGCTTTTGTCATTGTTATTCTAAGTTTAAAACCAGTGTGGAATCTTCAAGGATGTTTGAGAGATAAGGGGCAGGGTGATGCTGCTTTGCATATGAAAGATCACAGGATGAATATGAAAATAACCTTCTCTGACATTTGATCCTTAGTGCTAACTGTTGAGCTTCTGAGGCTTTGTGATGAAAATTTTGATTTACAAATTGTTTATATGCTAATAAGTGGACAGATGTGATATTTTCATAACTCCATTAGGTCCCTTTCCCTGTTAGCATCATATCAGTGTAATCCAGATAGATTCTTGTCATCTCATCGTGTTCTCTTTTGATTTGTGGAGCAAGAAAGACAAAAGAAAAGCTGAGTGGCATGTGAGGCGTCTGATCTAACAGAATGGAACAAAATGAAGGGGCTGTAGTTTATTCTAATTTGTTAAAAGACATATTTCAAGTTATTCAATCTTTACATTATTTTTTTGTGATAATCACAAAAATATTTGGAAGCTAGGGCAGTTTCTATACTAATGTTTGTGTTTTCATCTATGGGAAAAGTAGGGAAAAGAGTTTTCCATTGCGTATTTGGAAACTTCTAGAAGGGTCCAAGAATCCAACACAGATTCATTTCTGCTTTTTGAAAGTTCTGTTTCTTGGATACATGCAATGTGTTCCAGAATTTTACATATCGGTCAATAGAGAGTAAACTGTATCAGATAAAAGATTTCAGACACAACACAGAATTCCTTCAAGCAGGGTTTTTTATATTCCCTATTCCATAAGAGCGAGGCTGTGGGACCTCATGCAGAAATCCAATATATCTACTTTCATTTATTACGGGACAGTAGTTAAGGATTCAGTGACTTAACTGTTATGGACGTGACACCTGATCTATAGATTGTCATCGCTACGGTATGTTTTATCATCTGTCAAGCTCAGGAGAATGGTTGCTGATCATGTGTTTTCTGCTCATAATAGCTGTGTTTTAAGAAAGGTCCATCTGTAAAAGCTGTAGGAAGACTCAGGTCCTGCTCACTAGGTTGTTTAGGAATGTTTAAGGATTTTTCTTCATTATTTTTGGAATTTGGAAAGAGGAAACCTGCTTTGCAATTGGATCACCTTCCTTATTTAAGACCATATAGATAATAATGAAAATGGGATGTCTAAATTCTTAGAATATAATTAATGAGTTGTGCCATGGTTCCAGTTCCTTTACCTTCATTCAGTTCCTATACTTTCATTGTGGCTGAAAGTTTGCAGTTCAGCAAATAAAATATCCAGTCTTCAAAAAGAGACATTTGTTTGAATGTGCCTTGGCACCTGACAATCTTTTAGTGAAAATTCATGGCAAAGTTTCTGTACGAATCTTGAAAATTTTACAAACTTGAAAACTTTGGAGATTCATTCAGTGTGAGGTCACCACTCACAGTGTGGTCATGTAAAATGGTAACTATGGCAACTGCAGAGTGGTGGAAGGGAGAGTAAGCAGAGAGCTTTATGTGAAAGAAGTAATATCCTTGGACATAGAAAACATCCTCAGATAAAGATGATATATGGGCATTTTTCTTGTGTGAGGTTGTTTTGTTTTCTAATGTCAAGCAAAATTAAACTTCCCATGACTCATCCACTTCCAAGTTTATTTTAATTGGTACTTCAGCTTTTAAAGAGAGGTTTAGCTTGTGTTCCCTCATAATCTAAAGCTTGTGGAATATTCCTAGGGCTTTAAAGGCATTAACACCGTAGAACTAAATGAAGAGAAAACTAAAGCTATGAAAATATGTGGCTTAAAGTTTTTGTGTCTCTTCCGGTTTAATGAGAAAAGGAAAGAACAATAGCTTTTGAATTTTGACAAAAACTGTATGGAATAAATGTAGGTGAATGGTAAAGCTACTCAAACAGGCATGTACATAGAGAATGCTGTGCAGTATTTTTATTTGAAGCCTCTAGGAACAGAAAATTACTGGTATTTTTCAAGGCATTCTAAGCTGTAGTGCTTGCAAAAGCTGTCATCGGATTCTGCAACACTTGCAAGTCTTTTGAGAGCACCTACACCTCTTTATACTGTATCAAATATCCAGCTTTTCTGATTTTTTTTTTTAAATTCTATTTTTCTGAATTATCTTCAGAGCTGGATTTGATTTCTTGTTGATTTGTCCCATCAGTGCTGCTTCCCATTATGAGCTTTTTGCATGAAGAAGATTAAGTGCAAAAAGGAAAGTAACTGTATATCTGCTCTCTTCTCCTAAGATAACAGTTCATAGAGTGTTCTGTCAATTCAGAGAGAAGTATTTTTGTTCCAGAGCCTGAGTGGTCAAAATTGTAAAGTCATTGCTAATGAAAAAGGGGTTTTTTCCCCCTTTTCTTTAGGTAATCAGGTTTGTGTGTTTGAGTATCTTAATGCATAGGACAAGATTGAATCTAGTCTGTAAGTGTCTTGTCAAAATGTTCTAAATGTTAAAAACACACCTGCTTTCCTCAATATGCTTATAATGTTTTGAAGGAAAGGTGAGCCTCTGTCTGCTTTAGTTTGAAAGGCAGAACCAAGAGTATTTGACAAGAAGCGTTTTGTTCATCTTGATTTGAGTGTTGAACTCCCAAAAGCTTTATAAAGCTATATTGAGCTTTATGCTGTGATTTCTAAATTTTTCTGTCATTCTGATTTAGACCAGGGCCAAGCTGATGATCACAAAATCGTTGGACAAGTCAGGTGTGGGAACTATGATGACATGACTTTGTCCTCTACCATAGTGACAGAGGAGCATGACCTTTAATCCTCTGTGATGTCATCCTTGTCATTAAATATACATAGGGTGAAACCTTCACCCTACTGAAGGTTATGGCACTTATGCTATTAACATCAATGAAGTCACGACTTTACAAGTTGTGTATTATAGAGAAAAAGCAGAAGATACAGATTCAGGTAATTCTCATGAAATTGTGTTTGCTTCTATTGAATTGTAAGTGTGATTTCATTTTGCAATTTTTGTGGTCTCTTAAAAATAATCATGCAGTCTTTCTTTATCTTATATGAACACGGCCTTGCCATTTTGTCTTGTTGTTTGTTACAAGAAGTACAGTAGCAGGATAAAGAGCAAGAAAGCAGAAATAAAGTACAGTATGGATTCATTTTCTCTTACTAGCGGATGTGCTCCGGTCCCTCAGCCCAAATATGCACACTTCTTACCATGGCAGATAGTTCCTTGATTATTTCTTTGAATCCTGTTTGATTCTAATGTAATGCAGAAGTGAATGGAAGCAGAAAAATCAGCAGACAATGAACTAACAGTGAAACAGCTGAGAAGTGAGTGGAAATTTTCAGTTAAGGAATGTGGTATCCAGTACAAAGACTCAAGGAATTCTTTATTTTTAAATTAGTGGGTTGTGAAATATATTGCTACATTTGCAGATTCTAACTGTGGGATATATCCCACTACTTGCAGAAAAATGTGCCTCCTCCTAGTTACCAAGTGTAACTCCTGGTAATTAGGATTTGAGCAAACCATGGCCATGTCATTAGCTTAGTTAACTTGTAACCAGTTTCAGGACTGAGCTGGCATTTGAAGTTGCTCAGGGTTGTTGTGAGGAAAACCCACATATCCAAATAGAATACAGGATAAAGCTTATTCTTCTCTTCCAAAACATTTGCCATCTTACAAAGTTGTCTATTTGGAATAAGACTCCAAGATTTTCCATTTCCTATTGACAGATTTCTTCTACAATAAAGATACAATAGATTATTTGTATTCTGTCTGTATTTTCACACGAGAGATACTATAGGAAGAAAGGTGTTTTTTATCTTTTTCGTGGCCTTACCCAAATCACAGTTCAATTCCTGGTCTCCCTTTCTAATGCTTGCACTCTAGTCTGCTGTCAGAAAGGGAGTGAGATGGCAAGGTTGAAAGGTGATCTGTTAGGCTGTTTCACTGATGGCCAGCCAGCAGCACTGACTGACTTAATGCAAATGAGAGCTAGTTTTGCTCAGAGATCCAGTTTGAGGTACTAGTGTGTAATTCTTGATGGTAACCTAGTTTTAAAATTAAATTTGAACTTATCTTTTGATGTCCTTTTAACCTTTTGGTTTCTTTTGCTGTTAGGTATAAAGCATAGATATGCAGAAACTGCTTTTAATAGAAATGCTTGTCACCAACAATCTTTTTTTTAATCACTTTTTTTTTTTTAATCTTTGGCTTTGATTATGGTAGTATTGAATCCCAGATTGAAACCAGCTAATGGATTTTGCAGAGAAAAGGCATAGTTACTATGGCTACACAGCACCCTGAAAGCTTAAAAGGACAAAGGATAAATGAATACGGACCTGGCTGCTCAGCCATTTCTAGACTAGATTCTAATAATTTAAAGGTTTTATAGCCTTTTAGACACTGTCAGAAAAAGCAGGATGTTAGTCTTTTAAGAATTTTTATTTTATTTTTAGATTAAATCACTACTTTTGAAGTAGCATATTTGAAAAATATTTTTCAAAACATGCTCTGCTTGTGATCAGTTTATTTCACATGTATCTATTGCATGTAATGAAATTGTCTATTACTGATCATTTCATCACTGATGTTTTTACTATGGTATTTCAAAATGAGCTGAAATGTAATCCTCCTAGAGACAGGTAAACACAGACTAAGTGTGGTTTGACGAAAACTTGCAGTAATATACTTTTTATAGCTTTCACTGTAATTTTGACTGAAATGTTTTTGCCTTTGATTTTCTTGCAAACTAACCTACACATTTAAGAGAAACATTTTGTATATGGTAAAGAATAATGGAACACATCCATGGTTAGGTCTATACAATTAAGTATTGACTTAGCAATTTTTAGCATCACCCTAGTGACTGATGGCAGAAGTGCTACCCCCTGTATTTGCATGAGAAATAAAATGCATTAGGAAGCATAAGCATATTGCTTGTCAACCAAGGGCATACTTTAATGATCTATTAAAAATAATACAGAAGAAAGGTTTTTAGAGTGTAATGATAAAATACATCTGTTGTTCTGCCTACTGATAATTGTAAGCACTGTACTTTGGCTGATGGTTAGTAGAAAACCATTGGGAAGATAGGAGTTGAGCTTACAGGTGCTTTTGTAAAGAAATATTTTATATGCTCTTATTTGTGGGCAAGAGGGCTCTTGTATTTGTATTTTGGATTTCTCTCTCCATCAATATTTGCATATATTCATAAAGTGTACTGGACTTCCTGCATATGCAACAGACAGGCTGAGTTGTCCTCCTGTTGTAGATCTGTCCTGTGCCTCATAGAAATTCCGCATTTGCTACATTAGAACGTAGTGTCGTTTATGTCTAAGACATGGAAAGAAGCCTCTCTAACTAAAAATACCAAAATTATTGTACAAAATTTCACCAGCGAGACCAGCAATCTAGACCAATCTGTGAAGCCTGGTTGGGCCAAATTTCAAGGTCAGCAAAAGAGAATGCCTGGGAAAACTCAAGAATAACCCAAGGAAATGTATAAGTGAAAGGAAGTTTTGTGGATTAACCCTAGCCAGCAACTAAGTACCAGGAAGCCACTCGCCCACTCCCTGCGTCTACCCTCCAGTGGGAAGGCGAATCAGAAAAAAAGTAAAGCTCATAGGTTAAGAGCAGCTTAATAATTGAAACAAAATAAAATATAATAGTAATAGAAATAATAATAATAACAACAATAATAGTAATGAGAAGGAGAGAGAGGAATGAGCCTGCGATTCGATGAATAAAACCGAAGTGAAACAAGTCATACACAGTACAGTTGCTTACCATGTGCCTATCCTGTCCCAAAGCAGCGATCAGCCCCTTCTGGCCAACTCCTCCAGTTTATAAACTGGGAATGACATTCTGTGGTATGGAATATCCCTCTGGTCAGTTCAGGTCAGCTCTCCCAGCTATGCTCCCTCAGAGCTTCTTGTGCACCTCTTCACTGGCAGAACATGGGAAACATGAAATGTCCTTGATTTAATGTAAGCACTACTGAGCAACAACGAAAACATTGGTGTTACTGACTTTACTCTCATATTGAATCCAAAACACAGCACTATGCCAGCTACTAAGAAGAATATTAACTCTATCCCAGCCAAAACCAGGACAGAAGTTTTGGCTTACAATTATTGTGGGAATTTAATCCTGCTCTTTATTATGGATCTGAGATTGCTAAATTGTAGTAGTTCATAAAGTAGCTCTAAGTTATAAACGACTATAAACTAAAGTATGGTGATGTAGAAGTGACCCAGAAGGACTGATTACCTTTCAAATCTCCATAGGGCCTGTTCCTAAATGATTCTGGTGGTTTTGGACAGACAAATCTAAAATGAAGATATCAGACTTTGAAATTCAGTAGGCTAGTTTTCCTAAATTAAGATAATTCTTTAATTTACAGCTTGAAGAACGCTTGTGTTGCAATTTAACACAGAATCAGTGTGGTCAGGACAAACGTGATATTTACTGAGGGGTGTGAGGTTTTTTGTGTGCTTCCTTTAAGAGAGTTTTTCAGAAGATTTTCACTTAGAAATGTGTATTTCTATTGTGTCTTAAATTCTCAAAAGGGAATCTCAGGTAAAATATGAGTTACTTTCATGAAATCAGTGTTATTTTTTATCTTTCATGCAAATGTATTGAGAAATTTTCCTCTTGTTTTTATTTCTTTGATCATTGTAAACATGAGGATGTAAAATTTAGATGGGCTAATGATGAGTTGCAAGTGATGGTATCTATCTGAAGTTGTCCCATAGTAAGCAGCCATTGTGGGCATTTCATTCCAAAACTTACTTTCCAGCACAGTGTAACCTTATTCTTTAAAACTTGTATCATACACAATTTGTTTGGCATAACAATTTTGAAATTTTAACCAAGTAAAAGCTATCATCATATTGACAGGGTTTTTTTTAATAACATCTATCTCCCACCCTGCCTTAGATGAATTAAATGTAATTATTTAAATGAAATTATTTAAACCAATAAAATAACATATAAACCTCTAAATAGAGGGGCTTATTTATGGGTATTTTTTTCATTCATGTGGTGCTTTTCATTTTTTCTTGATGAAATACTCCATTTATTTATTTACTTGAATACTGCAGAAAAATATGCTGCTTGAAATTCAGGAGTGGATTAGTTAGAAGGGCTTTGATAGATGACCGAGACTATGTGATATTTGATGTTGCTATGGGAAACTGCTTTGCAAGAACATTTGCAGAGCAGATGGACCACGATAAATAAAACAGATACAGGTATTGAATAGATATTGTTTAATGTTCTGTGCAAAAACAGGAAAAAAGGAACTTAAATCTATGTAACATAGTTGTTTTTAATGTGTATACTGTTTGATATGAGTAGTTCCGTAGTGAAGTTTTCCTATAAATTTTGTTTTCAACAAATCAAAGAAAATTTCAGGTTTTTCTGCTTCATCTTCTATGTTATGCAAAACCAGTAATATCCTAACTTTATGCTGTAATTTACTGCTTTTTGGGATAGCCTCTAAAGATACGTCTAAGTACACAAACACTATGGAATGAAAAATCTTTGTATTTCAGATGTTATAATTTTGTTAGCTTCACATGCTCCTGACTGTTGAGAGCTCTTCTATAACCATATACACTAGCTTTTTTTCCTTGATTTAAAAAATAAAAAAGACAAGATACATACCCTGTTTAAGAACTAGAATGTCTTTGTAATCATGTGTTTGGCACAGGAGTTTGTTTCCATAGCAACATGAACACAAAAGATACCCCTGTGACGATGTACATAAAATGTGCCTTTGTATGAGTACATATGTACAGAAACATGGCTGTTTGTTTAACGTGTAGTCTTTGTTCTCCCTGGCAGTGAATAAAACAGGCATGTGCTGTTTGCTTTGTCTTTAAGGAAATAGGTCATTAGAGAATTTGAAATGTAATTTCTAGTCATATCTTTTCAACTACTCAAATTCTAACTTGTAAAAAGAAGAGCTTATGGGAAAATAAAAGCTTAACCTGCTCCCTTGAAGATGTATGATTTGAACTGCTAAAGGATTTTTTTCCCTCTAAGTAATATATTGACTACAAAATATGTCTTTGAACTTTCTACAGTCTAATTGTGCTTCTTTTCTCGTGAGTTATAAAACTTACTCCATGGGTTGATTACTCCACATGCAGTGGAACAGTTCTTTGGGTCATGCTGTCACAAACCCGTGAATGCTCACCTAAGTGTTGGTGTTTTCATTTACTATGAAATGCCGTGAAATACCATTCCACTGAACTCCATACAGTTGATTCACATTTTTAGTGTGCATGTTATCCAATTTTTTTGAGTAGTCAGAGTAATGTTTGTTTGCTTTTTAAGTATATCTTTCCATTATGAAACAAAATACATTTGATATATTTGTTGTTAATCCATTTAAACAATCAAATGTGAATATCTGCCTGAAGTTCTATGTTTATGCATATTTGCTTTCTCCTGGGAAACTGGGAGAGTTAGAAGCAGGAATTATACAGGAAAATTTTTTGTCTTTCACAATCACAGAATCATTAGTGTTGGAAGGGGCCTCTGGAGATCACCTAGTCCAACACCCCTACCACCCCTCTTTTATAAGCTCCCTTTAAGTACTGAAAGGGTACAAGTAAGAAAACAGGAATATTTTTCTACT